>CM019063.1:221950227-222335227 GCA_009667805.1 Leptobrachium leishanense
GAAAGGCATCAGCTGCAATGCGAGTAATTTTGCTAAACTGGCATTTAGATGCTGTGCTTGGATGGTTGGGACTATACGTTGCCCCAGCTGCTGCAGTGTAAGAAAAAAATAATCTGACTGCGTAAATCTTCAGCTGATGGGATGCTGTCACATTCTGAGGAAGGACCTGGTACATCCATTACTGTGGCATCATCCCTGTCAGTGGAGGTTGTAGGCAAAGATGATGAGGAGGAGGACCTACGCAAAGTTTTGCGCCAACGGGATGTGTGGCAGGTGGTCATATGTTTCCTCAAGCACGTGGTGCCCAAGCGTCCGGTGTCTTTCCCACGCTTGAGCCTCATCTGACATAGATTACAAATTTCAACAGTGGGGTCTGCTGCACATTTCTTAAAGAACTCCCAGACAGCAAAGTTCTGGGATGTGTGCTTTGAGACAACAGCGCTCTGCACCTGAGCAGCTCTGACATCTGATGCCTTGGACTGGCTAGTGCTACGGTTGGTCATAGAGGATGTTGTGCCTCGTGTTTGTTGTGCCTCCTCTTCACTTGACTCTTCTGTTCGATCAGGCACCCAGGTGGAGTCAGTGACCTCATCATCATTGTCATCACCCCCTATCTCATCGTCACTGGAGCCAACTTGGCAGTATGCTGCAGCTGCTGGGACAACATGAGTGCCAGTTATTTGTGTGTCATCACTGGCACCCCCTTCCTCTAGGTTGATTATACTCCCTTCCTCAACATTAGAGATTGAATCCGAGTACTGTACTTGCTGCGCATCCTCAAGCAGCATGTCACTGTCATTGTAGTCAAACAATTCAGCTGACTCCTCCATTTGTGATAGTGAGGCTACGGCAGGAGTAGCTGTGGACATGGAGGCTGAATTAGATGTTTTGGCAGCTGAGGTGGACTGTAAAGCACTACAAGCTTGGCTGGCAGAGGATGAGAAGGATGAGGATGGCCTGGTTAGCCAATCCACCAAATCCTCTGTATGTTGCTGCTGCTTAAGACGGCCAGTACCAGTTAGAAAGGACAAGCGTGCCCCTGCAGAGGATGCACCACGTCCACGACGACCAGAGGCACAGCCTCCCAACACAGAGGCTGCTTGCCCTCTTATCTGTGCCTGGGAGCGTCTGCCTGTCCTTTTTGGTCTTTCAGACATGGGGAGTTGTCACGGAAGAGACATAGGGGCTCAGCGCAGCGAGACCCAGGACTCAAACCCAAGACATTTTTAAAAGGACCTTGTTTTCCTTTGAACGTTTGCAGTTTGCGTTTCAATGTATGAACAGTTTATTTTCCTTGCTAGATGTGGTTTTACTTGATGTGCTGTATTAAGATGTACCCTGTGTGATTTTAAATATACTTTACATCGTTTGGTTTTAGTTTAATTTAGTTTAGTGAAATGACATAGCTTTGGTTTTAAAACATACTTTTATTCCTGTAGGTAAATGGGTTTTTCTGTAGCTAGTAAACAAGTTTTGCTGCTATTATCTAGCTACATGTTTAATTTAAGGGATCTCTGATAGTGTGTGTTTAATCTGATGTGCTGGAACAATGGATGTACAAACGTTGTGTGAGTTGAAGGCTAAGAGAATGTGAAGAATGTTTATTGTAAATAACTGACATAACTAATTAGTATGGGTATGCAAATTATGACTGTTGTACTTCAGCATAAATAGTGGCGTTGTTCATTAAAAGAGCCAGTTCATCTGAGTGTTTGATACATGCAGCTCTGTCTGGTGTTGTCATTTCACGCCAGCTATATATCACCACCGCCCAGGAACGGATCACTCTAACTCCGCAGCAGAACGTCGATTCGCCGCGCCGTTGCGCCACCTTGGATCGGCACCTCGGGATACCGCAACCACCCCGAATCGGGACCTCGGCTCAGCGCCGTGCCCCGCATCTTTAAGGAGACTCTACCGAACCGCGGTTCGCCACGCAGACCGTCTCCAGCCTTCCGAAGGTCAGTAGATCCGCTGCTCGAGACGCCGAGTGCCGTGCCACTCGGTAGTCGGGCAGATTTCCACTGGGGGTGCTCCATATACTCTCGAGATCTCCACCGCCACGTGGTCTTCTACCCAAGCCGCTTGAGACGCCGGGTGCCGTGCCACTCGATAGTCGGGCTTGGCAACACCAGAGAGGGGGTCAGATAGAGCAGGACCGCAGGCGGATACACCCATTCCGCCACAGGAGTGATATATAGATTAAATATATACAGAACTCTGATTCAACTCTGGTATAAAGATTAAAGATTTCCAGAACTCTGGTATAACTCAGTGAGACACCCTGATAGCTGGCAGCCAGTGACAAGACACAGATTACAATTCCCAGAAACCTCCTATAAATGAGTGAGACCCCCTGATGGGTGGCAGTGACAAGACACAGATTACCTCAATTCCCAGATATTTTGTAGAAATTACTGACCCCCCCCCCAAAATAGTTGCTGGTGGCATTGAGAACACACAGATTACCACAATTCCCAGATATTTTGTAGAAATTACTGACCCCCCCCCCAAATTTAAAGGTGGCAGTGAGAACACACAGATTACCTCAATTCCCAAATATTTTGTAGAAATTACTGACCCCCAAAATAGTTGCTGGGAGTGACTGAGAACACAAAGATTAGAACAATTCCCAGATATTTGGTAGAAATTAGACCCCCCCCCAGTAGCTGGTGGCAGACTGGCAGTGAGAACACACACTAACGCAAGAACAATCTCCTCTCAAACACGTGCTGAAGCGCTGTGTGAAACCTTATATAGTGTGCTGCGGGATTTAGCTCTGTGAGCCCATGATTGGGCAAAATTTGCCCATAGTCTTGAACCTGTCTTGCACCTGACCTGTGATCAGGTGCAAGGCTGTAGCCAATTACAAGCTTCAGGCCAGCTGAAAAGTGCATTGTGGTCCATTGTGGGCGAACATGCGGCAAACACGCGGAATTGTTCGTAGTTCGCGAACATGCGAACCGGCGATGTTCGAATCGAACTCCGAACCGAACAGCTCATCCCTAGTAAGGAGCAGTTCGCCTATTCAATAAGCTGTCAATTCGTGAAATACTGTCTTGTGCGGCTGCGAAATACTCAGAGAAATAATGGTTTGCCTATTTAAAGAATTCCAAACTGCATTGAAATGACAAGTTTTTCATGTTACATTTTGACCGGTTTAAGGCTAGGGTCAGATGAGCGCATTCTGTGCATCCGTGCACAACGGACGTACTTTCTGACTGACGACAAGGTAGGGGCCACACGGTCCGTTGTGACTGACGTTTGTTTTTGACTGACGTAGGAGGAAAAATTAATATGAAAAACATTTTGTCCGTCAAAATGCTGGATGTCAAAAATGCAGTCCGTCTGACTTCGTTCCATCACTCACACACCGCTATGCGGATGTTGTGGACGTAGTGCACTTTGTGCGTCCGTTCTAGCAGATTTATGTTCTTGCCTAACCTGCGTCCGTTTGCCGCGTCCGTTATTTGTCCGCAGTTCGGTGTGGACGTACTTCGTGTGTGGGGGCTCTATTTTTGGGGAAAGTATTTTTTACCAGCAAGGATTGAGATTTCTCTCGTTTTTCAAGTATGTCCTGGGTGGTGAGTATGTTAGGTGTCTTGCCCAAGGACACTTACTGGAGAGGTGCTCTTGCTGGAATCGAACCCATGTCTCCACAGGCTCTCTCCACGAAGAGCAGTGATGTTACCTCTACTCCATTGGGCATAATTATATGCTATAACGGACGTACAAATATGCAGCAACACTGTGATCAGTACGCTCGTCTGACACTAGCCTACACCGTTGAATCCCATAGGACAGGGCTCAAAATTTCAAGTCCCAAGCTACTAGCCAGACCTTAAGAGTTACTCGCCACTAGTTGCCCCACCTACCCTGCCCTTAACTCCGCCCCTAAACACACCCTCTTAAATTATCTTACGAAATGACACTGTTCTTATTATTCTATATTTCTATAGTGCCAGCATATTCCGCAGCGCTGTTAAATGTTTTATTCAGAATAAAGTTACAAAAAATAAATTAGATTAGATTGGCACAGGACCCCGTAGTAGATACTCACCAATACTCCCAGGCGGCAGATCGGGCTCGGCTGCTCTTCCTTCGTTTTTGACTGGCTCTGCTGTCTTCTGTGCTCTCATCCCCTTTTCGGCATAGAGAACGCTATGACCTGTGATGCATCACATGGGTGGGTCAGGTGACCTGCCGAACGTGACTCTCACAGTTCGCACAGAAGGGGGCGGCGCCAAAGCAGCGTGCCTGCCCAGACTCATGTTACGAGTGTGGGAGGCACGCTGCTGCGCAGCTGATATGACAGCTCCGATGGATTAACAAGGCGGTGGCACCAGACAGGTCCATCTGCCTCACTTGCCCGCATGTAATTTCCACTCACAGACTGCGAGTAGAAATTTTGAGGGCTGTTATAGGACAAATGCAACCTTGTCCTCCTCTTTTCTTAGAAAATATAGGACAGGGGTTCTGTTTTTACATTATATAAAATCAAAACTTTACATTTACAATACAAATATTTCCTTTCCTAAACACTTGTAGCAAATTAATATTCATGTCTTGTATGTAAGACGTAGCTTTCACTGTTGCGTATTAAAACATACGGAAACAATTACAAATGTCAAGAAATAAGGTAGAAATATGGAAAATTATACCAAAAACTCTTATCAAAGGAATTAATGAAGTTAACCATTTACATAAAGGTGCAGCTAGAGAAGGTAGTGAGGAACACCAGCAGAAAAAGCTACTGCAAACGTTCATGGTGGAGTAATCACCTAGTTTGTGCTGCTAAACATTCAGATATAATGTTAATGTACACATATAAAATGTGGGATAGAGCCAGTAATACAGGATAACAATCCCATGGTTATGTTAATGTATTGGTGAAGATCTGACTCTTTAATCTGCATCCACCATTAATAAGATATATACCAGTATACACATAACATAGCAGAACACAGAAAATGTTAAATAAATGCTGTACTCTTACAACAAAAAAGCCCACTCACTGGTGTTTGACATCCCTGAATGCAACGTGCTCTGAGCTCCCTGTGATTCTTCCCGGTCACTCACTGGGGGGGGGGGGTGACGTCATCATGAGAGCAGTGTTGTTGGGGGGGCGTTATCTGTGCAGAGATGTTATCTGTGCTCTGTGACTAAGAGCAGCCACAATTTGACAGGGAGATGCAGTTTGGCAGAAAGTCCGATCAGCTCTGCCTGTCAGCCAGACTGAGAGGAAAGAGGGGGGGGGAGAGGTAGCTGCAAGGTGAAAATTCCACCTTCTTAATAAACCTTCCCCCTCTCCTATAGTAAGTTGCTGCCCCCTCCCTCTTAGGTTTTGGAGGGTTTTTAGTTTGTTTCCTTACCAACTATATATAACTCCCAGCGAGCACTTTTAAACCTGCCGCTCCATTAGCAGCTCCTCTCAATTTGCCACGCCCACCATATGGCAAGGTGCCAATCATCAGCCAGGGGGCGTGGACTAGCAGCTTCCTCCCGATAGAACAGAGCGAGATGTGAGCTCTGCCGTGCCCGGACACACACCGGACAGCAGCAGCACTAATTGCTGCAACATCACTCTATTTATAAGCCGGGCCAAGTATTCTACTTCTCCCACACGGATCAACTTGCTAGGGGCATCAGGATATTCACATTACCCAGTCCTGGGCGGACAGGATCTCATTCAGCAACATAACAGAGCTGCTTATTGAGATCTGGTCCGTCCACACGTGCCTTAATGCCGGACTCGCTCTCCTCCCACTCCAGGGCGGCGCCAAAGCAGCGGGCCTGCTCAGACTCATGTTTTGAGTGTGGGAGGCACTCTGCCGCGCGCAGCTGATATGAAAGCTCTGCCTTGCAAGGATCAACATGGCGGCGGCGGCACCCGACGGGTCAGTCTGCCTCACTCGCCCGAATGTAATTTTCACTCGCAGAATGCGAGTAGGCGAGTGGAAATTTTGAGGGCTGCCATAGGATATTCAATATTAAAACCCTTTTTTTTTTTTTTTTTTTTTCTTTTTTCAAGGCTGCATTTTGCTGAAAATTGGGGGGGTGGGAGAATCTCGTATTTTTTTCCCCCAATTTTTTTATTTAACTATTTTTTTTATTACATACGTTTTACTTTATTGGTTTAACCACTTGGCTGTGAGGATGCGTCCTGCCAAGTGCTCCTCCTGTGCTATGGATGCCCTGAGCGCGTCCTAGCACAGGAGGCAGCTATCGGCCAGGATTCCAGCAGATTGCTGCCCCCCCCCGGTGCGGGCTGACATCTTGGATGTCAGCCCGGCACGACCAATAGATGCTAGCGCAATGACATCTATTTCAGGTGCCCCCCCCCCGCGAGTGCGGAGGAGGTACCTGAAAGGGAGGGAGGGAGGTTCTTCGGACCTCTCTCCCTCCAGATCGCCAGGGGCCAGCGAATAAAGACAGGCATAGTTTGGAAGGGCACAGCCTGCCCTTCCAAACGGTGCCTGGCTTTAACCCCTTGGGGGCTGGATCGTGATCCTCTCCCGGAGCTGGCTTACCTTTTGGATGTCGGCCAAGCTTCTGGGATCTCCCCCTGACTGGTGTCATTGTACATGGCACGATGACCTCAGTTTTAGAGTTAACCCCTAGCTCATTGGAACCCCAATCTCCCGATCGTGGCAGCTAGGGGTTAATATTTGGTATCGTTGGAAAGGCCATGCTCTGGCCGATCCAACAATACCAAAAATGACCATCTTAAGTTACCTAAAAAATAAAAAAATATTTTAAATTATTATTTTTATTTTTTTTAATGCAGCAATATTGTTCCCATTTCAATTATAATGTGAACAAACTATTTTTGTATGGGGTGAGTTTGTTAATCACGTGATTTCCCCCCCCCAAAAAAAATGTAACATCCCCATTTCTAATTTAGCAAGCGCAACCCATAGAAAATATAACTACAAATGCTCACATGTTAAAATGTAAAGTGTTTTTTTATTTTTCTCACATGTTGCAAATTATTGAAAATTAACATCTTATTGCATTTTTTTTGTTATAATATACAGACAGGACATGACATACGCTATATTATGAGTCTGCCGGAAAGAACGATATATAATAAAATAAGGCTTCAAAACGCGTTTAAACATGATGAGCGAAACCGGTAAAAATGAGCTCGGCACACAGGTGTGAAATGCCTCCGCAGCGAAAGAGTTAAACACCTAGTATAGTGTCTTTTTTTTTGTTTTTGTTTTTTACTTTTCGATCAAATTTGGTAGTCTGGCAGTTTTCCCCGACGTCCGATAACTGCTTCAGTGACTCCAATTTCTGCAAGATACGGTGACCATTCGTTAAATAGTGAAATCCCTGCATTTTCAGTGACATGGAATCGCTATTTCAGTGCATTGTGAATAGACCCTATAGGTTTCAGAATTTGATTACTTTTATCTGCAACAATGTATTTCAAAACATTTGGAAAAGTGTGAACTGGTAGTCTCCATTAAGGATGAGGCATTGGTGCAAACTGCATCCTTTGTCCATTTTTAATAAGGGACACTCTACTCCTCCTGACCACTTTAGAGTTTTAAAGTGATCAGCATTTGATCGGTGCCCTCTCCTCTCTCTCCCCTTCCCCCGGTCAACTGATCTGGAGAAATGGAGTGTCCTCCACCACAGCCAGCATCACTTGCAGCTGGGAATTTTTAATTTCCTTGCTGTTGGCAGGGTAGGATTAAAATAGGGGCTGATGGAGCAGAAGGCCCATGCCCAAGAATAGGCCTACAGAAAGATTAACCACTTCAATGCGGAGGACGCGCTCAGCGCGTCCTCCGCATGGCTGCTGGTATGCGGAGGACGCGCTGAGTGCATCCTCCCTTTGGGGCCAGCGTTCGGCCGGGTTCTGGCCGATCGCTGGCCCCCCCGGTGCGGGCTGACATCCTCGATGTCAGCCCAGCATCCGGAACCGCAGCTGCTGAAATTAGGTGGCAGCGCGATGACACCTAATTCAGGCGCCCCCCCCGCATGTGCGGAGGAGGCGCCTGAAAGGGAGGGGGGAGATCCTTCGGACCTCTCTCCCTCCCGATTGGCGGCATTACGGGGGTTAACCCAGGCACCATTTGGAAGGGCACAGCCTGCCCTTCCAAATGGTGCCTGGCATTAACCCCTGGGGAGCTGGATCGCGAATCGGCGCTGAAAAGCGCTGGTTCGTGATCCTTTCCCGGAGCTGGCCGACATCTTGGATGTCGGCCAAGCCTCCGGGAACTCCCCCTGAGGACTGGCGTCATCGTGCATAGCACGATGACGCCAGTCCTAGAGTTAACCCCTAACTGTCACCAACGGTGGAGATAGGGAGTTCATTGGAACTCCCTATCTCACGATCCGTGGCAGCTAGGGGTTAAAGTTTGGTATGGTTGGATCGGCCAGAGCATGGCCGTTCCAACGATACCAAACTCGAATGTGAAAAAAGTTTTTTTTAAAAAAAAAAAATTGAAATTAAAAATAAAAATATATTTAAAAAAATTCTAAAAAAAAAAACATTTTTTTTTCTTTTTTTTGGTTCGTTAGTGTAGCAATATTGTTCCCATTTCAATTATAATGTGAACAATGATGCTGCACTAACGATTTTTGTATGCGGTGCATTTGTTAAAAATCGCGTAATTTTCCCCAAAAAAAATGTAACGAGACCCCATCTCTAATTTTTTTAACAAGCGCACCCCATACAAAATATAACTGCAATTGCTCGCATGTTAAAATGTGAAAAAAAACACTTTACACGTTGTAAATTATTGAAAATACATATTTTATTGCATTTTTTGTTATAATATACAGACATGACATAACGTATACATATAATAATGACATATTATGAATCTACCGAGTCTGACGGAAAGAACGATATATAATATGTCTAGGTAATATACTAAAATAAGCCTTCAAAATACGTTTAAACATGATGATTAAAACCGGTAAAAATGACCTCAGCACAGAGGTGTGAAAAGCCTCAGCAGCAAAAGGGTTAACAGTGTCTGCATTGATGGCATTTGGACACCTGTTTAGCAGGTACAGTGTCATGCGAGGTATCACTGGAAAGTACAGAGCATAACCGAAAATGTTTTCATTTCACTAAATGTCAAAAAGAAAAACTAAACACAAATATTCAGCTCCAGGCCCATTGAGATCTTAATACGGCCCTGGCTGTTGGTCTCCGAGTGATGTTTGCATGGTCTGACTGTTGATGTCACTGGTTACCAAGTAATGTAGCTGATAGATCAGATCCGCGCATGCGTCTGTTCTGTAGCGGTGTGCCGTTTACAGCTCGTACATCACACAAGATGCTTAGTGTTCAAATTATGTGGAAAAGCTTCAGGGAGTTTCGGGAGTCTCTGAGCTGAAGAGGGGTGTGCTCCAAGGGACAAAAGGTGACTAAATTCTCCAGAATAAATAAAAAGGGCACTTTTTGTTAAGTGTAGCGCTGGGTTTAATTCCCTGTCGTGGCAGTACCTATTTTTGGCCACCGGAGGGAGACAAGCGCGATGAGAGACATTGAACATTGGGACTACATTTCCCGGCATGCTTTGGGAGCGGACACAGGAAGTGGGTGGGACACAGACGCTTACATCCTGAGCCTCGTGGAGAGAGCTGGCAGAGCGCGCCAGGGAGTGAGAGGAGCAAGACGCAGTGCAGCAGAACGAGACAGTAACTAGGCCGGAGCGCAGGCGCGGCCTGACAGAGTTAAAGACCGGGTTATTCAGCCTTATCAGAGGAAGACCCAGAGATTCACCAGACTACCCACGCTGATATTGAGGAAGCTGGAGGACCCCGAGTTAGGAGTACCGCAGATCGATCGGACAGGGAGAGCAGGCGGTGAGCTGGACATCTTGCGGCAGGTGCAAAAAGCCAGACAGTGGATCCAGTAACCAAGAGAACCCCAGTCAACATCGAGCAGAGAGACGTCCTGGGTCGAGCGGAGCATCAAGTATCTGGCAGATGGGTGAGAGGCCTTCCAGGCCGTTGTGAATATAGAAAGCACGCTGCTGTTTGTTTCCAAAACCCACAGGGCCCCAACTTGACTAATCGAAGATACCTCATAAGCAATTCACTGGCCAGTTGAATATTGTACCCGGGTACCATAACACACACACACACTTACATTCTGGGACATAACCTGTGCGGGACTCACTCCCCAACCTCAAGAAAGGGGGTTATAGATATATATTTTTCTTTTCTTTTCCGCTGTGCGTTTCTCGAATTACGAAGCATTGTATTTCTTTTCCGCTGCGCGTTTCCCGCATTACGAAGTACTGTAAATATATATACGAACACCGTGTTATTCATTATATGCCATTTATTCTAGTAAACTATATAATTTATAAAATCCACGACGGTGCTGGAGTATATTTATTCCCTAGTGTGGGGAGACTGACCCGAGGTTCAATTTCAGCGGCTCCTCCGGGGGTGAGCGCTACAAGTGTATTAGGGATGAGCTGTTCGGGTTCGAATGGTTCGGGGTTCGACCCGAACTTAGCCTGTTTGAGCAGATCGCGAACCCCAAACATTTCCGGGTGTTCGCCGCATGTTCGACCACAATGCATTTTCCCACTGCCTGAAGCTCGTAATTGGCTACAGCAGGGCTCAAAATTTAAAGTCCTGAACTACTAGCCAGGCCTTAAGAGTTACTCGCCACCAGTTGCCTTGCCTAACCCCTACCCTGGCCTTAACTCTGCCCTTAAAAGCACCCTTTGAAATTATCTTATGAAATGACACTTGAATGTTTTATTCAGAAGCTACAAAAATAAATATTAATACCCAGACATCAGTCACAGTTTCATTAGACCCCAGATACATGTATACCCAGACATCAGACCCAGCATTGCCGACCCGACCATGGATAACATTGGAGCCGTGACTCCAAGTAGCAAATTCCAGGGGGTGGCATCATTTTTATTTTTTTGCTGCTGTTGCCCTATTTCCCCCCCAATGTATTCACACTTGTCTCAGAGGTGAGGCCCATCGTGGCGGTGAGTGACTGCACCGATACACGACACCAGGAGTAGAAGGATGGGATAGAAATCAGGATGTGCAGTGCACCACTTGGATGGTTCTGCAGTGGCAGGCTGGCAGCTCGTCTCTGTACATGATACATGCACCACCAGGGCCCAGGCAGGTTAGAAACTTGAAAGAGAGAAGGGTCGGTATGGGCGCTCTTGTCTAGGTATGGGTGCTTATTTTGGTTTGCTGCCGTCTAGGAAATAGCACAGACTCTCGAATGGGTGTGCAGATATCGATAAAGGAAAGGGGGGGGGTTCCTAGTGGCGCAACAATTGTGTACAACAGATCATAAAGTCGTACTTGGAACCAATAGATGCATATAAATCCTTACGGTTCGTGTGAGAGCAACTTCACTGGTGCAGATTCAGGTAAAGTGCTATTGCCACAGTAAATGTGATATAAAGTGCAACAGTTTATGCAGTATAAAGTGCAACAGTTTTATAGTGCAGCAATATATACATTGTTAAAGTGCATCAGTGACAACTTGAGTGCATGAAAAAACCAGCATAGCACATAAAAAGTGCAAATGTGCGTATCGGCGTTATAAAGACTGGTACAGTCTGGGTATATACACTGGACGTCTATTAGTGAGTGTACACAAGGTGACCTTACACTGATTTCCTGTGTGTATTGGAGGTCTATTGTCCTTAATGTCCTTGCTTTCCAGAGGTCCTAGGATGGCAGAATATGCACTAAACGCGCTCTGCTTTATATTCGATATGGCGGCTCCTCCTATATCGTTGATTAACTCCACTCAAATCGGGAGATAAGGAACGGGGGAGAGAGAAAAAATAACAATAGTGCAACGACGTTTGGATATTGGTACACGCTTTGGTGTTCAGTGATTGTGCACTTACAGGAATTAGAGCCGCTTAAATCCGGGCTCTGGAGTGAAGCGCCTGGTGTCAACTATAGGGTGACTACTGCCCTTCTTCAATACAGCGTCTTCACCTCAGGTGGAGAGACATAAAGGGAAAGAAAGAGGAAGTGCTCTCATGGCACAACATCAGTGATTACTGACTTGCTATAGTGAGGGGTAGTTGGTTACACTCACCAATTCGGGAGCCTTATCATTCCAGGCTCAACCGTTGCGCGTATGGTACTGCTTGATGGTGAGTACCTGGACCCCTCTCAGCTGTTCCTTTTGGTGCAGGTTGCAGTGTCCGTGGTAGGTTCTGGAGGGCTGGCCTGGTCAGGTTGGTTTGGATTTACCAGTTTAGGTTCAGTAACCAGATACTCCTAAATGCTTGGATAAGGGTTTATTCAAAAAATTACAAATGCAATCAATAATACTCAATTAAAATGGGGGGGGGGGGGAAAAGTGGTATCTCGAGACGCGTTTCGGCGCTGTCCTGCGCCTTCCTCAGTCGATGTGCAAAACAATGGGCAAAAAAATGGGAAATAGGAAGAAAGTTCGTTGTCCCTTTTTATTTAGAATGGTCCTGTGTGTATTCCTCGTGTTTTCCGACTTACTTCCGGGTTCGCATGGTGTCGCGGTCACGTGGTGCCGTTCGCGTCATCCGATGGCGCCGCGGCCATCTTGGATGTGCGTTCCAGCGCTCTATTTGCGTTCCATTCGCTGGATGTGATTACCCGGTTGCGATTCTGCGGATTTGGGAAGCGAGCGGAGCCGGGATATGCAGTAGTCCGCTCTGTGTGCTAATATTTGGTCCTGGGACAGTCTTTACTTAATGCTGAATTTGTTTAGGGTGTATTCATAGTCCCCCTTTCATAATTACAGCGGGGATCACTTAAGATACGATATATGACAGCCAATATACAGTATGGCACAGATGCACAGTGATACATTGTGATACATTCTTATGTGATATTGTTCAACAATGGTCACAGGATTAAAAAAGTAAAGTTACTGTACTGATAAACAGACGTAGTAAATACGGCATTTATATAACACAGTTGGTAAAAAACGATGAGTGCAGTATGCGACTATGAATAATGCGAGGCCTAAATCTGGCGATAAAAAAGAAAGTGGCAAGTGACAAGTTCATTTTTAAAACCTTTTGTTGGTATAGTGCCCAACTTAAGGATCCGACTCACTTAGTCTGTCCTGATGGGAGCATATACTGTTAATCTGGCCAGTTCCTATCTAAAAGTTGTTGGTTTTAGTTATCAGTAAAAAGTCCTATAGATAATAATTAAAAAAGGGGGAGGGGAGAGGAGAGAATGGAACTAAAACGAATAAGAGAAGAGTAACTCTAACACATAGATTGTTGTATAATTAAGAACTTCAAGGGGGGGGGGGGCAATTAAATGGAATATCGCTCCAGTTAATATAGTAGGGGTTAAAATGGCTTAATATAAAATATTTAAAATTAATTATTAAAATCCACTAAAACGATGGGAAATGATTCGGAGTGGTCTCGGAATGGGTATAAAGTGAATGGAAAAGATAGGGACCGGTCCATGGGCTAACAATTAAGAAATGGCAGAGTTCAACCACGAGGACTCAATGCAGATTTCGAACTCTGCCATTTTCTTAATTGTTAGCCCATGGACCGGTCCCTATCTTTTCCATTCACTTTATACCATTCCGAGACCACTCCGAATCATTTCCCATCGTTTTAGTGGATTTTAATAATTAATTTTAAATATTTTATATTAAGCCATTTTAACCCCTACTATATTAACTGGAGCGATATTCCATTTAATTGCCCCCCCCCCCTTGAAGTTCTTAATTATACAACAATCTATGTGTTAGAGTTACTCTTCTCTTATTCGTTTTAGTTCCATTCTCTCCTCTCCCCTCCCCTTTTTTAATTATTATCTATAGGACTTTTTACTGATAACTAAAACCAACAACTTTTAGATAGGAACTGGCCAGATTAACAGTATATGCTCCATCAGGACAGACTAAGTGAGTCGGATCCTTAAGTTGGGCACTATACCAACAAAAGGTTTTAAAAATGAACTTGTCACTTGCCACTTTCTTTTTTATCGCCAGATTTAGGCCTCGCATTATTCATAGTCGCATACTGCACTCATCGTTTTTTACCAACTGTGTTATATAAATGCCGTATTTACTACGTCTGTTTATCAGTACAGTAACTTTACTTTTTTAATCCTGTGACCATTGTTGAACAATATCACATAAGAATGTATCACAATGTATCACTGTGCATCTGTGCCATACTGTATATTGGCTGTCATATATCGTATCTTAAGTGATCCCCGCTGTAATTATGAAAGGGGGACTATGAATACACCCTAAACAAATTCAGCATTAAGTAAAGACTGTCCCAGGACCAAATATTAGCACACAGAGCGGACTACTGCATATCCCGGCTCCGCTCGCTTCCCAAATCCGCAGAATCGCAACCGGGTAATCACATCCAGCGAATGGAACGCAAATAGAGCGCTGGAACGCACATCCAAGATGGCCGCGGCGCCATCGGATGACGCGAACGGCACCACGTGACCGCGACACCATGCGAACCCGGAAGTAAGTCGGAAAACACGAGGAATACACACAGGACCATTCTAAATAAAAAGGGACAACGAACTTTCTTCCTATTTCCCATTTTTTTGCCCATTGTTTTGCACATCGACTGAGGAAGGCGCAGGACAGCGCCGAAACGCGTCTCGAGATACCACTTTCCCCCCCCCCCCATTTTAATTGAGTATTATTGATTGCATTTGTAATTTTTTGAATAAACCCTTATCCAAGCATTTAGGAGTATCTGGTTACTGAACCTAAACTGGTAAATCCAAACCAACCTGACCAGGCCAGCCCTCCAGAACCTACCACGGACACTGCAACCTGCACCAAAAGGAACAGCTGAGAGGGGTCCAGGTACTCACCATCAAGCAGTACCATACGCGCAACGGTTGAGCCTGGAATGATAAGGCTCCCGAATTGGTGAGTGTAACCAACTACCCCCTCACTATAGCAAGTCAGTAATCACTGATGTTGTGCCATGAGAGCACTTCCCCTTTCTTTCCCTTTATGTCTCTCCACCTGAGGTGAAGACGCTGTATTAAAGAAGGGCAGTAGTCACCCTATAGTTGACACCAGGCGCTTCACTCCAGAGCCCGGATTTAAGCGGCTCTAATTCCTGTAAGTGCACAATCACTGAACACCAAAGCGTGTACCAATATCCAAACGTCGTTGCACTATTGTTATTTTTTCTCTCTCCCCCGTTCCTTATCTCCCGATTTGAGTGGAGTTAATCAACGATATAGGAGGAGCCGCCATATCGAATATAAAGCAGAGCGCGTTTAGTGCATATTCTGCCATCCTAGGACCTCTGGAAAGCAAGGACATTAAGGACAATAGACCTCCAATACACACAGGTTAGAAACTTGCCTGTAGGACTTTGCGGCTGCTGTCTCTGTCTCACCTGCAGCAGCCTATCCCGACGAAACCTGACTCAGTGATAGTCTGGCTGGCCTGAACTGAAAAGCAGGAAGCCGGAGGAAGAAGAGGCTCTTCTTTTCCTTCTTCTGTTTCCCACTCATCAGCTAATCACTCAGTACTCAGTTTGGTGCCGAGGGGGGGGGCAGTGACAGGAGAGATGCAGGGACAGAGGGGGGCAGTGACAGTGAGGAGAGATGCAGGGATAGAGGGGGGCAGTGACAGTGAGAGGAGATACAGGGACAGAGGGGGGCAGTGACAGTGAGGAGAGATGCTGGGACAGAGGGGGCAGTGACAGTGAGGAGAGATGCAGGGACGGGGGCAGTGACAGTGAGAGGAGATGCAGGGACAGAGGGGGCAGTGACAGAAAGGAGAGATGCAGGGACAGGGGGGCAGTGACAGTGAGGAGAGATGCAGGGACAGAGGGGGCAGTGACAGTGAGGAGAGATGCAGGGTACAGAGGGGGCAGTGACAGTGAGGAGAGATGCAGGGACAGGGGGCAGTGACAGTGAGGAGAGATGCAGGGACAGAGGGGGCAGTGACAGAGTGAGGAGAGATGCAGGGACAGAGGGGAGGAAGACCGCTTCACATCCTTTGCTGCCCATGTCTTTCAGATGCACTCAGTGTCGGGTTAGGCTTCTCCTTATGATTTAGCTGCACAGCTCCAGCCAGCATCCTCTGTCCTCCTCCGTGACTCCTGACCCAAAGCTGAACAGCTCAGATTTCAGGGCAGGAGGAGGTCAGGGCTCCGGTCTGTAAACCCAGCAGTGAACTGGCTTCCAGGGAGCCATCAAGGATGTAAAAAATAAAACTACAGAATAAAATTAGTGTGTCTTGTCTGAAGGAAAGTGAGTAGTTCACTCTCCCACCATTAACAGGAGCAGTGCAGTAAATTAAGGGCTGCCAAAAAAACTTGTGTTGATTACTCCTCACAACAGGAGTCTGAAGGAAAAGGAATCCTCAGACCACCATCTGCTGACCTATAAGAAGGACTCTATAAGTAGTTAAATAACACCCCGTGAATTATAATATTAATTTAAGATAAATTGATAATCCGCAGTATATTAGGACTGGGGCTCATTTCTCAAGATGTTTAGAAATGTTTTTTTGAAATGTCTTTAGATACTGATTTTTTGAAATGTTCTTTTGAAATGTCTTTAGATACTGGTCTTAGAAATGTTCTTTAGAAATGTCTGAAGAAATGAACTGATGGCTAGCATTTCTCAAGAGATAGCATGTCACAAGAAATCACATGCCTCGGGCCACGGGACTGTCCAGAAATGTGTCACCAGACCTGTATTGAAACTAGCCAATGAACGATGTTATGTTTTGAAATGAACTAATGAAATAAAGAGCCAGCGTTTTGACACAGGGTATAAATAAGTGTCAAGAACCGTTGGATGGCAGAGAGAGGGATGCCAGACAAAAAAATGCCTCGTGTGTTTTGATTTCTCTCTCTCTCCTGCGCAGAATGAGAGTTAACTCAAGGTGTGCCTAAGACAGGGTCTTAGGGGTTAAGGACGGACAATTGGAGACCATTATTCTCTTCAGAGTCCTTCCAGTTATTATTATTATTATTCTTTATTTATAAAGCGCCAGCATATTCCGCAGCGCTGTACAATAAGCACAGTATAGACAGGGTTACAATACATTGAACAACATTTGACAAACAGTACAGGAGGAGATGAGGGCCCTATTCCCGTAGGAACTCACAATCTAGGAGGGTTGGGGTTGGAAACAGGAGAGGACTGTAAGATGAGAGTGATTGATGGTTGGGTGGTAGGCTTCCCTAAATAGGAATGTTTTAAGGGAGCGTTTGAAGGAAGAGAAGTTAGGGGAAAGTCTGACAGTACGAGGGAGAGCGTTCCAGAGAGTGGGGGCTGCGCGTGAGAAATCCTGCAGTCTATCATGGGAAGAGGTGATGCGGGGAGAAGCTAGGCGCAGGTCACTGTTTGACCTTAGGGAGCGGGCTGGGGTGTATTTGGTGATTAGTGAGGACAGGTAGTGGGGCGCTGAGTTAGTGAGGGTTTTGTAGGTAAGGATAAGGATTTTGAACTTAATTCTGCAGTGGATGGGGAGCCAGTGAAGGGACTCGCAGAGGGGAGCGGCAGAGACAGAGCGGCGGGTGAGGTGAATTAGCCTGGCGGAGGCGTTCAGGATGGATTGTAGGGGGGAGAGGCGGGACAGAGGGAGGCCAGATAAGAGATTATTGCAATAGTCGAGTCGGGAGATTACAGTTATCCACCTGTAGCAGGTTATACATGGCCAGAGAGGGAGGAGTCAGGGAAGATCATCTCCACCCCTTGCCAGTGACGCGCTGGGTCAGGGAAGGCAGCTGCTCTCCGACATCGTGCAGCCTGGGGAGGGGGAAACTATTGTAGCCGGAGTCAGACAGGTTCACTTCATTAACGGCGCCGGACCAGACACAAGCAAAGATTATCCAAACACGAGTCTCTTCAGGAAAGGCAAGATTTTATTGTGTCGTCACACAAGTGCTCACACAGGATTGAATCGCTTAGAGTGAGCCCTGATTACACAGAGACATGAGGTTTTATGCCCCAAATACATAATTAGATACATCCCCATTAGCCCACCTCCCTATGACACTCTATTCTACCCCACGTGGGTTAATACCTCCCATCATTAATTCGAACACAAAGAACATTCCACATATAACTATAAATTGATACACTTCTCGTTAGTTTGACAGTCTGTGATTTGTTTGTGCTGTCTTTCTCCGGGCAGTGCCTCCCTCCCTATCGGCTATATTTATTCAGGTGGCCTGGGGCCTGGTCTTCTATGTTTTCTTTATTCCTTGGCACATCGCACTGACCTTGCTTCATTCATAAATCTTTCTGTCTCTCTATGCCAAGAGCTGGCCGGATCCTGCCTGGATTTCTTGTTAGCTTTTCTAATCTACCACGCATTCCTTAAATTCTACGTGAGCTCAGCTCTTCTCTTCTAAATGAAATCTATTCTATTTCTTGGTGAACCAATATTCTGAACAAGATGGCTGCCTGGCTTATGGTGGCAACCATCTTCCAGCCTGGTTCTCCTTCATTCCCCCCTTGGCTCAAGTGTCAGTATCTTTTTCCTGGCACTTGTAGCCATTACACTTCACTATTCCGAAACTCTGCATACTGGGGGGGCTTCCCATTCACTGGGAACATTCCCTGTGGAATTATCAATGGTATCTTCTGTGTTTGTGTGGGTGTCAGTGCTGACTTGCATAGTGGCCATATGCATAGCCCTATGCGGTATATCAGTATCCCTATAATCAAAATCACCACTATCATGAGTATCATGGATCCAACCTTTGAGATGAATCTCAAGATGGAACCAAACCATTCTCCCATTGCTCCAAACCCCCGGAGCGGATTCCAGCCTTCGGCCGCAATCCTCCTAGCTGTGCCCTGCAACTGTGCTACCTTCTCCTGATGATCTTGAATTACCTGGTAATAGTCTGGGACTTCTTGTGTAGTGTTTCTGATGAAGGTGCAACATTCATAGTGCATTGTCATTTCACACAATCCATTCAAGGCCGCACTGATCTGCTCAAGCGCCATTTCAGGTATCATTTGCACCTTTCGTAACTCACGCATTTCCAGATTCAGCAGCTGGATATCCATACTGGTTCTATTCAGAATCTCATCCATCAGATTGACATAGCTATTCAATCTCCTCATCATCTCTCCTCCCTATCCAGTCCATGCTGGCAACCATGTCCATATTCGATCCATCTTCGCAACAATTCTCTCTTCGGTCTTTCAAACACCAGTGGGTACCTAGGGTGTAGTTCTGTGTCTGTGTTTGTGTCTTCTCCCCTTAGTTTCTGGATTGGGACCAGCTTAGCCAAATAACACATTCCCGTTATTGTTGGTGGTACCTATGTGTAACACACCTTTCACAGCACACCTGGTATCCTCCTTTCACTATAAATAGCAATAATATAGTGTTCCCTTTGATATCTCTATCGCAAAATGTCTCAGCCGTCTCATCATATCCACTGCACCCTGCCTCCCATTGGTCACATTCCCAATCACCGCCTCTTGGTCTCTAGTGAGTTGCCTGCATCGTATATATAAATAAATCGCCTTTTGTCCTGCTTTAAATATATAAATATATAATGTCCAGTTGAACTGACTTGAGTTACATAACCACCCTCGTTATTTGTTTCTTTATCTGGTCCTATTATAGGGTACCCGGGACTGACTGATTCTGCCTTTTCCCTGATACAAACATACTCAAATTCATTGGAACAGAGGCAAATGGTATATAAATTGTCTCTGGGTGCAGTCTACTACTACACACCAGCATACAGTTTGCCCAGACTTTTTAGCATAGTCATATTTGAATTGCACAAGTAAGTGTCCTCTTGGGTTGGTTCCAGATAGCGCCTCTCGTTTTTGTCTCCACATGGTACGGTTCTCCATCACCGGGTGCGTACCATTCCAGATATGGGAAATATCCACTTTCCCCACATTGCCCGTACAATTAGAGCATACTCCACGCGAGCGTCCATAAATCAAATTAGCAAAATATAAAATCAGCACCACAAATGCCCCGAGTGTCAGAATTCCTTGGGCAATTCTTTTTACAGTCACATAAACCCAATCCCTCCCCACTGGAATTTCAAAAGTAAAGAACATTTCTGGATAATCAAGGGTGGGGGCCGGGCCCCTAAAAAAACACCCTGTGGGTATCCCCCGTTGGCGGGTGGTCAGGACCTGTGCCCATCAAAACACCCACTTGTTGATCCTCTGTATTATCTGGGTTAGAATCATTTAGGTGCTCATGGCTGTGGTCTTTGTCAGCTTCAGCCTCAGTGGGTTGGTCTCGTTGGTAACAACCTTCCATGTTGGTTCAGGACTGGCTGCGGCTGCTTTTACCCTGGAGTGATATATCCACGGGACCACCTCGGCAACCTTTACTACTATAGGGGTTGATAACAGGACAAAATAAAAACCTCTCCATTTTGGACCTAGTGGATCATTTTTCCACTCTTTTACCCATACTGAGTCACCCGGACAATACTTATACAGTGAAGGATACAGAGAATACGGTATATTATCCCCCACCAAATATTTAACTTCTGCATTGATTTACCCAGCATTACTACCTGATCATTTAGTTTAATTTCTCCCATGCCCGAAGGTCCCCCCTTAGTCCATTAATCAGAGGGGTTGGCTGTCCAAACATAAGTTCGTATGGACGTAGCTTCAATTGGGGGTTGGTCTGCACCTAATGTGCAAAAGGACTATCGGCAGTAAGTCCAACCAGCCTAGTGACGTCTCTTGGCACAGTTTGGACATCAAAGTCTTTAGGGTACGGTTCATTCTTTCAACTTTTCCCGAACTTTGGGGCCTGTTCTCGGGTTGTTCTTGGCACATGTTACACACTGCTGAGCTGTTGCTTTGCAGATTGCTGACAATCCTGGTACGTAGAAATGTGGCTCCAACTGTTGCTCCATCATTTCTCTTCCTCCATGGGTACTTGCGTGAAATGCTCTTACGATTTCAGGAGCCAGTGTTGCTGGTAGGACTATTAGTCCGTTCTCCATCTGGAACCATCCATCTTCTCCATACCTCCGGGTTCGTCTGTCAGCCACTTCTTTTCTTTCTCTGAATACACAGATGTCCATTCGCTCAGTGGCGCCGGTAGGAGTGCAGCCACCACTGGTTTTGGTTTGTATCGTGCCAATTCTCCATAATTTCCCCAGATAAATTCTTCTTTTGGGAATAGTATCGCCATGCGAAAAACAATAAATCTTGTCTGTCTTGTGAATCTCTTACTGCTGGTATGAAAAAGTCCATTGCACTTTTCTTCATTCTTGGCAGTCTGTTCTTGATAAGGATCTCCTTGAGGAAGAACCTCACCAGTGGGACTTGGTATTCTTCTGCTCCCAATTCTCCCAGACTGTGCAGTATCCGTGTGATTCGTAGATTATTGTGAGGATTATTTATCAATTTTTCAAATCGTGACGCGAAATTTTCTGCTCGTTCAACTTCAGTTGTTTCTTTGTCTTCCTCCTCCCCCACTATTTTTACGCCGAAGAATTTCAGCATCATCTTGTAAACTCTGCGTAGTCTTTGCTAAACTTCTGAGGTGTTGATCATTAGACGTGTTTCTTGCGGGTTTAGGGGAGTAGAGTAGAAATTCCGGCCTTGTGTCCTTGTTGGAAAAAGCCATTGGATATAATCATAATTGAGTTCTAACAGTTCATAATCATCTTGCCATTTGTTCAATATTATTTCAATGAACTCGCCGTGGGGTTCAAATTTTTTTTTTAAATTCATATAGAACTCGTAATTTGGCATGGAAGATTGAGGCTCTTGCTTGCAGATCAATACTTTAGCTTGAGCTTCTGTTTGCGGTGGTGGTTTCGCAGCTGCTTTTGCGGGTTGGTCCGCGCGTCTGTTACCTTTTGGAATTCATCACGGCCTTTTTGATGGCCACGACAGTGCATGATGCTGACAGCACTTGGTTTCCACACTGCTTCCAGGAGGGCCGTGATTTCTGCAGCATATTTAATTTATTGTCCTGAAGACGTGAGTAGGCCTCTTTCTTTGTGAGTGTGCCATGTGCATGGACTGTCATGAAGGCGTATTTGGAATCTGTATATATATTTACTCTTTTGCCTTCAGAAATTTCAAAGGCTCTGGTTAAAGCTGTTATTTCAGCTAGTTGTGCCGATGTATGGCCTGGCAGTGGCTTTGCTTTGATAACTTCTTCTGTTGAGACTACTGCATAGCCGGAGACTTCCTTCCCATCATCCATATAGCTGTAGATCGTATTTGTCTAGGGGTACGTCTTTCAAATCTGGCCTGCTACTGAACACTTCTTCCATGACTTGGAGGCATTCATAATTTGGATCCTCTTCACAGTCAGGCAGTAAAGTAGCAGGGTTTAAGTAGCGATGAGGTCCAAATGAACCCGTGGATTTTCACACATCATGGCTTGGTACTTCGTCATCCGGCTGTTGCTAACCAGTAACCTCCTTTGACATCCAGCAGAGCCTTGACAGCATGGGGCACCTTGACATAAAGAACTTGTCCAAGGGTCAGCTTGTCTGCTTCTGCTATCAGCATTGCGGTGGCAGCCACTGCTTCCAGGCATGGGGGTAGGCCGCAGACCACAGGGTCGAGTTGCTTGGAGGTAGGCCACAGGCCTCAGCCACGAGCCAAAGGTCTGGACCAATACTCCTGTTGCTGTTTGGTTATATTCATATACGAACAGCTGGAAAGGCTTGCTATGATCTGGCAGACCCAGCGCAGGAGCTTCCATCAGCAGAGTCTTTAATTTCAGAAACGCTGCGGTTTGCTCTTCTTCCCAATGAAAGGGGTCTAATTCTCTTCCTTGGTTGCTTGATGAAGCGGCTTGGCAATTTCTGCGAAGTTGGGGATCCACAGGCGGCAGAAGCCTGCAGCTCCCAGGAATTCACGGACTTGTCTCCGTCTTTAGTTGGGGTATGCGGCACATTGCTTCTTTTCTTTTTGCCCCAGTGCACGTTTGGTACCTGTTAACTGGAATCCCAGGTATTTTACACTCTGTTTACATATTTGTGCTTTCTTTTTTTAGACACTCTGTAACCTGCTTGGCTTAGCAGATGTAGCAAAACTTTTGTGACAGATAAACAGTCTTTTTCTGTGGGGGAAACCAGTGTAATTAATCAACATACTGTAGCGTGGAAGGACAAAAGGTCCTGGCTGAGCGCGCATCCATTGTAGATACCTCCCACTGAGAAATAAAAAAAAAAAAAAATAAATAAAAAAATTGTCTTGCTGGAACAATGATGTGTTCCACGGTGACACGCAGAATTTCAATATACCGTAGTCTTTAAATCTCTGCAAATATATTTGTATATTCTGCTTGGCTTTCTTTGGGATATAATATTTTTAGAGCCACCGGTATTGCGCCGGACTTTAATTCAACTAATCTGGGCGGGTTGTCCTCCGCCCCCCACCTCAGGAATTCCAAGGAGTAGTGCGTGCGGATCCAGCGTGGCAGACAGAGTAGGTGCCGTGCGCCATTCTTCTTCCCTCGACATAACTACTGCGATTTTCACAGATTGGGGTTGTGCGGGCTGGCTGGATTATACAACCGAACAAAACTGCCACCCTCCGGCAGGTTTAATTGAACGTGACCCCCGGGAAAAAAAAACAAAACATAATTTGGGCTTGCAATTTGCAAAAAATATCCCGCCCCAGGAGCTGGATGGGACATTCGGGCATATACATATACACATTGTGTAAATAATATTCTCAGAAATATTTTCCCATAGCCCAAAACAGACTCTTAATACTACATTGAAAAAAAACAATAAAAATAAATCATTCCATCAAAAATCAAACAAAACATACCTTGTAAAAACAGTAAAGAAAAATTACTTTAATTATTTCTCGAATTAATTTTTCTAACCGTTTCATATATTTCAATTTAGTTTGTTAATAAATTTTTATATTTTAGTAGGCAATATTGTATACCATTACATACCTATTATTATTTATATGCAATAATAAAAAAAACAGGACTCCTTTTTAATAATATCAACACAAAATATAAACATATATCTTGCACTCAACCGACTTCAGACAAATATTCTATTGTAACACACACTAAAATTAGCTAAACATAGTACTCTGCACAAGTACACAAAGGGTTATTTTTTCCACCTTTCAGAGAGCAAAGAAAAACAAACTGCTCCCTCCTCCTTCTCCCCCTCTCTCTTGCAAACAGTCTGTCAGAAAAAGGAGGGGGCCTATTACACCAGGGACGACGCTCAATCTCAACTTTTAATTGAACAGTTTAATGATCAATTAAAAACACAATCGGACAAAATCAGTCTGAACCACACATAAACTATACAGCACGCAACTATCTCACTCCGTGAAATATTAATTAATTTATATATGCTCCCATCGGGCATCTCAATCTTTTCTGGTGGAGCCTCTCTATCTCCCTTATTTTGGGGGTCCTTCTTATTCCTCCCCGCTATCATTATAAAATGACTCTGGTTTTTAATACAATATCTCTATATATCTATATACGGGTATTGTTCAGGATGTCCATACTGCTCTGTAACTTGGGAATGTACCTTCTGTACTAACTCCGGGTCCATTGACCCCTGCTCTGGCCATCCTGGGACTAATAACGGCCACACAACTGTACACATTACTTTTAATTTCTCTTTTGTCAATTCTACACCATAATCATACGTTTTTATAGAATGCTTCGAAATTCCGCACCATATATTCTAGGGGCATCTCACCCTCTTTACCTTCTTGGGCTTAGATGACCCGTTACCCATTGTCACTCCTGAAAACAATACTTTTTGCGATACAATTATCTTATTTCAATAACAGTTACAATCTACAGTCTGATACTTCAGTCAACAATTTATCCGCATCCACATACGCTTCCCCCTTCAGTAGCCGACTGCAGTCGCCTGAGCCGAAACCGTACGTTCCAGGGTCCACTCTCGAATTTGCTTCCTCGCGGAGCGAGTAGGCGCACGTTCACTCACAGCACTCAAGTCAATTCATTCACAACACATTCCGTATCAGATACTTTCAGCATAATATAGAATATATATCACTTCAACTCTTTCCATTAGCCGAGGACGTATTCCCTCCTTAGTGGCTCCTTATACCCCGTAATTTGAACTCTAACTCTTGACTGCGTGTGACTATGTGCACCCCGTTCCTTGTCTACACTTCCGTCTGCAATTCCAATCTGCTTTATGGATAATCTACCCACTCAGCACCACTATCTCTGCAGCTATCGTTGGCTTCACTATAAGCCCTTGTCACTATACGACGTACACACTAGACACTGACTCAGGCTCTCAGCCCAGTCACAGAAAAATCCTCCTCCTTTCCCGTTTACCCACGTGGTGAAACTCTATTTACAAACACTGACTACTGAAATGACTCATGCAACTCCACGTAGCTACCTTCTCCCTCTCATACAGAACTACCCTTTGATTGGCATTCAATTCCCCGAATCCAGACGCCCGCTAGCCACTCTGGCTCCTTAGCAATGTCAGCGCTACCAGCGGCGGGAAAGATATGCCAATAGGATGGTGGCCATCGCATCCTCTTATCCGTCTATCGCAGTCGGACGTTTCCCTTAGATACCGGTATTTCCTTTAGACATACAAAACATAGAAGACACGTTACCTATCGCCGGCGCTGCTTGCTGTTTCCTCAGACTCGTTGGTGTCCCAGTTTTCCGGGTCAGGGGGGTCTGTTTGGGACGAGATGAGGTCCACTGTACAGGAAATCCTGCTTGGCGCCTGCAGATGTCAGCTCACCTTCAACGGACGCCCCCAACCATCGGGATTCTGGCACTGCTGCAGTCAAGCGCCGCACTGTGTTCAGCAGCCGTTGCCTGTGTCTTGGCAAAAGGCCCATTATCCCGGCTATCGAGACCCAGAAAATGTAGCCGGAGTCAGACAGGTTCACTTCATTAACGGCGCCGGACCAGACACAAGCAAAGATTGTCCAAACACGAGTCTCTTCAGGAAAGGCAAGATTTTATTGTGTCGTCACACAAGTGCTCACACAGGATTGAATCGCTTAGAGTGAGCCCTGATTACACAGAGACATGAGGTTTTATGCCCCAAATACATAATTAGATACATCCCCATTAGCCCACCTCCCTATGACACTCTATTCTACCCCACGTGGGTTAATACCTCCCATCATTAATTCGAACACAAAGAACATTCCACATATAACTATAAATTGATACACTTCTCGTTAGTTTGACAGTCTGTGATTTGTTTGTGCTGTCTTTCTCCGGGCAGTGCCTCCCTCCCTATCGGCTATATTTATTCAGGTGGCCTGGGGCCTGGTCTTCTATGTTTTCTTTATTCCTTGGCACATCGCACTGACCTTGCTTCATTCATAAATCTTTCTGTCTCTCTATGCCAAGAGCTGGCCGGATCCTGCCTGGATTTCTTGTTAGCTTTTCTAATCTACCACGCATTCCTTAAATTCTACGTGAGCTCAGCTCTTCTCTTCTAAATGAAATCTATTCTATTTACTTGGTGAACCAATATTCTGAACAAGATGGCTGCCTGGCTTATGGTGGCAACCATCTTCCAGCCTGGTTCTCCTTCACTATCTGTTCCTCTCCAGCCCCTGCCAGTGACAGATACGCAGGGAGCAGCTGCCTTCCCTGACCCAGAACATCCATGTCACTGGCAGGGGCTGGGCAGTGGGCAGGCATGTACGGCAGACGTCTGGACATCAGTGGAGGCCAGCAGCCGCGTCAAAAATAAAACAAAAACCTACAGCTGCTGCCGGAAAAAAAACGGCATAGGCACTCGCACTCAGTTAATTTCCACTCGCCAAATGCGAGCAGGCGAGTGGAAATTTTGCAGCCTGGGCTACAGCCTTGCACCTGACCACAGGTCTGGTGCAAGACTGGTTGAACACTATGCCAATCACCGCTCAGAGTCCTGATCGGGCAAATTTTGCCCAATCATGGGCTCACAGAGCTAAGTCCCGCAGCACACTATATAAGGTTTCCACGCAGCGCTTCTGCACGCATTTCAGAGGAGATTTCAAAGGAGATAGTTGTGTGTGTTGTTACTGCCGGTCTGCCACGCATCTGGAGGGGTCTCATTTCGACCAAATATAAGGGAATTTAGGTGATGTGTGTCTTGTCACTGTGCCAGCAATTTTTTTGGGGGTTTACAACTTTATTTAAAACATTTGTGTATTGAGGTGATTTTCTGGGTCTTGTCACACTGTGCCAGCAAGTCTTTTTGGGTCTCATTTATACCAAATATCAGGGAATTTAGGTGATGTGTGTCTTGTCACTGTGCCAGCAAGTTTTTTTGGGGTTTACAACTTTATTTAAAACATTTGTGAATTGAGGTGATTTTCTGGGTCTTGTCACTGTGCCAGCATATCTTTTGGGGGCTCACTAATTTCCTTAAAACACTTGGGAATTAAGGTGATCTGTGTCTCATCATACAAACAGTACCATGCTGTATTTTGGGGCTCACTAATTTCTTAAACACTTGGGAATTAAGGTGATCTGTGTCTCGTCATACAAAAAGTACCACGCTGTATTTTGGGGCTCACTAATTTCTTAAACACTTGGGAATTAAGGTGATCTGTGTCTCGTCATACATACAGTACCACGCTGTATTTTGGGGCTCACTAATTTCTTTAAAACACTTGGGAATTAAGGTGATCTGTCTCTTGTCACTGGCTGCCAGCTATCAGTGTGTCTCACTGAGTTATACCAGAGTTATTTAAATCTTTATACCAGAGTTGAATCAGAGTTCTGTATATATTAATCTATATATCACTCACCATGTCTGAAAGAACAAAAAGGACAGGCAGACGCTCCCAGCCACAGATAAGAGGGAAAGCAGCCCCTGTGTCGGGAGGCTGTGTCTCTGGTCGTGGTGGACGTGGTGCATCCTCTGCAGGGGCACGCTTGTCCTTTCTAACTGGTGCTGGCCGTCTTAAGCAGCAGCAACATACAGAGGACTTGGTGGATTGGGTAACCAGGCCATCCTCATCCTCCGAGTCCTCTGCCAGCCAGGCTTCTAGTGCTTTACAGTCCACCTCAGCTGCCAAAGGATCTAATGCAGCCTCCATGTCCACAGCTACTCCTGCCGTAGCCTCGCTATCACACACGGAGGAGTCAGCTGAATTGTTTGACTACAATGACAGTGACATGCTGCTTGAGGATGCGCAGCAAGTACAGTGCTCTGATTCAATCTCTGAGGTTGAGCAAGGGAGTATAATCAACCTAGAGGAAGGAGGGTGCCAGTGATGACACACAAATAACTGGCACTCATGTTGCCCCAGGAGCTGCAGCATACTGCCAAGTTGGCTCCAGTGACGAGGAGATAGGGGGTGAAGATGACATTGATGATGATGAGGTCACTGACTCCACCTGGGTGCCAGATCGAACTGAGGAATCAAGTGAGGAGGAGGAGGAACAGCAAACACGAGGCACAACATCCTCTGTGACCAACCGTAGCACTAGCCAGTCCAAGGCATCACATGTCAGAGCTGCTCCGGTGCAGAGCGCTGTTGTCTCAAAGAACACATGCAGGAACTCTGCTGTCTGGGAGTTCTTTAAGAAATGTGCAGCAGACCCCACCATTGCTATTTGTAATCTATGTCAGAGGAGGCTGAAGCGTGGGATAAACACTGGACACTTGGGTACCACATGCTTGAGGCGACATATGAACAAGTGCCACACATCCCGTTGGGGCAAAACTTTGCATAGGTCCTCCTCCTCCTCATCTGTCTCTACCCACACTGTATGTCCTGCCATGCAATTGCCTACAACCTCCACCGACAGGGATGATGCTACAGTAATGGATGTACCAGCAGGTCCTTCCTCACAATGTGACATCATCCCAGTATCTGAAGATTTACGCAGTCAGATTACGTTGCCGCAGCTGCTGCAGCGAAAGAAAAAATATAGTCCCAACCATCCCCAGGCACAGCGTCTAAATACCAGCTTAGCAAAATTACTTGCATTGCAGCTGCTGCCTTTCCAGCTGGTGGACTCTGCTCCCTTCCGTGAATTTGCTGAATGCGCTGTACCACAGTGGCAGGTTCCAAAACGCCATTACTTTTCACGCAAGGCCATTCCGGCACTATACCAGCACGTGGAAGACAATGTTATCCAGTCATTGGGAAAGGCAGTCAGCAGCAAGGTGCATGTCACTTTAGACACGTGGTCCAGCAAGCATGGACAGGGTCGTTACATTTCCTTCACGGCACACTGGGTAACTCTGATTGCAGCTGGGAGGGATCCAAGACGGGGCTCTGTGCTGGATCTTGTTCATCCACCATGCCTCCAGAAAGCTGCTTGTATGAGGTCTGTCTGCTCCACCACCACCACCTCTTCCTCCTCCTCCTCCTTCTCTGTCTCTGGCGAAGTGGCAGTTAAACCCATGCCTGACAGGGTCTACGCAATGGCTCAAGCAAAAAGATGCCATACTGTGCTTGAGCTGGTTTGTTTAGGGGACAGGAGCCACACCGGGTCAGAAATTTTGTCAGCTCTGCAGGGGCAGGTGCAGAGATGGTTAACACCACGCCAGCTTGAACTGGGAATGATCGTCTGCGATAATGGCAGCAACCTTCTCTCCGCCCTACGCAAGGGTAAATTGACGCATGTACCATGCCTAGCACACGTCCTAAATCTGGTGGTACAGCGTTTCCTAACCAAGTACCCAGGGCTGCCAGAGCTTCTCATCCAGGCCAGAAAAGTCTGCAGCCACTTCAGATGGTCATTCCCAGCAAGCGTTCGCCTGGCAGAAATTCAAAGAGAATTCCACCTTCACACAAACCGTCTGATCTGTGACATGCCCACCAGGTGGAATTCGACATTAGCAATGCTGCAGCGTCTGCACAAGCAGCAGAGGGCCATCAACGAGTACCTGTGTGAGTATGGCACAAGGACAGGTTCAGGTCAACTTGGTTTTTTTTCCCCCTGCAGTGGCTGATGATCAAGGATGCATGCACTGTACTGTCACCATTTGAGGAGGCAACGAGGATGGTGAGCAGGGACAGTGCATGCATCAGTGACACAATTCCTTTTGTGTTCCTGCTGGAGCACACTCTGCGGGGAATTATAGATGTCGCTCCAGAGGCAGAGCAGCGGGAGGAAGAGGAGGCCTTCCCTAGCTCTCAAGGCCCCAGTCTTTCCGCAGACAGCATTCCAGCGGGTCCTACTCAGATCAGACAGGAGGAGGATGAGGAGGAGGACTATTTAAGTACTGGGGGCATTGAAGGTGGGGATTCCTCAAGGCAGGGTTTTGTGTGCCCAGAAACAGAAGGGCTTGTGCGTGGCTGGGAGGAGTAAGTGCACGATACGGTCATCCTCATTGACCAGGAAGACTCGGCAGCTAATGCCACCTCCAACCTACGCTGCATGGGCTCCCTAATGATGCAAAGCCTGCTAAAGGACCCAGGATTCGTGCTATCAAGGAGAGGGATCATTACTGGTTGGCAACCCTTCTTGATCCACGATACAAGGGGAAAGTTGCAGAGCTCATCCTGCCCGCACAGAGGGAGCACAGGATGATAAAACTTGAGGACGCTCTAAAGCGAAACTTGTGTAACACCTTTCCAGGCACTGTTAGATTACCAAGTGCTGACACACGTGCTTCTGAGGCTGCAGGTGATCAGAGGAATAGCGGTGAAGGCCAGGGCCGCTTGACTGATGCATTTTTAAAATTTTTTTAGTCCTCGTCGCCCAGGGACGTCAAATGTAGGCACCCATTGCCAGCGTCTTCACCATATGGTGCAGGACTACCTAGGGGCAAGGGCAGACCTGGATACCTTTCCAGCAGATGATCCACTGGCTTACTGGGTGTTGAGATTGGATCACTAGCCAGAACTTAGCCAATATGCTATGCAGCTACTAGGTTGCCCTTCATCTAGCGTGCTTTCCGAAAGGACGTTCAGTGCCACTGGAGGTTTTGTCACAGACAAAAGAGTGCGTCTGTCCACCGACTCTGTAGACCGGCTGACATTTATAAAAATGAATCAGACCTGGATCAGCAGCTATCAATCCCCTGATGCTGAAGTAATGGAATAGATAGGGGATGTCCTCTTCTGCATTCACAAAACCTCCAGCACTGAACTCTTCCACAATACCACAAAAGGGTTACGGTGTGAAGGCACTTGCTGCCATGAAAGGCACAATATCTGGCTGCACTGACGCCCATTAAAAAAAAAAAAACTTTTCAATATAGGACCACATGGTCCACCCCTGCATTCTTCCACAATACCACAGAGGGGTTACTGTATGATGATACTTGATGGCCTGGCATTAAAGGCACAATATCTGGGTGCACTGACGCCCATTCCCAGATTTATATCTTTTTAATATAGGACCGCATGGTCCACCCCTGCACTCTTCCACAATACCACAGAGGGGTTACTGTATGATAGTACTTGCATGCCTGACACTAAAGGCACAATATCTGGGTGCACTGCCATTGACGCCTGTATCTGATTCATATCCTCAGAGGGGTTACGGTGTGACGGCGCTGTTGCCGACGCTAAGACCCCAATTTTAAAGCACCTATTGTTACTTTCATCCAAAGCCTGCATAAGTTTCACAATAATTTAGCCCAAAAAAACACTAAACTTTTTCTGCGCGTCCTAAAATGTCTTTTCATACAGGCTGCCGCCCCAAGCAGTTGTTTATGGATAGATTAAAGGAAAAGCATTTACCGTCATATGAAACGTCATTTTTTTGTTTTTAAGTGTTTCTATACATCCTAGAAATCCGCCACTTCACGGGCAGGTTATGGGGACCTCCTAGGCACGATATTTGAAGGATTTTTTTGTTTTTATTTTTAACCCTTATTTCATGGAAAACTCACTGTCCCTTTAAAAACGTTTTTTTTAAACTTTTTGTCCTTGTTTCCTGTCCCCCAGGGCACTACCCAGACCCCCATACACCTTTTATGGCAAATATGTAGCATATATGCCCTCTTGGAGGGCACTCTAAAAAAACGAATTTTCAGCCCCATTGACTTGCATGGGGGTTCGGGTTCGGGTTCGGGTTCGGTCCCGAACAAATGGGAAGTTCGGGTTCGGGCTCGAACCGAACTCAGGGAGTGTTCGGCTCATCCCTAAAGAGTATCCCTTTTAACAATCCTTATTCATAAAATGTATAGTGAAAACTGTAGCGGCTATATTTCAAACAGCTTCCTGTGCATTTTAGTGTTGGTCAGATCAACATTTCATAATACCAGCAATGATGTCATGGTTATATGGTTTCCCCACCTAGTGGTTTGTAACTTTTTTTTTTTAAATTTTGGTAAAACCAAAGGGATTTGGCATAAATCCTAAGACATTAGGTTCAAACTTGTATGTGTTCTTTTGTCTTCCCAGAATTGATAATAATTGATGGGGTTATATAACAGTCAAATGTTTATATTGCTATTGTATATAGCTAAACTTAAGTGACTAAAGGGATTCTGAATGTACTATATCCATTTTATTCTGTGATCAGCCACAACAGTAAAACCACCTGCCTAATATTGTGTAGGTACATCTAGGCAAGTTCTTGCAAATTGCAAGGAGGATTCTCCATGTATCGGATATCTTGGCCTGCAAACTGTCCAGATTCTCCATCTGTGGGATGCGCGGGTCCAAGACAACACCTTGAATTCTTTATGTTCCGATCCAGAGATTTCCCAGCAGAACATTGCCCAGCAAAGAACACTAACTCTGTCAGCCTGGCATTTTTCAAAAAGTGCATCCTCCTGCCATCTCTTCCTCAGTTCCTTGATGCACATGTACCTCGCCATCCTGATTGAATGGAAAATTTTGTTCATCAGACCAGGCAACCTCCTTCTATTGCTCCACATTTCAGTTCTGATGCTCCCGTTCCCACTTTAGGTGGTTGACAGGGGTCCTCAGGGGCACTCTGATTGTTCTGTGACAAACTATGATGCACCATGTCTTCGGCCAATTTTTCTATTGTGATCAGCATTAAGTTTTTCAGCAATTTGTGTTCCAATAGCTCTTCTGTGTGATTGGATCATATGAGCTAGCCTTCACTCCCTACATCCATCAATAAGCCTTGAGTACCCATGACCCTGATGCCAGTTCACCAGTAGTCCATTCATGCACCACATTTGAAAGGTGTTAACCACTGTATACCAGAAAACCTCACAAAACTTGATGTTTTGGTGATGCTCAGACCCATTCATCCTGCCATCAATATCTGGTCATTGTCAAAGTCATTGCAAAAATCTAACACATTAAATTCAAGCACTGACTTTCACTTGTTGCCTGATATATCCCACCCATTGACATAGGCCGTTATTGCAATATAATTAATGTTATTCACTTCACTTGTCAGTGGTTTTAATGTTGTGGCTGATCATTGTATATATCTCTATATATAAATATGTATGTAACACGTCCGTTGCTGTCGCCGGCTCCGTGCGCACCCAACACAGCTCTCCTTCTGACCTCTCTCCACCCGATCGGGAGGAGGTAAAAGGTAAAGACAGGCACAGCTGGAAAGGGCAGAGTGATACCTGTCTTTAACCCCTGAGTTGCCAGTCCGTGATTCGGTGACTTCATGCGTACCTCTCCCAGAGGTGGCTGATGTCTCGGATGTCAGCCAAGCCTCTGGGGCCTCTCCCCACCCACTGATGTGGGTCATGGCGGAATGACATCAGTGTTTCAATTAACCCCTAGCTGCCAAGGGGTTTCACTATGGAAACCATATGGCGGAGATAGGGGATCATTTGGATCCCCATTGTTCCCGATTCGCTGATCAGCTAGAGTTTAATGTTTGATATCATTGGAAAGGCCAGAGCATGGCCTTTCCAATGATACCAAACATAACCATGTTAAAAGTAAAAACAAATAAAAAAAATTTGAGTTTTTTTTTTATTAATGCAGCAATATTGTTCACATTTCAATTATAATGTGAACAATGATGCTGCACTAATGATTTCTATTTTCTGAGTTTTAGCTCAAAATCTCATAATTTCCCAGAAAAAAAAGTAACGTGTTCCCATTTCTAATTTTTTCAACAAGTGTATCCCATAGAATATATACAAAAGCTCGGATGAAAACATGTGAAAAAAAAATCATTTACCTGCTGTAGATGATTGAAAATTAAAATTTTATTGCATTCTGGCAGGACATGACGTATACATATAATAATGATATATTATGAATCTGCCAAGTCTGCCGAAAAAAAGGATATATAATTCATCTGTGTTGTTTAATAAAACATGACGTCAACTCGCGTTTAAACATAGTGAGCAGAAACGGTAAAAATTAGCTCAGTACACAGAGATGAAATGTCTCAGCAGTGAAGGGGTTAAACGCAGTGTGAGTGTCATGGCAGCGTCTGGGGAGCCTGTGCAGCCCTGGAGCCCTGAGCAGCTGCAAAGCAAGGAGCTGCCGAAAAAAGATGACATTAAGTTCCTGCAGGAGCATGCCTCTGACTCGGTACACAGCACCGCGTATAACGCCAGCCTCTGTATAGCGGCCCCCTGTACCTTATACCCTGCACCCTCCCACACAGCATTATAAACACCTTATATACTGTGTGTACCCCATATAGCAACATGCGCCCCCTGTGCAGGGGTCACAACCTAAGTATAACGCCATATTCTCTGTAGAGCTCTGTGTGCTCTCTAATTTAACCTCCCTGGCGGTGTTCCCGAGTGTGTCTCGGGGTTAAATTTCACCGCTGAGAGCGGTAACCCCGAGACACACTTGGGCTGTATACATCACCTCTCCCTGCGCTTCCTCGCTGATCTCTGCAGTCTCCTCCGGCGATCGCGACCTCATACTTCCTGGATTCCTTCTTGCGAGGAGGAAACCAGGAAGTAATGAGGTCACGATCGCTGGAGGAGACTGCGGGGACATCGAGGGAGCACAGGGAGAGGTAACGTATCCAGCGGCATCCCGAGTGTTGCTCGGGGTTACCGCTTCCAACATAGGAATTTAACCTCGTGTCACAATAGGGATGCCACTGGGGGGGGGGCAAAAAAAATAATAAATTGACCTTTTTCAGACAAGAATTTTCACATTTATTTATTTATTTGCAAAGTATTTTATCAGGAAGGATACATTGAGATTTCTCTCATTTTCAAGTATGTCCTGGGTAAATAGACCACCAGGGAGGTTAATACCATGTGTCTATGTAGTTTATCCACACACCCTGAATATATGGAGGAGCCCCTAAAAAGACACCCGCACACCCTGAATATATGGGGATCCTCTAAAAATACACCTACACACTCTGAGTACATGGAGGGGCCCCTAAAAAAAACCACACACCCTGAATAGATGGAGGAGCTCCTAAAAATACACCCACACACCCTGAATATATGGTGAAGCCCCTAAAAACACACCCGCGCACCCTGAATATATGCAGGAGCCCATAAACAGACACCTGGACACCCTGAATTTATGGAAGAGTCCTAAAAAGACATCTGCACACCCTAAATATATGGAGGAGCCCTAAAAGGACACCCGCACACACAGAATATATGAAGGAGCCCCTAAAAAGACACCCACACACCCTGAATATATGGGGCAGCCCCTGAAAAGACACCCGCCTACCCTGAATATATGGAGGCAAACCACACTCTACAACAATAGACTGCCATCCGGCCAGGCTTAAGGCTGGGGTCAGACCAGCGCACTTTTAACGTGCGTTCTGGCGCACATAATTACGGCCGCACTAGCAGCAGATGACGGGCAATGACGGCCAATATACGATGTACGGCCGCACAAAAGTCCGGCCGTGCAACGCAAGTGGAATTTGAACGCATTTTTTTGAGAACGCTGAACCGCTAGTACTGACGTACTGAGTGCGCAGCTGTGGCATAGCGGCGTGTGTGCGTGATTAGGAGATGTCAGACGCTGCTAATGTCCAGCCAACATAACGTCCAGACGCAAAGAGTTTTATTGACGATCCGTACAAAATCACGCCCGAAAATGCACGTCGTCTGACTGTTTTTGCGCATTGCGTGAAAAAATACGTCAATGCGTTCAGACGCACTTTTTCACGTTCGCGGGGAAAAATGCTTTCGTCTGACCCTAGCCTTACACCTAGTTTTATATAATATAGTTTTGTTGATGTTTCTATTGGGTTAAAACTGTCAGCTTTTCTTTTTATGCAGTTTACTTCTTTGCTGATACATGTGCTTTTTAATGTTGTTCAGATTGGACATCAAGAACATTTTGATTAATTTCAGCCTGCCCTGTTGTGTGTGCTTTTGACTATTAAAAATACAACTCATTCTTTGTGTACAGGAACTCTGTACGCTGTACATGACACCCACACTTGTAAACTACAATCTGATTTTGGTATGACAGAGATTGTTTTGTTCAAACACAGAGTCCACAGCTCACCTGGGGCTAGATTCCTAGTCTGGCATCAACGCAGGCAGAGCTGTTGTAAGTTTACCAATTTGATAGCTAGACTATAAATATAACATCTGTAGGCCTAATGTATGCATCGCTATCTGTGCCTGTACTGCACAGGTATTTTCAGCAATCATAACCACCTAAATCTTATCCCTGTACAGTAGTGAGTGATCCCAGAGATCTCCCTGCATTCTGCCCTCTCCCTCGTTTTTATAATGCAGCAGTAATGTTTGTTGAGCTTTTTGTTACAGTAAGGGGGGGGGCTGCTCCTCACATCTTTTTTTTTTGGCAGTACAAATTGAGAGCATTGAGATTTCACAAGAATTCCCTACCCAGGAAGAACCCTAATTTGTATTAAAATAGTATGTAGATCAGGTTTTCTATCCAAATGTTTATCATTGTAATTCTAAGTAAAATCATTTATACAGATTATTGGTAGTGAGTGGCTGAGCATCATGGGAGATGCAGTTCGTAACACAGCCGGAGGTCCAAGGTTGCTAACTCCCAGACTGAAGGGGCAAATGATTGATGAAACCTCGCTTGCCATTGTTGGAATTTCCTTCTCTGTTTCGCTGCAATTTATCATGGTTGCAATAATGGTGATTTTCCCTGTTTTTACAATACTGGTTAAAAAAAAAACAGTGATTAGTGAATAACCCTTAGTATTTCTGATGAGTATCACCATTAGGAATATTGCCAACATTATGAGGTTCTGGTGGTACCTATATATGTATTTATTGAAATCTGATTTGTCTTTTCCAATCCACTACTGTAATAATCTTTTAGCTGGCCTCCCTCTCTCCTGCCTCTCCCCCTACTCTCCATTGTCACAAACCTCATTCTATTTCCACAGCATACTCATCACAGAATCACCTCCATCGCTTCCCCATCCCACCCTCCACATCCACCTGCCCACCCAGGGCCGGTCCCTAATTTCAGCTCCCCTTTCCAGCTGTCTCCAGCTCTTTCACTAATTACCCTTACTAAACCCAAAGATCTGGTCCCTTTCATGCAATCCCTATGATATTCTACTAGCGACTAGGGATGAGCTGTTCTGTTCGATCTGTTCGGTGTTCGATTCGAACATTGCCCGTTCGGCTGTTCGGCGAACATCGAACATTTCCACGTGTTCGGTTCGTGTTCACCCACAATGCACCACAATGGACCACAATGCACTTTTCCACTGGCCTGAAGCTTCTAATTGGCTACAGCCTTGCACCTGACCACAGGTCAGGTGCAAGACAGGTGCAAGACTATGCCAATCACGGCTCAGAGTCCTGATTGGGCAAATTTTGCCCAATCATGGGCTCACAGAGCTAAGTCCCGCAGCACACTATATAAGGCGTCCCTCACAGCCCCAGCACGTGTTTTTTGAGAGGAGATTGTTCTGTTAGTGTGTCTTCTCAGTGCAGCTATTGGGGGGTCTCACTTCTAGCAGATATCTGGGAATTGTTGTAATCTGTGTCCTGTCAGTGCCAGCAGCTATTGGGGGGGGTCTCACTACTAGCAGATACCTGGGCATTGTAATCTGTGTCTTGTCACTGTTGCCAGCTATCAGGGGGTCCTATCAGGAGGTCTCACAGACTTGTAGCAGATTTCTGAGAATTTTAATCTTGTCTTGTCACTGCCACCCGTGACTTTGCTGCCACCAAAGGCCTAATATTTGGGTGCACTACCACTGACGCCTATACCAGATTCATATCATTTTAATATTGGACCGCAGGGTCCACCGCTGCACTCTTCCACAATACCACAGAGGGGTTACGGTGTGAAGGCACTTGCTGCCACCAAAGGCACAATATTTGGGTGCACTGCCACTGACGCCTATACAGATTCATATCATTTTAATATTGGACCGCAAGGTCCACCGCTGCACTCTTCCACAATACCACAGAGGAGTTACGGTGTGAAGGCACTTGCTGCCACCAAAGGCACAATATTTGGGTGCACTGCCACTGACGCCTATACCAGATTCATATCATTTTAATATTTGACCACAGCGTCCAACCCTGCACTCTTCCACAATACCACAGAGGGGTTACGGTGTGACGGCACTGTTGCCGACACTAAAGGCCCAATTTTAAAGCACCTATTGTTACTTTCATCCAATTCCTGCTTAAGTTTCACCATAATTTAGCCCAAAAAATCACTGAATAAAGGAAAAACATTTACCATCATTTGAAATGTCATTTTTTTGTTTTTAAATGTTTCTATACATCCTACAAAACCGCCACTTCACGGGCAGGTTATGGGGACCTCCTAGGCACGATATTTGAAGGAATTTTTCATTTTCATTCTCAACCTTTATTTCATGGAAAACTCACTGTTCTTTTAACCCTTTCGCTGCTGAGGCTTTTCCCGCCCCTGTGCTGAGGTCATTTTTACCGGTTTTGCTCATCATGTTTAAACGTGTTTTGAAGGCTTATTTTAGTATATGACCCAGACATATTATATATCGTTCTTTCCGTCAGACTCGGTAGATTCATAATATGTCATTATTATATGTATACGTTATGTCATGTCTGTATATTATAACAAAAAATGCAATAAAATATGTATTTTCAATAATTTACAATGTGTAAAGTGTTTTTTTTCACATTTTAACATCCGAGCAATTGCGGTTATATTTTGTATGGGGTGCGCTTGTTAAAAAAATTAGAGATGGGGTCTCGTTACATTTTTTTTTGGGGAAAATTACACTATTTTTAACAAACGCACCGCATACAAAAATCGTTAGTGCAGCATCATTGTTCACATTATAATTGAAATGGGAACAATATTGCTGCATTAACAAACCAAAAAAATTAAAAAAAAGTGTTTATTTTTTTTTTATAATTTTTTTTTAATTTTTTTTAATTTTTATTTTTAATTTTTTTTTTTTTTTTACAACATTTTTCACTTTCATGTTTAGTATCGTTGGAATGGCCATGCTCTGGCCGATCCAACCATACCAAAATTTAACCCCTAACTGCCACGGATCGGGAGATAGGGAGTTCATTGGAACTCCCTATCTCCACCGTTGGTGGCAGTTAAGGGTTAAGTCCAGGACTGGCGTCATCGTGCTACGCATGATGACGCCAGTCCTCAGGGGGAGTTCCCGGAGGCTTGGCCGACATCCAAGATGTCGGCCAGCTCCGGGAAAGGATCGCGAACCGGCGCTTTTCAGCGCCGATTCGCGATCCAGCTCCCCAGGGGTTAATGCCAGGCATCATTTGGAAGGGCAGGCTGTGCCCTTCCAAATGATGCCTGGGTTAACCCCCGCAGAGCCGCCGATCGGGAGGGAGAGAGGTCCGAAGGACCTCCCCCCTCCCTTTCAGGCGCCTCCTCCGCACATGCGGGGGGGCGCCTGAATTAGGTGTCATCGCGCTGCCGCGATAGAAACATAGAAAAATGTCGGCAGATAAGAACCTTTCGGCCCATCTAGTCTGCCCAATTACATGGATACTTTACCTGGATTTATCTTTTGTTTAGGATAGCCTTATGCCTATCCCATGCTTGCTTAAATTCAATTACTGTTTTGGCCTCTACCACTTCTACTGGAAGACTGTTCCATGTATCCACCACCCGCTCAGTAAAATAATGCTTCCTGATGTTACTTTTAAACCTTTGCCCCTCTAATCTAACACTATGTCCTCTTGTTTTGCTATTTTGTTTCCTTTTAAATATACTCCCTTCCTCTACCTTGTGGATTCCCTTTACGTATTTAAATGTTTCTATCATATCTCCTCTGTCTCGTCTTTTTTCCAAGCTGTACATGTTAAGATCATTAAGCCTTTCTTGGTAACTTTTCTCCTTCAAGCCGTACACCATTTTAGTAGCCCTTCTCTGAACTCTCTCCAAGATGTCTATATCCTTCTGGAGATACGGTCTCCAGTACTGCACACAGTACTCCAAGTGAGGTCTCACCAGTGCTCTGTACAGTGGCATGAGCACTTCCCTTTTCCTACTGCTAATACCTCTCCCTACACAACCAAGCATTCTGCTAGCATTTCCTGCTGCTCTATTACATTGACTACTTACCCTTAGATCCTCTGAAATAATAACCCCTAAATCCTTTCCTCAGATGTTGAGGTTAGAACTGTATCAAATATTCTATATTCAGCCCTTGGGTTTTTACGTCCCAGGTGCATTATCTTTCACTTATCCACATTAAAACTCAATTGCCACAACTCTGACCATTTTTTTAGCTTACCTAAATCATTTGTCATTTGGCTGATCCCTCCAGGAACGTCAACCCTGTTGCAAATCTTTGTGTCATCAGCAAAAAGACATACTTTTCCATTAATACCTTCTGCAATATCATTAATAAAAATATTAAAGAGAATGGGTCCAAGTACTGACCCCTGAGGTACCCCACTGGTAACAAGACCTTGCGCCGAATAAACTCCATTTACCACAACCCTCTGTTGTCTGTCACTCAGCCACTGCCTAATCCATTCAACAATATTGGAATCCAAGCTCAAAGATTGCAATTTATTGATAAGCCTTCTATGCGGAACAGTATCAAAAGCCTTACTGAAATCTAAATAAGCAATGTCTACTGCACCACCTGTGTCTATTATTTTTGTTACCCAATCAAAAAAATCAATAAGATTAGTTTGGCATGATCTCCCTGAGGTAAACCCATGTTGTTTCTGATCTTGTAATCTATGTGTTTTTAGATGTTCAACAATCCTTTCCTTTAACATGGTTTCCATTAATTTCCCTACTACTGACGTAAGACTAACTGGCCTATAGTTCCCCGATTCCTCCCTACTACCCTTCTTGTAAATAGGCACAACATTTGCTAATTTCCAGTCTTCTGGGACGACTCCTGTTAACAAGGATTGGTTAAATAAATCTGTTAACGGTTTTGCTATTACATCACTGAGCTCTTTTAATAATTTAGGGTGGATCCCATCAGGCCCCATTGACTTATTTGTCTTTACTTTAGACAGCTGCTTTAGAACCTCCTCCTCTGTAAACTGATATGTAAATGTCTCGTTTGTGTTTCCTCCTAACTGAGGTCCCTTTCCTTCCTTTTCTTCTGCAAAGACTGAACAAAAATATTTATTGAGGCAGTCAGCGAGACTTTTATCCTCTTCTACATACCTTCCTTCCTTTGTTTTTAATCTAACTAATCCTTGTTTTACTTTTCTTTTCTCGTTTATGACACCTAATTCCGGCGGCTGTGGTCCCGGATGCGCGGCTGACATCCAGGATGTCAGCCCGCACCGGGGGGGGGGCAGCGATCGGCCGGAACCCGGCCGAACGCTGACCCCAATGGGAGGACGCGCTCAGCGCGTCCTCCGCATACCAGCGGGAATGCTGAGGACGCGCTGAGCGCGTCCTCAGCATCGAAGTGGTTAAAAACGTTTTAATTAACTTTTTGTCCTTGTTTCCTGGCCCCCAGGGCACTACCCGGACCCCCATACACCTTTTATGGCAAATATCTTGCATATATGCCCTCTTGGAGGGCACTCTAAAAATTTAACTTTCGAGTCCCATTGACTTGCATTGAGTTCGGTTCGTGTTCGAGTTTGAACTCGAACTTTTGAAATTGTTCGAGTTCAAATGCGAACCGAACACAGGGGTGTTCGGCTCATCACTACTAGTGACCAGTTTCACCTTCCCTCTGTTCCCATTTGTTTCAGTTACCCTAGTCCCTTAGAGTATAAGCTCATGGGATGTCTGCCTGAGCTCTTGGTTTAAAGTGATGTATTACCTGGACAGTTATCCTATGACCAGGGTTGTTTTTCCTTTTGTATCATATAAGTCTGCTGTTTGTGCTTCCCCATTGTAAAGCGCTACAGAATCTGGTGGCGCTGTATAAGTATTTGTAACTGTAACATGAATTGTTACAGTTGATACAGAAATACAATGTTCTTGAACCCAGGACATACTTGAAAACTAGAGAAATGTCAATGTAGCCTTCCTGGTAAAATGTTTTATAAATAAATAAATAAATTCTAAATGCCCCTGCCAGGCTCATTCACCTCACCCGCCGCTCGGTCTGTGCTGCTCCTCTCTGCGAGTCCCTTCACTGGCTCCCCATCCACTGCAGAATGAAATTCTAAATCCTTACCCTGACCTACAAAGCTCTCACTAACTCTGCTCCCCATTACCTGTCCTCACTAATCACCAAATATACCCCTGCCCTATCCTTGAGATCAAACAGTGACATGCGTCTAGCTTCTCCCCGCATCACCTCTTCCCAGGATAGACTACAGGATTTCTCCCGCCCCCATCCTCTGGAACGCTCTCCCTCGTACGGTCAGACTTTCCCCTAGTTTCTCTTCCTTCAAACGCTCCCTTAAGACTTTCCTATTTAGGGAAGCCTACCACCTGACTCACTGACGCAACCAGTCCATCACTCCCGCCTTGCAGTCCTCTCCTCCTGTTTCCACCCCAACCCTTCTAGATTGTGAGTTCCCACGGGAAAAGGGCCCTCCTTTCCTCCTGTACTGGTATGTCAAATGTTCTTCAATGTATTGTTTTGTTTTTTAATTCTTTATTTTTCAAAGGTATATATATAAAAAAAAGGAAAATTATATATATATATATATATCATGCAAAATAACATGTTATCGTCAACACTTCAGCATAGCAACATCCCCATATCCAACAACCTTACACCTTGTTTTATAACAACACAGTAGACACCGTGCCACAACAAACTAAAATAAAATAAGAGAATAAAACAAAGACAAAATAGGAAGGAAAGAGAAAAAAAATGGGGGAAAAGGGTGCCCCCCTCAAACAAGAATACGTCACCTAGTGAGGCTATCATAACCTGGAAATCAACCAGGGAGCACCTCTAGCCAGACCCCCAGATCTTATGATATGTCCGCATGATGCCATGTAATCTAGCAGACAACTCGTCCATGACTCGCACCTCCTCGATTATTTGCTTCACTCTCTTCCAAATAGGAGGGTCTGTTGAGTGCCATGATTCAGCCATAGCCTTTCTAGCCGCCAAGGCAATTTTAGAAAGAAGCCTATTATGCTGTTGTGATAGCTCCATCAAAGGGCGCGCCATAAGGAATGTCTATGGGTCCAATGGGATAGTATATGCCAAGACTCTAGAGGCCAAGGAACCCTCTCCCAGAATGGATGAATGACAGGGCATTGCTACCACATATAAGCATGGGTGCCCTTATCACCACAGTACCTCCGGCATGTATCAGGAACCGCTCTATTGACCCTATGAAAAAAGGCCTGGGTCATGTACCATCTCATCATTGTTTTATAGGATTCACAAAATGCAATCCTTGTCCCAGGATCCCAGTTCCGCTCGCAGTCTGTCGTACAATGATCTATAATTAATATCATACAATGAGTCATACGAATGCGTGAGCTTGATCCCCAAATATGTAATACTCAGTTTGGCCACCCTAAATCCATAACGGGCGGAGAGGGTCTCCAATGTTCGTTCAGGGATGCCGAGAGCCAACGCCGTCTACTTGTCAAAGTTGATCTTATAGCCTGTATGCGTAAGAAAAGCGTCTAATATAGATTGCATTGCAGCCAGTGAGGTGTCAGGAGAAGTAAGAGACAACAATATGTCGTCCGCATATGTGGACAACATATAAGAGGATCCTACCATTTCTATCCCGCTTATCCCAGGTGTAGATCTAATTTGGATAGAAATGTGAGTTGGATACTCTTGTGATATATCTCCATTCTGAATTGATGTATTGCGAAATCTTGGTTTTGCCTTTCTTTTACAGCATTTGCTGAATAGACATTCCCTCAGAGAAGGCAAATCCTTTGAAAAAAAGAACACTACATTTATGGACATGCAGTGTGTATAATCCTGATTACCCGTGGGCTGAACTCTATTGGTGCTGTGTTGTTTTGTTTTTCAGGTTCTATTGTTAAAGGTTTATAGAGGAACCTCCATATACAACATCCAGCGAGCAGATTGTATGTATATTTCTGGTGGGCGCTTCACTTTTTCTCCACAACAGTAAAACCACTGACAGATGAAGGGAATAACATTGATTGTGCTGTTACACTGTCACCTATGAAGGGGTGGGATATATTAGGCAGCAGGTCAAAAGACAGTTCTTGAGTTTCATGTGTTTGAAGTAGTGATGGGTCGAACACCCCCGTGTTCGGTTCGCATTCGAACTCGAACATCCAAAAACATTCGACCGCGAACTTGAACAAGATGCAAACACAAAGCAAGTCAATGGGGCTCAAAAGTTCGAAAATTAAGGTCCCCTTCAAGTGGGCATATATGCAAGATATTGGCGATAAATGGAGTATGGGGGTCCGGGTACTGCCCTGGGGGACAGGAAACAATGGAATTTTTTTTAACCCTTTCACTGCTGAGTAGAGATGTGCACCGCTGAAAATTTTGTTTCGTTTTGGTTTTTTTTCCAGGTGTTTTTATTTCGTTTCGGGACGTTACGGGCCGTTTTCGTTTCAATTCGTGAATTCGATTCGGGGATTCCATATCGATTGGAGTTTGGATCATTTCGGTGATTCAGGTGATTCGGCTCAGTTTGGTTTTTCGTTTTTTAATGAATTATTTCGTTTTTTATTGCTTATTTAAGAATGGGAACTAGATTTACTACCAATAGAATGAAAGTTCCTTTACTTATTTATTTTTTTACGATTTTTTAAGCATTTTTTTGATGAAATTTTAGGTTTCTTAACTTTTTTTAAAGAAACAAGGCTTTTTAACCCATAGGTTTCAATGCAGTATATGAATCCGCACACTGCCGGGCAGCACCTCTACAGTATAATAATGCAGAGTATGATTTTTCGTTTCGGCTCGTTTGGTTTTTTAAATTTAAGGAATTTTGTTTCGGATCGTTTCGGCTGTTTTTTGTTTCAGCTCGTTTCGTTTCGGCTCGTTTTTCGTAAAAACTTTCAATTTCGTGATATCGGAAATTTTCGGTTTTTCGTATCGTCTGTTCTCATCGTTTCAAAGTGTCTATTTCGTTTTGACTTAGACGAATGGTGTTTCGGATGCTCCGATATTTCAGTTGATACGGTAATTCTGCCGATTCGATCCTTTGGACGTATCGTTTTTTATGAAAGATCCTTTTTTTCTTATAAATATGCATTGCACAACTTTTTTTAATCATATTAAAATGGTAGGAAAGGCAAAAAAATGAATAAAATGATTTACCTCTACTGAATAATGCAGCATATGAATCTGCACACTGCCGGGCAGCACCTCTACAGTATAATTAATGCAGCATATGAATCTTCACACTGCCGGGCAGCACCTCTACTGTATAATAATGCAGCATTTGAATCCGCACACTGCCAGGCAGCACCTCTACACAGTATAATAATGCAGCACATGATTCCACACACTGCCGGGCAGCTCCTGTACAGCATAATTAATGCAGCATATAATTCCGCACACTGCCGGGCAGCACCTCTACAGTATAATTAATGCAGCATATGAATCCACATACTGCCGGGCAGCACCTCTACACAATATAATAATGCAGCATATGATTCCGCACACTTCCGGGCAGCACCTCTACAGTATAATTAATGCAGCGTATAATTCCGCACACTGCCGGGCAGCACCTCTACAGTATAATTAATGCAGCACATGATTCCGCACACTGCTGGGCAGCACCTCTACAGTATAATTAATGCAGCATATAATTCCGCACGCTGCCGGACAGCACCTCTACAGTATAATAATGCAGCACATGATTCCGCACACTGCTGGGCAGCACCTCTACAGTATAATTAATGCAGTATATGAATCTGCACACTGCCGGGCAGCATCTCTACAGTATAATTAATGCAGCATATGATTCCGCACACTGCCGGGCATCACCTCTACAGTATAATAATGCAGCATATGAATCCGCACACTGCCGGGCAGCACCTCTACAGTATAATTACAGCAGCATAAAACGAAAAACCAACTGAACAGAATGACCCAAAATGATCCGAATCACCGAAATGATCCAAACACTGAAATGACCCGAATCACCGAATCGACCCGATTTCTCGAATCGACCCGAAATTTCGAATCATCCGAATTATCGAAATGAATAAATTTCATCCGAAAATCAATACGAATTGCACATCCCTACTGCTGAGTGCTGAGCCATTTCACCGCTGTGCGCTGAGCTCATTTATACCGCTTTTGCTCATGTTTAAATGCGATTTGAAGCCATGGGGAATGTTTGAGCCACAATGAGTGGGAAAAGTTTGAGCCACAATGAGTGGGAAATGTTTGAGCCACAATGAGAGGGAAATGTTTGAGCCACAAGGGGTGAGAAATGTTTTAGCCACAATGAGTGGGAAATGTTTGAGCCACAAGGGGTGGGAAATGTTTGAGCAACAAGGAGTGGGAAATGTTTGAGCCACAAGGGGTGGGAAATGTTTGAGCAACAAGGAGTGTGAAAAGCTTGAGCCACAAGGGGTGGGAAATGATTATGTCCCATAGGCTTCAATGTTAAAAATATTCCTGTTTTAATTCAATATCTTATAAACCGTTTATTATTATATTCTGCAGTAAAGAGTCTCCTTATTTTTAGATTTTTAGGATCTTTTAAGCCTTTTTTGAAAAACAATTCTCGAACTTTCTGCGAACGTCCCGAAAAGTTTGAAGTTTGCGAACTTTCGAACGGCCGATGTTCGAATCGAACTTCAAACCGATTTGAACCGGCAGCCCATCCCTAGTTGGAAGCAGGAAAAATGGGCAAGTGAAAAAGTCTGAGAAAATTTAACAAGGACCAAATATTGATGACTATGCAACTAGGTCAGAGCATCTCCAAAGCAGTAATTGTGTGTGTGTGTGTGGGGGGGTTCCTGGTTTCCCGTAGTTACTACCTACCAAAAATGGTGCAAGGTTGGATAACCAGTGAATAGGGATGAGCCGAACACCCCCGTATTCGGTTCGCATTCGAACTCGAACAATTTCAAAAGTTCGAGTTCGGACACGAACACGATCCGAACTCAATGCAAGTCAGTGGGACTTGAACATTCAATTTTTAGAGTGCCCTGCAAGAGGGCATATATGCAAGATATTTGCCATAAAAGGTATACACCGGACAGTGCCCTGGGGGAAAGGAAACAAGGAAAAAAGTTTTAAAAAAGAAGTTTTTAAAGGACCAGAGATTTTTCCATGAAATAAAGGTTAAGAATAAAAACGAAAAATTCCTTCAAATATCGTGCCTAGGAGGTCCCCATAACCTGCCCGTGAAGTGGCGGATTTGTCGGATGTATAGAAACATTTAACATTTTTTCAGCGCTGCGGAATATGCTGGCGCTTTATAAATAAAGAATAATAATAATAATAATTTAAAAAGAAAAAAATGACATTTCAAATGACGGTAAATGTTTTTCCTTTTATTCTATTCATAAACAACTGCTTGGGGCGGCAGCATGTATGAAAAGAGGAGACATTTTAGGACACGCAGAACAAGTTTAGTGATTTTTTTGGCTAAATTATAGTGAAACTTATGCAGGCTTTGGATGAAAGTAACAACAGGTGCATTAAAATAGGACCTTAGGTGGCAGCTAGTGCCTTCACACCGTAACCCCTCTGAGGTATTGTGGAAGAGTGCAGGGGTGGAATCTGCATTCAAATATTAAAGTGATTGGAATCTGGTACACGCGTTAGTGCACGCAAATATTGGGCCTTTGGTGCCAGCTAGTGCCTTCACACCGTAACCCCTCTGAGGTATTGTGGAAGAGTGTAGTGGTGGATGATTTGGGAATGCAGAAGAGATCCCCGATCTATTCAGTTACATCAGCATCAGGGGAGTGATAGCTGCTGATCCAGGACTGATTCATTTTTATAAATGTCAGCCGGTCTACAGAGTCGGTGGACAGACGCACTCTTTTGTCTGTGACAAAACCTCCAGCGGCACTGAACATCCCTTCAGAAAGCACGCTGGATGAAGGGCCTACATTTGACGTCCCTGGGCGTCATGGACTAAAAAAATTGGAAAAGGCATCAGTCAAGCAGCCCCCTTCACCACTCTTCCTCTGATAAACAGCAGCCTCAGAAGCACCTGTGTCATCAGTTGGTAACCTACCAGTGTCTGGAAAGGTGTTACACAAGTGTCGCTTTAGAGTGTCCTCAAGTTGTTTCATCCTGTGCTCCCTCTGTGAGGGCAGGATGAGCTCTGCAACCTTACCATTGTATCGTGGATCAAGAAGGGTTGCCAACCAGTAATGATCCCTCTCCTTGATAGCACGAATCCTGGGGTCCTTTAGCAGTCTTTGCAGGATAAGGGAGCCCATGCAGCATAGGTTGGAGGTGGCATTAGCTTCAGAGTGTTCCTGGTTGCTGAGGATGACCGTATCGTGCACTACTTCCTCCTAGCCACGTACTAGTACTTGGGTTTCTGGGGACACAAAACCCTCCCTTGAAGAATCCCCACCTTCAATGCCCCCACAACTTAAATATTCCTCCTCCTCCACATCCTCTTCATCCTCCTCCTGTCTGATCTGAGGAACCGCAGGAATGCTGTCTGCGTAAAGACTGGGGCCTTGAGAGCTAGGGAAGTCCTCCTCTTCCTCCCGCTGCTCTGCCTCTAGTGCCACATCTATAATTCCCCACAGAGTGCGCTCCAGCAGGAACATTAAAGGAATTGTGTCACTGATGCATGCACTGTCCCTGCTCACCATCCTCGTTGCCTCCTCAAATGGTGACAGTACAGTGCATGCATCCTTGATCATCAGCCACTGCGGGGGGGGGGAAACAAGTTGACCTGAACCTGTCCTTGTGCCATACTCACACAGGTACTCATTGATGGCCCTCTGCTGCTTGTGCAGGCGCTGCAGCATAGCCAATGTCGAGTTCCACCTGGTGGTATGTCACAGATCAGGCGGTTTGTGGGAAGGTGGAATTCTCTTTGAATTTCTGCCAGGCGAACACTTGCTGGGAATGACCGTCTGAAGTGGCTGCAGACTTTTCTGGTCTGGCTGAGAAGCTCTGCCAGCCCTGGGTACCTGGTTAGGAAACGCTGTACCACCAGATTTAGGACGTGTGCTAGGCATGGTACATGCGTCAACTTACCCAGGCGTAGGGCGGAGAGAAGGTTGCTGCCATTATCATAGACGACCATACCCAGCTCAAGCAGAGTTGACAGAATTTCTGGCCCAGTGTGGCTCCTGTCCCCTAAACAAACCAACTCAAGCACAGTATGGCATCTTTTTGCTTGAGCCATTGTGTAGCCCTGCCACGCATCGGTTTAACTGCCACTTCGCCAGAGATATTGAAGGAGGAGGAGGAAGAGGAAGAAGTGGTGGAGTAGACAGACCTCATATAAGCAGCTTTTTGGAGGCGTGGTGTATGAGCAAGCAACAGCACAGAGCCCCATCCTGGATCCCTCCCAGCTGCAAGCAGAGTTATCCAGTGTGCTGTGAAGGAAATGTAACGGCCCTGTCCACGCTTGCTGGACCACGTGTCTAAAGTAATGTGCACCTTGCTGCTGACTGCCTTTCCCAATGACTCCATAACATTGTCTTCCACGTGCTGGTATAGTGCTGGAATGACCTTCCGTGAAATGAAATGGCATTTTGGAACCTGCCACTGTGGTACAGCACATTTGGCAAATTCACGGAAGGAAGCAGAGTCCACCAGCTGGAAAGGCAGCAGCTGTAATGCGAGTAATATTGCCAAGCTGGCATTTAGACGTTGTGCATGTGGATGGTTGGTACAATATTTTTTCTTCTGCTGCATCAGCTGGGGCAGCGAAATCTGACTGCATAAATCTGCAGCTGATGGGATGCTGGCAGATTCAGAGGAAGGACGTGGTACACCCATTACTGTAGCATCATCCCTGCCGGTGGAGGTTGTAGGCAATGACATGGCAGGACATATAGTGGGGGTAGAGACAGATGAGGAGAAGGACCTATGCAAAGTGTTGTGCCAACGGGATGAGTGGCAGGTGGTCATATGTCGCCTCAAGCACGTGGTGCCCAAGCGTCCGGTGTCTTTCCCACGCTTGAGCCTCATCTGACATAGATTACAAATAGCAGTGGTGGGGTCTGCTGCACATTTCTTAAAGAACTCCCAGACAGCAGAGATCCTGGACGTGTGCTGCGAGACAACAGCGCTCTGCACCTGAGCAGCTCTGACATCTGATGCCTTGGACTGGCTACGGTTGCTCACAGAGGACGTTCTGACTCGTTTTTGTTGTGCCTCCTCCTTCTCCTTCCTTGACTCCTCTGTTCGATCAGGCACCCAGGTGGAGTCAGTGACCTCATCATCATTGTCATTACCCCTTATCTCTTCATCACTGGAGCCAACCTCGCAATATGCTGCAGCTGCTGGGGGAACATCAGTGCAAGTTCTTTGTGTGTCACTGGCACCCCCTCCCTCTAGACTGATTTTACTCCCTTCCTCAACCTCAGAGTTTGAATCAGAGCACTGGAGTTGCTGCGCATCCTCAAGCAGCACATCACTGTCAACTGTAGTCAAACAATTCAGCTGACTCCTCCGTGTATGACACTGAGGCTACGGCAGGAGTAGCTGTGGACATGGAAGCTGAATTAGATGTTTTGGCAGCTGGGGTGGACTGTCAACCACTACAAGCCTGGCTGGCAGAGGATGAGGATGGCCTGGTTAGCCAATCCTGCAAATCCTCTGTATGTTGCTGCTGCTTAAGACGGCCAGCACCAGTTAGAAACAAGGACAAGCGTGCCCCTGCAGAGGATGCACCACGTCCACGACAACCAGCCTTCCGACACAGAGGCTGCTTGCCCTCTTATCTGTGTCTGGGAGCATCTGCCTGTCCTTTTTGGTCTTTCTGACATGGTGAGTGATATATAGATTAAATATATACAGATTTTGCAGAACAATGCTATACGTCAGTGATACAGCCTGGCTGATAGCTGGCAACATCCAGATTCTACTCTGAATAGATAAACAGATGAACTCTGATTAAACTGTGCTATTGTATGGTATCTAGAATTAGATTAAAGATATACTGATTTTGCAGAACAATGCTATACGTCAGTGATACAGCCTGGCTGTTACATCCTCAGCCCCCGCTGTACTCCCTGGGGGGTCTGGGCAAGAAGGGGGACGGCTGGCTGGCCGGGTGCCAGCACTTTCTGCTGGCAGATCGGCTTCCGAGGGGGCGGGGTCAGGTGTGGTCACTAGGAGCCGTCGCTTTAAAACAGGGCTCGATTAGTTGCCTCGTCGCCCTGTTGTGGAGTTTGTTTCACGCACCGCTACTTCCTGCATCTGATTGAATTTACTGTTGACGACCCTGCTTTGTATGAGATTCCTGCTCCTGTTATTTGACCCAGCTTGGCTTTGACCACTCTTTCTCTATCGTGTGTATTACGCTGTTTGCGTGTTTTAGTGATTTAACCCCATGCTGGTTGCTGGGTTGTGTGCTCGCTGTTTGGGTTCTGTCCCATCACGTTTAGGGGTATCGTTTGTAACCCTCCGTGGTCCCTTTACCCAGGCTACTACTCATGTTAATGTATTTGCAAAGACCACGATAACAAACGATTGTTTATTTCTGTTTAATGTTATTTCTAATCGCATCTCTGTACATATTAGCAATAACAATCCTGTATGCAAGCCAGTACCTTCCGAGAGTCACCAGGTATCTACTAATTTCAAGTATTTGGAGTATTTCAAGTATTTCAAGTATACCAGAACGATTGGTATCCGCATCTCTGACTACCCTGCACCTTCAATACTTCACGGACTGTCGTCCCATGTATTGTGTTTCTGAGCGTGTCCTAGGCTTTCTGTTGGTCTCGAAACCCTCAGAGCCTAGAGGCAATTCAGCTAGTCCTTTGAGTCCCCTGGCTCTTGAGTTACAAACTGTATTTTTTTTTATTTCTGTGTTAATCAAGGAAGTATTGTTGCCCTTTAGTGGGCGCTACTCCCCCCCCTTACACTGGCTAATAGCTGGCAAAACCCAGATTCTACTCTGAATAGATAAACAGATGAACTCTGATTAAACTGTGTTATTGTATGGTATCTAGAATTAGATTAAAGATATACTGATTTTGCAGAACAATGCTATAAATTAGTGATACAGCCTGATCGCCTGGCAGCAGCTGGTAGTGCCAACACACAGATTACAATTCCCAGATATCTGCTAGACGTCTGTGAGACCCCAATAGCTGGCAGTGAGAAGACACAGATTACAATTCACATATTTCTTCTAGAAGTCTGTGAGACCCCAATAGCTGGCAGTGAGAAGACACAGATTACAATTCACAGAAATCTGCTAGACGTCTGTGAGACACACTGAAAGAACAATCTCCTCTCACTCCTGCAAAAAAAAAACACGTGCTGAGGCTGCAGGGAAGCCTTATATAGTGTGCTGCAGGACTTAGCTCTGTGAGCCCATGATTGGGCAAAATTTGCCCAATCAGGACTCTGAGCCCTGATTGGCATAGTCTTGCACTTGTTTTGCACCTGACCTGTGGTCAGGTGCAAGGCTGTAGCTAATTACGAGCTTCAGGCCAGTGGAAAAGTGCATTGTGGTCCATTGTGGTGCATTGTGGACAAACATGCGGCGAACACGCGGAAATGTTCGATGTTCGCCGAATGGCCGAATGGGCAATGTTTGATTCAAACTCTTGTTTGGATCGAACTGCCAGCCCATCCCTACCAGTGAACCGACATCAGGGTAATGGGTGCCCAAGGATCATAGATGCATCTAGGAAGAGAAGGCTAGCCTGTCTGTTCCGATCACATAGAAGAGCTACTGCTCTTTAAATTGCTGGAAACGGTAACGCTGGCCATGATAGAAAGGTGTCAGCAGAGACTTAACACATTCCTAGATCCTGCATCTCTTCATGGCAATGGCTCTTCCTCATGGCAGTGACGTCTTTCAGCACAATAATGCACCCTGCCACACTGCAAAAACAGTTTAGGAATGGTTTGAGGGACATGGCAAAGATTTCATAATGTCACCTTGACCTCCAAATTCTCCAGATCTCAATCTAGTTGACCATTTGTGGGATGTGCTGGTAAAAGAAATCTGTTCCATGGAGACTCCACATTGCAACTTGCAGGACTTAAAGGATATGCTGCTAATGTCTTGGCGCCAGATACCACAGGACACATTCAGTGGTCTTGTGGAGTCCATGCCTCAATGCATGGAATCGTGGCAGCACGAGAAGGACTCACATGATATTAAGCAGGTGGTTTTAATTTTGTGGCTGATTGGATTATATCCCTTTTTTTATGGGGCCAGTACATCCTCATCAATGTTAATTCCTTCATACTATATAATTCTGCACATAACTGGCCTAAACACCCAGCCCATGCAACTTTGTACACAATAATAATATAGTTTACAAAAATAAACTGCCTATAGTTTTGCTAAAATGTAAAACGTTCATATATTTCATCTCCGTATTGTTTAAAATGAGTGTATTTTATTGATATTTTCAGATAATGCCGTCATGTTAACGAATAAAAGCCATGCATGCTCCTTTTCTTTATGCAAAATTTAGCATAACCAAGGGTAGTGTGTATAATGATTTTAACAGTCCAAATTCATCAAAAATGAAATCCATCTGCTCATTTCACACTCTTTGTTACACTTCCCTGAAGAAATTCACTGTGGGTTGCTTCATTACTTTAGAAACTGGATGTAATTATGATAAGCTAATAAGTCATATTTTCTGGTTAACTGCATTGTGCTCTTTTGGAGAACTACCAAGGTGTTTTCCCTTGAACATCTCAGTAGCTTCATATTTAATTCTCCTAATCACTCTTTCAAATGAGGTTTAAGACAAACATATGCTGTGGGAACATTTTCCCATTGAGCAACTGAACCATGTATGGAAATTTACTGAACAGAAAAATATGTATTCGATCTGTTTACTACAGTTTGGCTGGGTATAACATTTTATTAAACCACTCTACATTGGTCTGACGGAATAGTGACATCTACTAAATTAAGTTAAAAGTCTCATTACAAAAGACTCATAGAAACATGGAAACATAAAATATGTCGGCAGATAAGAACCTTTCGGCCCATCTAGTCTGCCCAATTATATGGATAGTTTCCTTGGATTTATCTTTTATTTAGGATAGCCTTATGCCTATCCCATGTCTGCTTAAACTCAATCACTGCTTTAGCCTCTACCACTTCTACTGGAAGACTGTTCCATGTATCCACCACCCTCTCCGTAAAATAATACTTCCTGATGTTACTTTTAAACCTTTGCCCCTCTAATCTAAGACTATCAGAGTTATTCAAAGAGATCCGAATTGTGGCCGAAAGGTAACCGAACAGTGAAATTCCGCGTACGGTCACCTTTCCTGGCCATTCGGCTAACCAGAGAGCAGGCAGTTTGCTAAATGTTGGCGAATTGCCAGCAAATACGGTGCCGGTTCGTTGCCTGTTCAAGGGCAGTGAAATCCCCACAGAGAAGCAATGCTTCGTCTATTCAGAGAACAAAAACCATCAGTGAAAAGTTGCCGAATTGCCCTGCTGTACGGTGGTTTCATTCGACAGGTTTATTCAGGTGAATCCCATAGGCCTCAATGTTAAAAATATTCCTGTTTTAATTCAATATCCAATAAACCGTTTATTATAATATTCTGCAGTAAAAAGTCTCTTTATTCATAGATTATTTAGGATCTTTTGGCATTTTTCAGGATTTTTTTTTTTCCGTTTGTTTTTTTAAATCGTTTTTTCTTTTTTCTATACCAGCCCTTTTTATTATCATTCATTGGATCTTATATGTAAATTCCAGACATTTCCGTTCTGTAGTTTCTTTGCAAACAGCGTTTCACTTTTCAAACATTCAAGCGTACTGGATTTTTTCCCCACTCCATTCGTCTGCAGTGTCGGCTTTTTCCAGCGGCTGCTCTGCGCTGTGATTGGCGGCTGCTCGGGTTTCTCCGGCGTGTTCGGCGGGGTTAATCCAGATGTTTTTGCAGGTTTCAGTGTTTGTTCGCTGGGTTTTGCGGGGAGTGTTCGGCAGGTTTGCGGCTGCTTTTCCCTTCACTTTGACGGCCCTGTGGTGCTTGCTGAATACACCGTAGGGTTGCCGAAATGGGATCGCCAAATCGCACCGAATTGAAGAGAACGAAAAGTCACCGAACGTGCTGTGACTTTTCGATTCTCTTTGAATAACCCTATTTGTCCTCTTGTTTTGCTACTTTGTTTGCTTTTAAATATACTCCCTCTATCTTTTTGATTCCCTTTACGTATTTAAATGTTTCTATCAAATCTCCTTTATCTAGTCTTTCTTCCAAGCTATTAATATTAAGATCATTAAGCCTTTCCTGGTAACTTTTCTCCTTCAAGCTGTACACCATTTTAGTATTCCTTCTCTGAACTCTCTTTAAGGTATCTACTGTATATCCTTCTGGATATCCAGTACTGCACACAGTACACCAAGGGCCCTATTACACTGTTAATGCTAACGGTAGCGCTCACCTGCGTGAGCACTACCGTTAGCTGTGGTATCTACCGCATATTACAATCCAAACGCAAATGGGTTAAAAAAACCGTTTGCGTTTGGTACCTTGCGCTCCTCTGCGCAAGGTTACTGCACTTTGCACTCCCCATACTTAACATGGGGAGCGCAAAGTGTTAATCAGCGCTGGAATTACAAAGTCCCAGCGCTGATTAACGTCTGGCTCTGGTTAGTGAAAAGTTAACCAGAGCCAGAACCTGGTGTTAACAGATTCTGCTTCTGCAGAATCCGTTAACACCAGGCTAAAAAATAATAAAAGGCAGCACATACTCACCCTCTGTCCCGTGGCGAGGACCACGGCTTTGTCCGCCTCCTCCAGCCGGTGGGAGCAGAGAAAGACTGTGGGAAAAAATGGACTCCATTGAGAGGATGCGTGCGGCTGCGCTTAGTGGGCGCAAACAACGTTTTTTGCGCCTGCATTGTAATCCCCCGTTAAACTGGGGGTGGTAGGGGGAAAACTGCAGGTGCAGTTTTTTCTCCCTACCGCCCCTGTTTTAGCGAGGGGATTTTAATAGAGCCCCAAGTGTGGCCTCGCAAGTGCTCTGTACAACTGCATGAGTATCAGTGGCATAGCGTGGGGGGGCCTTGGGGGCGATCGCCCCGGGCGCAATTTTCTTAGGGGGTGCAAAATTTCAAAAGAAATTTGAACCACTAATATTTTCCAGCAGGGATCAGTAAGGTGTACGCCAGTTTGGCACACCGGCGGTGACTTTTTTTTTTGAGAAAGGATTTTACCAGGGAGGATACATTGAGATTTCTCTCCTTTTCAAGGATGTCCTGGGTGGCGAGTATGTACCGTTAGGTGTCTTGCCCAAGGACACTTACTGGAGAGGTGCTCTTGCTGGGATCGAACCCATGTCTCCACAGACTCTCTCCAAGCAGAGCAGTGATGTTACCTCTAATCCACCCAGCCGGCACTCAGTGTCCAGAAGGGAGGACCAGGACAGAAAATTCTGGTCCTGTCCTGACTCCTCCTTAGGCTAGGGTCAGACTAACGCATTTTTCACGTTGTCCGTGAAAAAGTGCGTTCGAACGAATGGACGTATTTTTTCACGGAATACGCAATAGCGGTCATACGATGCGCAGTTTCATCCGTGATTTTGTACGGATCATCAATAAAACACTTTTTGGGTCTGGACGTTATGTTGGCCGGACATTAGCAGCGTCTGACGTCTCCTAATCACGCACACACGCTGCTAGCGGACGCAGCGCACTCTGTACGTCAGTACTAGTGGTTTCACGTTCTCGAATAAATGCGTTTGTTTGCCGCTTGCGTTGCGCAGCCGCACTTTTGTGCGACCGTACTTCGTATATTGGCCGTCATTGCCCGGCATCTGCTGCTAGCACGGCCGTGATTATGTGCGGCTGCACGCGCGTTCGCACTGCCTCAGTCTGACCCTAGCCTTAATGCTGGCGTGAGTCACGTGAAGCAGCGCAACATTATTCGACGGAACACCCTGCACCATGCTTGTCAGCCCCACTTGAAGCCCTGTTCCAGCCCCCTCTTTGCTGGCAGCCCTGCAGCCACTGAACAGGAAGGAAGGAGGGAGGTGCCTGCCCTGCAGCACATTTAAAATCTGGTCTCCACTAAGCTCCCTGGACAGCTCCCCCCCCCCGAGGCCACCAGCAACTCCACGCAGGTGGACGACACTGTATGATACAAGGGCACAAGGGCAGCATGTCCACCACACAGTGAGGGGGTACAGGGAGAGGGTGACTGGAGGTTCAGGCAGAGAATGACTGGGGATACTGGGAGAAAGTGACTGGGGATACTTGGATAGAGAGAGAGAGTGTGACTGGGGGTACTGAGACAAAGTGAGGGTACTTGGAGAGAGAAAGAGTGAGAGAGTGACGGGTACTGGGGGGTACTGGGAGGGAGTGACTGGGGTACTGGGAGAGAGTGAGTGACTGGGGTGTACTGGGAGGGAGTGAGTGACTGGGGGTACTGGGAGGAAGTGAGTGACTGGGGGTACTGGGAGGAAGTAGGGGTACCTGGATAGAGAAAGTGAGAGTGAGTGACTGGGGGTACTGGGAGAGAGAGAGTGACTGGGGGGTACTGGGAGAGAGAGTGACTGGGGGTACTGGGAGGGAGTGACTGGGGGTACTGGGAGGGAGTGACTGGGGGTACTGGGAGAGAGAGTGATTGGGGTACTTGGAGAGAGAGAGACTGGGGTACTGGGAAAAAGTGGGGGTACTGAGTGACTGGGGTACTGGAAGAGAGTGACTGGGGGTACTTGGAGAGAGAGTGACTGGGGTATTGGGAGAAAATGGGGTACTGAGAGTGACTGGGGTACTGAGAGTGAATGGGTATAGTGTGAGAGTGGAACTAAGCTAGGGTATACTGGGACAGGGTGACTGGTGGCAGTGGCATAGTGTGGGTGGCATGTGTGTTTCATTTTTTTATTATATCAGTTTTTTGTTAACCTTTATTTAGAAAAAGGGATGTGAGCATAACACTTCACTATAAGGTAGAATAGATGTTTTGCTTCAAGAACGTGATTCTAGAATAGATAAAAGTTTGAAATCTTATTTATCCTTCAGAAATATTACTGGGACAAAAATTTCTATAATCTCTAGAGGTTGTCATTTATCTTGCACAATGTGTCTGCACAAGGTGTCTGCATTACTATCAGCATACAAGCAGAAAAGGCCTTTGTATTCAATACAGTAAATGTAATAAAAATGGTCAGATCTCCTGCTTATGGGGATTTGTAGTAATTGTCAGAAGCGTAGCGAGATCATGTGGCACCCAGGGGCAAGTCTTTCATCCCAACCAAAAATAATCACTAAAGCATACAAATTTTACAAATATTTAAAACCCCCCCCAAAATATAATAACTATTTTTTTCAATAACAATTGGAAAGGTGCAACACATAAAATAGGTTAACAGGAGAACATCATTAACCTCTTACTGACGGGCAGGTTTTGCCAAGACTAGCCGACGTGCCACTTGCCTCATTGGCTGCGTATGAGTGTATCACAGAGCTCTACAACTATAAAACTCACAGTAATGTGCTGTGTATGAGTATTGCTCCAGAGCAATAAAACTCACACTCATACACACCGCACATGGATATATTGCCCCCAGCTCACATGGATATATTGCCCCAGCTCACACATGGATATATTGCCCCCAGCGCACATGGATATATTGCCCCAGCAGCTCACACATGGATATATATTGTCCTAGAAGCTCACACATGGATATATATTGCCCCCAGCAGCTCACATATGGATATGTATTGCCCCAGCAGCTCACACAGGGATATATACTACCCCAGCAGCTCACACAGGGATATATATTGCCCCAGCAACTCACACATGGATATATATTACCCCCAGCAGCTCAAACAGGGATATATATTGCACCCAGCAGCTCAAACAGATATATATTGCCCCCAGCAGCTCACACATGGATATATATTGCCCCAGCAGCTCAAACAGATATATTGCCCCAGCAGCTCACACATGGATATATATTGCCCCAGCAGCTCAAACAGATATATATTGCCCCAGCAGCTCAAACAGATATATATTTCCCCAGCTGCTCAAACAGATATATATTGTCCCCACCAGCTCAAACAGATATATATATTGCCCCAACAGCTCACACAGGGATATATACTGCCCCCAGCAGCTCAAACAGATATATATTGCCCCCAGCAGCTCAAACAGATATATATTGCCCCAGCTGCTCAAACAGATATATATATTGCCCCAACAGCTCACACAGGGATATATATTGCCCCCAGCAGCTCACACAGTGATATATATTGCCCCCAGCAGCTCAAACAAATATATATTACACCCAGCAGCTCAAACAGATATATATTGCCCCAGCAGCTCAAACAGATATATATTGCCACAGCAGCTCACACAGTGATATATATTGCCCCCCCAGCAGCTCAAACATATATATTGCCCCCAGCAGCTCAAACAGATATATATTGCCCCAGCTGCTCAAACAGATATATATAGAAACATAGAAAAATGTCGGCAGATAAGAACCTTTCGGCCCATCTAGTCTGCCCAATTACATGGATACTTTACCTGGATTTATCTTTTGTTTAGGATAGCCTTATGCCTATCCCATGCTTGCTTAAATTCAATTACTGTTTTGGCCTCTACCACTTCAACTGGAAGACTGTTCCATGTATCCACCACCCTCTCAGTAAAATAATGCTTTCTGATGTTACTTTTAAACCTTTGCCCCTCTAATCTAAGACTATGTCCTCTTGTTTTGCTACTATGTTTCCTTTTAAATATACTCCCTTCCTCTACCTTGTGGATTCCCTTCACGTATTTAAATGTTTCTATCATATCTCCTCTGTCTCGTCTTTTTTCCAAGCTGTACATGTTAAGATCATTAAGCCTTTCCTGGTAACTTTTCTCCTTCAAGCCGTACACCATTTTAGTAGCTCTTCTCTGAACTCTCTCTAAGATGTCTATATCCTTCTGGAGATACGGTCTCCAGTACTGCACACAGTACTCCAAGTGAGGTCTCACCAGTGCTCTGTACAGTGGCATGAGCACTTCCCTTTTCCTACTGCTAATACCTCTCCCTACACAACCAAGCATTCTGCTAGCATTTCCTGCTGCTCTATTACTTTGACTACTTACCCTTAGATCCTCTGAAATAATAACCCCTAAATCCCTTTCCTCAGATGTTGAGGTTAGGACTGTATCAAATATTCTATATTCAGCCCTTGGGTTTTTACGTCCCAGGTGCATTATCTTGCACTTATCCACATTAAAACTCAATTGCCACAGCTCCGACCATTTTTTTAGTTTACCTAAATCCTTTGTCATTTGGCTGATCCCTCCAGGAACGTCAACCCTGTTGCAAATCTTTGTGTCATCAGCAAAAAGACATACTTTTCCATTAATACCTTCTGCAATATCACTTATAAAAATATTAAATAGAATGGGTCCAAGTACTGACCCCTGAGGTACCCCAGTGGTAACAAGACCTTGCGCCGAATAAACTCCATTTACCACAACCCTCTGTTGCCTGTCACTCAGCCACTGCCTAATCCATTCAACAATATTGGAATCCAAGCTCAAAGATTGCAATTTGTTGATAAGCCTTCTATGCGGAACAGTATCAAAAGCCTTACTGAAATCTAAATAAGCAATGTCTACTGCACCACCTGTGTCTATTATTTTTGTTACCCAATCAAAAAAATCAATAATATTAGTTTGGCATGATCTCCCTGAGGTAAACCCATGTTGTTTCTGATCCTGTAATCTATGTGTTTTTAGATGTTCAACAATCCTTTCCTTTAACATGGTTTCCATTCATTTCCCCACTACTGACGTAAGACTAACTGGCCTATAGTTCCCAGATTCCTCCCTACTACCCTTCTTGTGAATGGGCACAACATTTGCTAATTTCCAGTCTTCTGGGACGACTCCCATTAGCAAGTATTGGTTAAATAAATCTGTTAACGGTTTTGCTATTACATCACTGAGCTCTTTTAATAATTTAGGGTGGATCCCATCAGGCCCCATTGACTTATTTGTCTTTACTTTAGACAGCTGCTGTAGAACCTCCTCCTCTGTAAACTGATATGTAATTGTCTCGTTAGTGTTTCCTCCTAACTGAGGTCCCTTTCCTTCCTTTTCTTCTGCAAAGACTGAACAAAAATATTCATTGAGGCAGTCAGCGAGACTTTTATCCTCTTCTACATACCTTCCTTCCTTTGTTTTTAATCTAACTAATCCTTGTTTTACTTTTCTTTTCTCGTTTATGTATCTAAAAAATGTTTTGTCCCCCTTTTTTACTGACTGAGCTATTTTCTCTTCTGCGTGTACTTTGGAAGCCCTTATAAATTGCTTTGCCTCTTTCTGCCTAATCTTATAGGTTTGCCTATCTACTTCACTCTGAGTTGTATTATAAATATTGAATGCTGTCTTTTTGTTCTTCACTATTTTGGCCACTTCTGCAGAGTACCACAGTGGTTTCCTCCCTTTTTTGTTTTTGCTAACAAGTCGAATGCAATTGCCTGTGGCCTTCAATAATGCTTCCTTTAAATAATCCCATTTCTCCTGGACTCCCTTTAAACTCCTCCAGTCTGATAATGACTCCTTCACACAAAATCTCATTTTAGAAAAATCTGTTTTTTTAAAGTCTAAAACTTTTGGTTTTGTGTGGTGCGGCTCCATCCCTGTTCTTATATTAAACCATACTGACTGGTGATCACTAGATCCCAAATTTTCACCTACAACAACGTCCGATACCAAACCTCCATTTGTGAGCATTAAATCCAATATGGCCTCTTTACGGGTCGGCTCCTCAACTACTTGTGTTAGAGATAATCCCAGTAGGGAGTTTAGAATATTTATACTCCTGCTGCACCCAGCTGTTTTGGTTTTCCAGTTCACATCAGGAAGATTAAAGTCCCCCATGATAATAACTTCCCCCTTCATTGCCATTTTTGCTATTTCCTCAAGCAGCAGATTATCTAGCTCTTCTACTTGTCCAGGGGGTCTATAGATCACACCTACACGAGCTACTGTATGATTGCCAAATGTTAGCGTAACCCAAACTGACTCTATGTTCACCTCGCTCACTTTTAATTGGTTCGTTTTTATGTTGTTTTTCACATACAGGGCCACTCCTCCTCCTTTCCTACCTTCTCTGTCTTTTCTATATAAAGAGTACCCCGGTATTGTTATGTCCCAGTTATTTTTCTCACTGAACCCTGTCTCAGTAACCGCAACTAAATCTACTTTTTCAGCTGCCATCATTGCCTCCAGTTCATTGATTTTATTGACTAAACTGCGAGCATTTATAGACACGACTCTGAGCTTGTCATTTTTTCCCCCGCATGTTGCTTGCACCCTCCGATTTAGTTTTGGGGGACAATCAGGCAGATTGTTTTTTACCCTTTTGTCCCCCCTCCTAGTTTAAATATTTCTTTGCGAAACCTTTGAACGTCTCACTGGGGAACATATGTTCCCCTATGAGTAAGATGCAAACCATCTTTTTAATACAGTTCCTTTCTGCTCCAATTAGAGCTATCATGGGACACAAAGCCAAATCCTTGCTCTCGACACCATTCCCGAAGCCACAAATTAAATTCCCTATTGCGCATCTGCCTATCCTGAATGTTATGCACAGGCAAAACTTCAGAGAATGACACAGTGGACGCAATCTGCTGTATTTCACCTCCAAGAACACAAAAATCATCCTTAATCTCAGAAACCTCATTGCTAGCCAAGTCATTTGTCCCTAGATGGACTAGAACATTCACTTCCCCTTGCACCCAACATATATTGCCCCAACAGCTCACACAGGGATATATATTGCCCCCAGCAGCTCACACGGTGATATATATTGCCCCCAGCAGCTCAAACAGATATATATTGCCCCCAGCAGCTCAAACAGATATATATTGCCCCAGCTGCTCAAACAGATATATATTGCCCCAGCAGCTCAAACAGATATATATATTGCCCCCAGCAGCTCACACATGGATATATATTGCCCCCAGAAGCTCACACATGGATATATATTGCCCCCAGCTCACCTCTCCTCTGCCGGCAGCCGCGTGCTTATCGTGCTACGAGCAGCCTCGGGCAAGAAGCTCTGTGGCTCACGTTGGTTCCACCAGCCAATCACGGAGTTCACATGAACTCTGTGATCTCACGCCTGGCTGGTGGAACCCACTTGAGCAGCAGGGCTGCTGCGCCGGCGCCCCCCTCGCTATGCCACTGGTAATTGTATGAGATTATTAGCAATGCAGCTTCCAAAAATAGCAATAGAATGTAAAAATATATGTACAGTGAATAAGTGCAAAAGTCTACACACCGCTGTTAAAATGTCAGGTTTCTGTGATGAAAAAAATTAGACCAATTAATCATTTCAGAACTTTTTCCACCTTTACTGTGACATATAAACTGAACAACTCAATGAAAAACAAACTGAAATCTTTTAGGTGGAGGGAGAAAAAATAAACTAAAATATACATGTTAATATACAATACATGTGCTTGTGAGGTAAGGGGGTCAATATTCTTCTGGTGGAAGGGAATCATGGTGTGTTACCGCATCAACAGGTTGGGGGCGCACAATTCTTGCCTTGCCCCGGGTGCTGACAACCCTCGCTATGCCACTGATGAGTATAAACCTCTTTCAACGGCTAATACCTCTCTACACAATCAAGCATTCTGCTAGCATTTCCTGCTGCTCTATTACATTGACTACTTACCCTTAGATCCTCTGCAAGAATAACCCCTAAATCGCAACCCTCAGAAGTTGAGGTTAGGACTGTATCAAATAGTCTATATTCAGCCCTTGGGATTTTACACCCCAGGTGCATTAACTTACACTTTTCCACATTATAAGAGGGTGCTGAATATTTTTTTAGTTTACATTTGTCATTTGGCTGATCCTTCCAGGAACATCAACCTGTTGCAAATCTTTGTTTCATCACTCAGTAAAAAGACTCACTTTACCATTAATGCCTTCTGGATTTCTAACTTCTTTCTCTTTTATTTTAGCCTTATTTTTTCCCCTCACAAAATATGTTCACTGTGGTTTGAATCTGATGTTTGATTTTGGGAAAAAACACAACGTAATATAGATCTGTGGTTTTAGCTTACTTTTATTAAATCATCTTTAAAATATTTCCATCCTAGGGTCCTGTTTCTCCAGAGATACAAGGTAGAATATTTATGGGACTGTAGAAAACAAATATGAATAAAGGCAGCCACTTGCAAGCCCAAAAGCACTGATGTACAGTCAGGGAGGCACACCGGTAACCTCTGATATGAAAACCTGCTATTAACCCTTTCACTACCAAGTGATTTTCCAAAAAAAAACATTTGAAAAATAATTTTTAATTATTCATACAGTAAGAAATATTTGGGCATATTCCCAGTATATTTCTTACTGTAATAACATATTTGGCCAGTAGATAGTGCCATCTACTGCCAAATTGAGTTACAGCTGATACAGTGGCAGCTTGAGTTTCCCTGCATCGGCTCCTGAATGTCTGATATCAGGACATTCAGTTAGCCAAATTTACACAGTTTTAGCTCTTCGGCATTATGCCCACACGGCTCAAACTTTGGGGGCACCTTCTGCAGCCCAGAAACAAAGAAATTAATTTGCAGCAGACAAATTTAATTTGCTTTTGGGCTGCAGATCGAGATATCTCGATATCGGGCACCGGATGTGCCTTTGAAGCCCGAGATATCTCATTCTCAGTAGTGAAAGAGTTAAAAAAATAGAGACAAAAGCTTGTAAAACCTCATTCTCAAACTCAGCCTCTCCACATGCACAACCTATCAGAAACAGGATGGAACCAATGCTTATTACACCTGCCCAAAGGACTGGCTGAGCTCATAGCTGCCTCCCACTCCCAGACACATTTTATATGATATGAACCATAGATAGTAGCCAAAGAAGAAGCACCACAGGCCCTGGTGCTTTTCATTGGATGGTTTGGCAGCACCACTGAGTCAGCTATCACATCTGCCTCATTGAGCAAGGCCTGCCAGATGGTGGCCTCTGGCATCAAGACAGTGGATTGCAGTGGAGTCAGGGTTTGAACCTCTCATTTGGGGACTGTGAAGTCGAGCATTAACCAAGAGGATAAAGAAATGGAGGAATTAAAAGAAGGTTATGATTGGGGTATTAAACAATAGAGTGACATGAAATGAGGGCAATAATCAAAAGAGGAACATTTAATAAGAGGGGCATGAAATAGGGGCATTCAACAAAAAGATGGGCATGAAATGGGGGCATCAAATAAAGAGGGACACGAGATGGTTGACTATAAATGAAGGAGTGGCCTGAAATGGAAGAGATTAAAGGCATTAGCCCCTTATTTTGGATATTTTTGTACAGTTACAACATATACATTTGAAATAACGACAATTTTGTTAATTGCATACATTTTACTAATATGAGGGGTACAATTTGTAGAAATAGGTTGTCAAGGGGTATACAGTTGTAAAACGGTTGGGGACCACTGAGCTAGAATGTCTGTTTCAGTATTGGTTTAGGGATGAGGGGCATGACGGGGAAGGTCTTGCACAGTTACGGTATAATCAAAGACTTGAGTGCAGTATCTAGGCTTGATGATTTGTTTAATGGAGAGAGGAAATGCTTTAGTTTATACTCTAAACTGGGTTTTCTAGTCTGTAATACAGTGGTTTGTTTCATTGTTTTTTGCCTTTGCACTTCCTTACAGTGATAAGACAATTCCCCCACCCTCTGATTTTGTTACTCTTATATTAGTTTTTGATGGTGGCTACAAGAAACAAGTTCTGCTCGGTGACATCTGGTGATGTTTTAAGTTTGGATGGAAGGGGTGTTCGACTCTGCCTCTTGAAATTCTCACCATCTGCATATTTGAACAAGCCCAACCTTTGATCAGTTTAACCCTACCCAATCCCACATAAAATCAGTATGGATATTGCTGATATAACAATGTAAAATCTGTAAATTGCAGACACTGTTGCATCCCATTCACAATGTTTGGAATTACACTCCTTAGATGTCACAGAATCCTCGGCCAGTCACAAAAAAAGGAGCAACTTGCCAAATATAAATACAAATGGCAGCTCAGTTGAAAATTATGTAAATTTAAATTTCCAACAGTCATTACTAAAAAAAATGCTATGTTACTAAAAATTGGTATGTGTACACTACATTTTGTGTATTCAAATTTGGAAAAAGTAGTTTAAAAAAATCTACGTGAAATTGTGAATAAATTGTCAATTGTGAATCAGTTGTTGACCAGTGGGAAGAAGATCCTGCCGGCTGGTGAGAGGGGGCAGCCTGACAGCTAGTTTCAAGGGCTGACGGTTCAAGGGAGAGGGAGAGCCGACCTCTGATGAGAGTGGCAGTCTGCTTAGACAGAGCACAACAGATGTTCTTCATTAATTTTTAATTGCTGTTAAATAGGCAATCTTCACAGCAATTGCTGTAAATTTTCTTGTTATGTGTTCGCAGTGTAATCGATTTTCAGTTTTCAATTGCATCAAAAAATCTTTAAAATGGATTTATAAGCTAAATTTTATGTTTACTGCAGATAGTTCAGTTGCCAAAGTTTTACTGTTCTTCACATACCTTGCATTTGGATTCACGATTACTGTTGTAGACCTGTTTTAATACTAACACTGAAAGTGATTGTAGCCATTCCAGGTGTCATACTTTATTTGTTCTTCACCGTAGTTAAAATATCATCTGGATGTGATCTTTCGACAAATATAAAAGTCAATTGACATTGTCACATGCTTTTCAAGCAGTGTTTTGCTTTATTTCAAAATTGATTGTAAATTTTAAAAGACATCATTTTCATATTTCAAAAGGTAAACAAATTGGGTGCGTCTGAGCTCTATACTGAACACCTGGTTCTTTGGACTTCAATATCCTGTTACATACACCACATTTCCAACAATCCATCACTAATTGTACAGAGCATATTTAGATATATTCTCACCTTATCAAATGCACCATGTTTGCAGACTGTATAATGCCGGGGACATTGACTATACTTCCTGTTCACTTACCACAGTTACTCTCACCTAGATTATTTGTTTTTGCATGGCTCCTCCCTACCACTTATTCAAGAATGCACTAGTGGATTGATAACACGTCCCAATCACACTGGTATTTACAGATAACTTTTAGGTAAATCTTTATGGAAATTATATAAGTCACTAATATGTCCCCGAGAAGTCACTTAGGAAGTCTGCAATGCTATAGCTCATTATTTCACGGAAAACGCAACTACTCATACATCTCCTTACACACTTTGGCAGGCCCATAAAGCAGTAGTCCAAGCTATATTTATCAAATGGGGCTCTTAGTTGAGATGAGCGAGACAATCTCACCGACTAAACTAACTGAAAAGTAACAATCCAATCTTAACTCAACATTAGGGATGAGCTGTTCGGTTCGGATGGTTCGGAGTTTGGGCCGAACTTAGCCAGTTCGGTTAGATCACAAACTCCGAACATTTCCGGGTGTTCGAAGCAAGTTCGACCACAATGCATCACAATGGCCCATAATGCACTTTCCCACTGGCCTGAAGCTCGTAATTGGCTACAGCCTTGCACCTGACCACAGGTCTGGTGCAAGACAGGTTCAACAGTATGCCAATCACCGCTCAGAGTCCTGATTGGGCAAATTTTGCCCAATCATGGGCTCACAGAGCTAAATCCCGCAGCACACTATATAACGTTTTCACGTGCTGATTCACCATGCATTTGAGAGGAGATTTCATAGGAGATTGTTGTGTGTTGTTACTGCCGGTCTGCCACGCTACTGGGGGGGTCCGGGGGGTCTCATTTCTACAAAATATCAGGGAATTTAGGTGATGTGTGTCTTGTCACTGTGCCAGCAAGTTTTTTTGGGGTCACTAATTTCTTTAAAACATTTGTGAATTGAGGTGATCTTCTGTGTCTTGTCACTGTGCCAGCAAGTCTTTTTGGGGGTTACAAATTTCTTTAAAACATTTGTGAATTAAGGTGATCTGTGTCTTGTCACACAGCCAGTACCACGCAGTATTTTGGGGGTCACTAATTTCTACAATATATTTGGGAATTGAGGTGATCTGTGTCTTGTCACACAGCCAGTACCACGCAGTATTTTGGGGGTGACTAACTTCTTTAAAACATTTGTGAATTGAGGTGATCTGTGTCTTGTCACACAGCCAGTACCACGCAGTATTTTGGGGGTCACTAATTTCTACAAAACATTTGGGAATTGAGGTGATCTGTCTCTTGTCACACAGCCAGTACCACGCAGTATTTTGGGGTGACTAACTTCTTTAAAAATTTGTGAATTGAGGTGATCTGTGTCTTGTCACACAGCCAGTACCACGCAGTATTTTGGGGGTCACTAATTTCTACAAAACATTTGGGAATTGAGGTGATCTGTCTCTTGTCACACAGCCAGTACCACGCAGTATTTTGGGGGTCACTAATTTCTACAAAATATTTGGAAATTGAGGTGATCTGTGTCTTGTCACACAGCCAGTACCACGCAGTATTTTGGGGGTCACTAATTTCTACCAAACATTTGGGAATTGAGGTGATCTTCTGTGTCTTGTCACTGCCAGCAAGTATTTTGGGGCTCACTAATTTATACAAAATATTTGGGAATTGTTATTATCCGTGTGTTCTCACTGGCTGCCACCCATCAAAGGGTCTCACTGATTTATAAGAGGTTTCTGAGATTTGTAATCTGTGGCTTCTCACTGCCACCCATCAAGGGGTCTCACTGATTTATAAGAGGTTTCACTGCCACCCATCAAGGGTCTCACTGATTTATAAGAGGTTTCTGAGATTTGTAATCTGTGGCTTCTCACTGCCACCCATCAAGGGGGCTCACTGATTTATAAGAGGTTTCAATGCCACCCATCAGGGGGTCACACTGATTTATAGGAGGTTTCTGAGATTTGTAATCTGTGGCTTCTCACTGCCACCCATCAAGGGATCTCACTGATTTATAAGAGGTTTCACTGCCACCCATCAGGGGGTCACACTGATTTATAGGAGGTTTCTGAAATTTGTAATCTGTGGCTTCTCACTGCCACCCATCAGGGGGTCTCGCTGATTTATAGGAGGTGTCTGAGACTTGTAATCTGTGTCTTGTCACTGGCTGCCAGCTATCAGGGTGTCTCACTGAGTTATACCAGAGTTCTTTAAATCTTTAATCTTTATACCAGAGTTGAATCAGAGTTCTGTATATATTAATCTATGTATCACTCACCATGTCTGAAAGAACAAAAAGGACAGGCAGACGCTCCCAGACACAGATAAGAGGGCAAGCAGCTCTTGTGTCGGGAGGCTGTGCCTCTGGTCGTGGTGGACATGGTGCATCCTCTGCAGGGGCACGCTTGTCCTTTTTAACTGGTGCTGGCCGTCTTAAGCAGCAGCAACATACAGAGGATTTGGTGGATTGGCTAACCAGGCCATCCTCATCCTCCGAGTCCTCTGCCAGCCAGGCTTCTAGTGCTTTACAGTCCACCTCAGCTGCCAAAGCATCTAATGCAGCCTCCATGTCCACAGCTACTCCTGCCGTAGCCTCGCTATCACACACGGAGGAGTCAGCTGAATTGTTTGACTACAATGAGAGTGACATGCTGCTTGAGGATGCGCAGCAAGTACAGTGCTCTGATTCAATCTCTGAGGTTGAGGAAGGGAGTATAATCAACCTAGAGGAAGGGGGTGCCAGTGATGACACACAAATAACTGGCACTCATGTTGCCCCAGCAGCTGCAGCATACTGCCAAGTTGGCTGGCTCCAGTGACGAGGAGATAGGAGGTGATGATGACAATGATGATGAGGTCACTGACTCCACCTGGGTTCCTGATCGAACAGAGGAATTAAGTGAAGAAGAGGGGGAGGAGGCGGCACAGCAAACACGAGGCACAACATCCTCTGTGACCAACCGTAGCACTAGCCAGTCCAAGGCATCAGATGTCAGAGTTGCTCCGGTGCAGAGCGCTGTTGTCTCAAAGAACACATGCAGAAACTCTGTTGTCTGGGAGTTCTTTAAGAAATGTGCATTAGAGAACACCGTTGCTATTTGTAATCTATGTCAGATGAGGCTGAAGCATGGGAAAGACACCGGACACTTGGGTACCACGTGCTTGAGGCGACATATGAACAAGTGCCACACATCCCGTTGGTGCAAAACTTTGCGTAGGTCCTCCTCTGCCTCATCTGTCTTTACCCCCACTGTATGTCCTGCCATGTCATTGCCTGCTACAACCTCCATTGGCAGGGATGATGCTACAGTAATGGATGTACCAGCTCCTTCCTCACAATGTGACATCATCCCATCAGCTGAAGATTTACGCAGTCAGATTACGTTGCCGCAGCTGCTGCAGCGTAAGAAAAAATATAGTCCCAACCATCCCCAAGCACAGCGTCTAAATGCCAGTTTAGCAAAATTACTGGCACTGCAGCTGCTGCCTTTCCAGCTGGTGGACTCTGCTCCCTTCCGTGAATTTGCTGAATGTGTTGTACCAAAGTGGCAGGTTTCAAAACGCCATTACTTTCCAAGCAAGGCCATTCCAGCACTATACCAGCACGTGGAAGACAATGTTATCCAGTCATTGGGAAAGGCAGTCCGCAACAAGGTGCATGTGACTTTAGACACGTGGTCCAGCAAGCATGGACAGGGTCGTTACATTTCCTTCACGGCACACTGGGTAACTCTGATTGCAGCTGGGAGGGATCCAAGACGGGGCTCTGTGCTGGAGCTTGTTCATCCACCACGCCTCCAGAAATCTGCTTGTATGAGGTCTGTCTGCTCCACCACCTCTCCCTCTTCCTCCTCCTCCTCCTTCTCTGTCTCTGGCGAAGTGGCAGTTAAACCGACGCCTGACAGGGGCTACGCATTGGCTCAAGCAAAAAGAAGCCATACTGTGCTTGAGCTGGTTTGTTTAGGGGACAGGAGCCACACGGGGCCAGAAATTCTGTCAGCTCTGCAGGGCCAGGTGCAGAGATGGTTAACACCACGCCAGCTTGAGCTGGGAATGATCGTCTGTGATAATGGCAGCAACCTTCTCTCCGCCCTACGCTAGGGTAAATTGACGCATGTACCATGCCTAGCACACGTCCTAAATCTAGTGGTACAGCATTTCCTAACCATGTACCCAGGGCTGCCAGAGCTTCTCAGCCAGGCCAGAAAAGTCTGCAGCCACTTCAGACGGTCATTCCCAGCAAGCGTTCGCCTGGCAGAAATTCAAAGATAATTCCACCTTCCCACAAACCGTCTGATCTGTGACATGCTCACCAGGTGGAACTCGACATTAGCAATGCTGCAGCGTCTGCACAAGCAGCAGAGGGCCATCAACGAGTACCTGTGTGAGTGGCACAAGGACAGGTTCAGGTCAACTTGGTTTTTTCCCCCCCCGCGGTGGCTGATGATCAAGGATGCATGCACTGTACTGTCACCATTTGAGGAGGCAACGAGGATGGTGAGCAGGGACAGTGCATGCATCAGTGACACAATTCCTTTAGTGTTCCTGCTGGAGCACAGTCTGCGGGGAATTATAGATGTGGCTCTAGAGGCAGAGCAGCGGGAGGAAGAGGAGGCCTTCCCTAGCTCTTAAGGCCCCAGTCTTTCCGCAGACAGCATTCCAGCGGGTCCTACTCAGATCAGACAGGAGGAGGAAGAGGAGGAATATTTAAGTAGTGGGGACATTGAAGGTGGGGATTCCTCAAGGGAGGGTTTCGTGTGCCCAGAAACACAAGGGCTAGTGCATGGCTGGGAGGAGGAAGTGCACGATATGGTCATCCACATTGACCAGGAAGACTCGGAAGTTAATGCCACCTCCAACCTACGCTGCATGGGCTCCCTAATAATGCAAAGCCTGCTAAAGGACCCCAGGATTCGTGCTATCAAGGAGAGGGATCATTACTGGTTGGCAACCCTTCTTGATCCATGATACAAGGGTAAAGTTGCGGAGCTCATCCTGCCCGCACAGAGGAAGCACAGGATGAAAAAACTTGAGGACGCTCTAAAGTGACACATGTGTAACACCTTTTCAGGCACTGGTAGATTACCAAGTGCTGACACAAGTGCTTCTGAGGCTGCAGATGATCAGAGGAATAGTGGTGAAGGCCAGGGCCAGTTGACTGATGCATTTTTGAATTTTTTTAGTCCACGACGCCCAGGGACGTCAAATGTAGGTACCCCCTGATGCTATCAACCCCCTGATGCTGACGTAACAGAATAGATCGGGGATGTCTTCTGCATTCACAAAACCTCCAGCACTGAACTCTTCCACAATACCACAAAAGGGTTACGGTGTGAATGCACTTGCTGCCATGAAAGGCGCAATATTTGGCTGCACTGATGCCTGTGCCAGATTTATATCATTTTAATTTTTTGAACCGCAGGGTCCAACCCTGCACTCTTCCACAATACCACAAAAGGGTTACGGTGTGAAGGCACTAGCTGCCATGAAAGGCACAATATTTGGGTGCACTGACGCCTTGACCAGAATCATATCTTTTTAATATAGGACCACATGGTCCACCCCTGCATTCTTCCACAATACTACAGAGGGGTTACTGTATGATGATACTTGCTGGCCTGGCACTAAAGGCACAATATCTGGGTGCACTGACGCCCATTACCAGATAAAAAACTTTTCAATATAGGACCGCAAGGTTCACCCCTGCATTCTTCCACAATACCACAGAGGGGTTACTGTATGATGACACTTGCTGGCCTGGCAGTCTGACACCAAAGGCACAATATCTGGGTGCACTGACGCCTTGACCAGAATCATATCTTTTTAATATAGGACCACATGGTCCACCCCTGCATTCTTCCACAATAACACAGAGGGGTTACTGTATGAATGCACTTGCTGGCCTGGCACCAAAAGCACAATATCTGGGTGCACTGATGCCTTTAACAGATGCATATCTTTTTAATATAGGACCGCAAGGTTCACCCCTGCATACTTCCACAATACTACAGAGGGGTTACTGTATGATGATACTTGCTGGCCTGGCACCAAAGGCACAATATCTGGGTGCACTGATGCCCATTACCAGATAAAAAAACTTTTCAATATAGGACCGCAAGGTTCACCCCTGCATTCTTCCACAATACCACAGAGGGGTTACTGTATGATGACACTTGCTGGCCTGGCAGTCTGACACCAAAGGCACAATATCTGGGTGCACTGACGCCTTGACCAGAATCATATCTTTTTAATATAGGACCACATGGTCCACCCCTGCATTCTTCCACAATAACACAGAGGGGTTACTGTATGAATGCACTTGCTGGCCTGGCACCAAAAGCACAATATCTGGGTGCACTGATGCCTTTAACAGATGCATATCTTTTTAATATAGGACCGCAAGGTTCACCCCTGCATACTTCCACAATACTACAGAGGGGTTACTGTATGATGATACTTGCTGGCCTGGCACCAAAGGCACAATATCTGGGTGCACTGATGCCCATTACCAGATAAAAAAACTTTTCAATATAGGACCGCAAGGTTCACCCCTGCATTCTTCCACAATACCACAGAGGGGTTACTGTATGATGACACTTGCTGGCCTGGCAGTCTTGCACCAAAGGCAGAAAATCTGGATGCACTGGCGCCTTAACCAGATGCATATCTTTTTAATATAGGACCGCAAGGTTCACCCCTGCATTCTTCCACAATACCACAGAGGGGTTACTGTACTATAGTACTTGCAGGCCTGGCACCAAAAGCACAATATAAGGGTGCACTGCCACTGACGCCTGTATCAGATTCATATCCTCAGAGGGGTTACGGTGTGACGGCACTGTTGTGGATGCTAAAGGACCAATTTTGAAGCACCTATTGTTACTTTCATCCAAAGCCTGCATAAGTTTCACAATAATTTAGCCAAAAAAATCAGTAAACTTTTTCTGCGTGTCCGAAAATGTCTCCTCTTTCCATACAGACTGCCACCCCAAGCAGTTGTTTATGGATAGATTAAAGGAAAAGCATTTACCGTCATTTGAAACGTCATTTTTTGGTTTTTAAGTGTTGCTATACATCCTAGAAATCCGCCACTTCACGGGCAGGTTATGGGGACCTCCTAGGCACGATATTTGAAGGAATTTTTCATTTTTATTTTTAACCCTTATTTCATGGAAAACTCACTGTCCCTTTAACCCCTTAGTGACCGGGCGGTTTTACACAAATCCGTCCTTTAGCGACCGCTGCTGTTTTTACGTTTCTGCGCTGTTAGTGTTTAGGACAAATTTTCCTCTTACTCGTTTATGCAACCCACACATATTTTACACTGTTTTTCTCGTCATTAAATGGACTTTATAAAGATACAATTTTTTTCATCATTTCATATAATTTACTATAAAAAAATTGAAAAAAGCACCACTTTTTCGAACTTTGACCCCCAAAATTTCTTATGTATCAACAACCGTCAAAAAAATTTAATTCCTTAGTAGTTTCTAAATTTAGTTCTGAGTTTAGCAATACCCAATGTTTACATATTCCTCACTTTTTTCCTTATTTTATGCAACAATAAGTGCAAGTAGCACTTTGCCATTTCCAAAGAGTTTATTTTCAAAACTAGTGTTAGTGACATTGTAATACTGATATCTGTCACTAATTTCTGAATAACCCTCCACATATACATATTTTTTTAAAGTACACAAATCAAGGTATTAAACTTGGGCTATTTTGACTCTTTCCATGCAAACCATTTTACCACAATTCTATTCCAAAGTTTGAGAAAAAAAAAAGGTTTTGGTGATTTTTTTTTTTTTTTTTTGAACGCAATTTAAGAATACATGTACTGTGAACTTTAAGGTTTACTGCCAAAAACCACCCCAAAATATGTTCAGCAACATCTTCTGAGTAAATTGATACCACCCATGTGTAGGTATGTCGGGTCATTTGGGGGCTAATAGGCCTTATTTGGGGGGTGCGCATTTCAGTTTAACAACTTGGAATTTTCACATTTCGTCATCATGCACCCATGTCCTATTTGGGACATTTTTGAAGCCGGCCAAAGTAATTTACCCCCATCAAACCATATATTTTTAGAAAGGGCACACCCTAGGGTACTTCAAAGAGTTGTATTTTAACACTTTACATGCACTAGCTCTATGTCAAACTTTCAGGTAGTCACTTTTTGTGTTATTTTTTCACACACATTGTACTTTAGGCATGAATTGTCAAATCCAGTTATGGGTTACTGCCAAAAACCACCCCAAAATATGTTCAGCAACATCTTCTGAGTAAATTGATACCACCCATGTATAGGTGTGAAGGAACCGTTCCCTTCCGTCTGTCCTGGCTCTCCAGACACCCCTTCGCTGCGGTCAGCCCGGCTACTGGGAGCGCTGTCCTCAGCGCCTCGAGCGGCTTGACCTGCCTGCTTCTGTTCCTCTGCCCTGGAGCCGTTAGGAATCTCCAGAAGGCCGCTCTCTGCCTTCTGAGGGTGAGTGTGGAGTGTAGCGTAGTTTGTAATAAAGACACCAGGCGCGGCTGTATGCTTTAAAACAGGATCCTCTCTCTCTGAGCTCTGAGAGTTCTCTGACTTTTTAATGAACAACCACCATTTATGCTGAAGTCCAACAGTCATAATTTGCATACCCATACTAATTACATTAAATCAGTTATTTACAATAAACATTCTTTACATTCTTTAGCCTTTCAGATCACACAACATTTGTATATCCATTGTTCTTAGGCTAGGGTCAGACTGAGGCAGTGCGAACGCGCGTTCTGGCGCACTTAATCACGGCGCACTAGCAGCAGATGACGGGCAATGACGGCAAATATACGAAGTACGGTCGCACAAAAGTCCGGCCGCGCAACGCAAGTGGAAAATGAACGCATTTTTTCGAGAACGTTAACGCTGGTACTGACGTACAGAGTGCGCTGCGGCCGCATAGCAGCGTGTGTGCGTGATTAGGAGATGTCAGACGCTGCTAGTGTGCGGCCAACATAACGTTCAAACAGCCGGATTTCCCTAGATTCTTTTCACCCCATCGTCATGAAATACGTCCAGAATTGCGCATCGTCTGACCACTTAAGCGTATTCCGTGAAAAAATGCGTGCGCACGCATCGACGTACATTTTGACGGTGGCCGCAGAAAATGCGCTCATCTGTCCCTAGCCTAACACATCAGATTAAACACACACTATCAGAGATCCCTTGAATTAAACATGCAGCTAGATAATGGGAAAAGCCCTGGTGCATAAATTACACAGCAGTAAAGCTTGTTTACTGTATACACAAAAACACATTTACCTACAGGAATATAAATATTTTTAAAACCAAAACTATGCCATTTTACACTAAACTAAATTAAACTAAAACCAAACGATGTAAAATATATTTAAAAACACACAATATAAATGAACATAAAGTCTCTTGGAGTTTGAAGCATGGAGCGTTACATCAGCTCCATGACAGGGGCTAATAGGCCTTATTTGGGGGTGCGCATTTCAGTTTTCCAACTTGGAATTTTCACATTTCGTCATCATGAACCCATGTCCCATTTGGGACATTTTTGAAGCCAGGCAAAAGTAATTTACCTCCATCAAACCATATATTTTTAGAAAGGGCACACCCTAGGGTACTTCAAAGAGTTGTATTTTAATACTTTCCATGCACTAGCTCTATGTCAAACTTTCAGGTAGTCACTTTTTGTGTTATTTTTTTCACACACATTGTACTTTAGGCATGAATTGTCAAATCCAGTTATGGGTTACTGCCAAAAAACACCCCAAAATATGTTCAGCAACATCTTCTGAGTAAAGTGATACCACCCATATATAGATTTGTTCTGTTGTTTTTGGGGTGCTACGCCAATCTTTTGACATGTGCTTGTCAATTTTCTAATTTGACATACAGTATCTTCTTTGCTTATCTTCTTTTTAGGGGCCTTTTTACATACCCCAATTTTATTAACGTGCATATATTTGGTAAGCTAACACCCCAAAGTATTGTAAATGGAGTGTTTTTATGCCATGGATGCAACCGTTTGCTCCAAACAAATTGGATACTGTTTGGTGGTCATTTTTCATTTTCACACCCACATCAGTTTTGGACTGTGATTTAGGAGACACTGTTGTTTGTTACTGCATGAAAACTCTCCAGGTTGTTTTCTGCAAGGTCTCCTGAGTACACCCAAGCCCCCCATGCATAGGTTTGCCAGGATTTTGGGAAGGTTCAAATACAATTTTTATGACTTTGTCATTGGAGTTGAAATTGAGATTATTTCTTCAGCTAGGCCTATCTTTGGTTTTGGGTCTACCGCATACCCCAGTTTGAATTATTGCCAGAATATTGATTATATTTGTTATGTTGATACCCCAAGGTATTGCATATGGAGTGCTTTGATGCCATGGATGCAACGGTTTTAGCCCAAAACATTTGAGAAGGTGTGTGGCAGTAATTTTTCAATTTTCATATTTTTACGCCCACATTAGATTTGGACTGTGATTTAGGAGACACTGTTGTTGGTTACTGCATGAAAACTCTCCAGGTTGTTTTCTGCAAGGTCTCCTGAGTACACCCATGCCCCCCATGCATAGGTGTGCAAAGATTTTGGCAAAATACAGCACCAATTGTAGAACATAAAAATGTAGGAATAAAATGTAAAAGTCTGGTGCAGTAAAAGAAAAAAAAAACTAAACTGAACAAACTAACTAGAGTGTAAGAAAAAATAGAAAGGAAAAAAAAATCACAGATCACGCACAGTGTGATATATCTTGAAACAGTCCCCAAGACACAGACCGGGTTGTCCAGGGCATTCTGGGAAGTAAAAGATTGTGTCTCTCCTCTGCCCCCTCTTGAAACACACCCTGCATCTTTTTGGGGGTTTCTGTTTGCCCTCAGTAGGGGGGATTTTATAAATAAAATGTGTAGCCCCAACTCTGTCCCCCATCACCGCCCGGGGAGCAGGTGCATCCTGGTACAAAAACCCCGACATGACCTGGAGCTGAAACTGTAAAAAGAACAGCGTCACTCCGGGGTTTGCCTTTTTGCAGAGCAAAAAGGCATTGTGGGTTGCAATTTGCATCAGTTAAATTGTAACCTTTTTGTACCAGGCCCTTGACTTCCGCATAATCTGTTAGGGCTGGAGCAGCTGACCTGCCAGATCAACCCCACCCATATGCCGGTTATAGGCTTTGATGCAAACTGGCTTCCTGATGCGCTCAGCTCTGCCACGTACAGAGACCTCCACAGACCTCTCAGTGTGGATGGTGGATAGAAGGTATACATCCTTCTTGTCTCTGTACTTGACCGCCAACAGCTCCTCTTGGCGCAGAGCTGAGGTCTCCCCCCTTTTTAACCGGGTGCGGAAAAACTGTGCTGGGAAACCTACGCGGTTCTTGCGAACAGTACCGCATGCTGCTGTATCAAAACAATACAGCAGCTTGAACAAAGGGACACTCATATAAAAATTATCAACATACAAGTGGTACCCTTTGTTCAGCAGGGGAAAAAGTAGGTCCCACACAATCTTGCCACTGGTTCCCATGTGTTCTGGGCAACCTGGAGGGTCAAGGCTACTATCCTTTCCCTCGTACACCCGGAAGGCCTGAGTATACACACTCTCGCTGTCACAGAGCTTATACACCTTCACTCCATACCTGGAGCGTTTGGAAGGAATATACTGCTGAATCCCAGCCTTCCCTTGTATTTCATTAGGGATTCATCCACGCAGATATTCCTTCCAGGTGTATAAGCCTCTGCAAACCTGGCGGCGAAGTGAGTAATCAGGGGGCGGATTTTATACAGCCTGTCAAACTGGGGATGCTCTCTAGGAGGGCACAGGCTGTTGTCACTGAAGTGCATGAAACGCAAAATGTTTTCATACCTTCTACTTGACATTGATTGGGGGTAAATGGGGGTAGAGCAGATGGGGCTACTGCTCCAGTAGGAGCGAATTGAGGGCTTCTTTATGATGCCCATCAGCATAGTAAGTGCCCAGAATTTCAGAAATTCTGGCACATCTAGCGGGGTCCATTGCTGCCTTGCCAAGTAGGGGTCTGGCTTCGCAGCACAATGCTGATGGGCATACAGATTTGATTGGGCCACGATGTGGCCCAACAAATCATCCCCCATAAACACCTGCAAAAACTGTGTGGCGGTAAATCCTGCAACATCAATATTGATGCCAGGATTTGCCGTGAAAGGAGGGATATCTGGCCTCTGGCGATGAGGCACTACCCACTCCTCAGCTGGAGCTGTGCGTCTCCTGCTGGCAGGTGGTGGCCCAGGATCTGCATCAGAAACATCACTAGGAGATACATCAGCCAGCGTAGATGATGTATCTAGTGAGGTCTCTGAGCAGTTAGCGGGGTCAAAATCTGGGTCTGAATCTGACGCAGATGCTTCAGATTCTGACGCCAGGATGGCATATGCCTCCTCGGCGCTGTACACCCTCTCAGACATTATATATAATAGATTATAAAATGTTATAATTATTATATATATAATCGGATTATTGGTTCTTAGAAGAACCGTTGGGTTTCACAAGAAAATACAAATAAACACCTAAATCTCTCTAAATCCCTCTAAACCTGCCTCAATTCTTCTAAATCTCCCTAAAATCTCTCTAAATCTGCTTCAATTTTTCTAATCTCACTAAATCTACCTAAAATCTCTAACCTGTCAAATCTGATCTCTCTCTCTCGCTCACCAAAACACAAGTGAGGAGAGGGAGGGAGAATCACAGAGGTCACGGCCAATATTTACAAAATATTGACCTGACCTGACAAATTAGAAATTTTATTTAGATTTTTTATAACTTCTGATTGGATGTTGCTAGCCTGCCTCTCTGATGAGGCAGACTAGGAACATCCCACACAGCCCCAAGATGACCCTGCCCTTAGAAGGGCAGCGCCATCTTGGCTGTCAGTTTTCTTTTATTTTATACCTTTTTTTATTTATTTTCCCCTTTTTTTACACTTTTTTTTACACTTTTTTTAGTCTGCTGGGTGCCTTGATCCCTCGAGGCACCCAGCAGAGCACCTGATCACTTATGTGATCTTTTTTGTACTGAGTGCCACGATACCTCGTGGCACTCAGTACTTCCTGCCGCTACCGGAAGTGATCGCCCGGGGGGAGCGATCACAGACGGACCGGCGGCAGGTAACCATATTGCAAGGATGCCTCGATGTCGAGGCATCCCTGCAATATACTCAGAGCAGCTGGAAGCGATACCGATCGATTCCAGCGCTCTGTAGAAGTGTGGGGCACCTTTCCGGTCAAACCGGATGTTGATCGCTCCCGGGGAGCGATCACAAGGGGCCCCGGCACTTCTGTCCGCCATTGCACGGATGCCTGGACTCCCAGGCACCGTGCAATGGCCCTGGAGCTGCTGGAAGCGATCCGATCGCTTCCAGCGCTTTCTAGAAGTGCGGGGCACCTTTCCGGTCAAACCGGATGTTGATCGCTCCCGGGAGCGATCACAAGGTGCCCCGGCACTTCTAACTGCCATTGCATGGATGCCTGGACTCCCAGGCAGCCTGCAATGGTGTTTGAGCTGCTGGAAACGATCTGATCGCTTCCAGCGCTCAAAAGACCGCAGGACGTACCATGTACGTATGTATGTTTTTTTTTTTACTTTTTGTCCTTGTTTCCTGTCCCCCAGGGCACTACCCGGACCCCCATACACCTTTTATGGCAAATATCTAGCATTTATGCCCTCTTGGAGGGCACTCTAAGAACCGAATTTTCAGCCCCATTGACTTGCATGGAGTTCGAGTTCGGGTTCGGGTTCGGACCCGAACATATGGGAAGTTGGGTTCGGACCCGAACCAAACTCGGGGGGTGTTCGGCTCATCCCTACTCAACATAATGGTCTCCCACATCCCAATTGACTCCACAATGCATAGACCTGATGGAATAACTGACTTATCTTGATAAAAAGGATTATATCTGGATGGTGCGTTTCCCCAAAGCTAAATACTATCTGTATAGCAACAAGGCGTTCAAAATGTTTGTCTGGAAATTATGATCCTGATTATCTCACATTAAAGTTGTTAAACTTCAAGATGCACAAGGCTAATTTATATACAATTATAGTGAGAAACAAGAAGGGTGTTTGTGAGGGTCCTGAGAACGAACAACAGCACAATGGCCTGCTCTACGGTGGGTGCCCGCTCAGGTCTCACAAACAAGGTTTTAGCTTGCTTGTGCCATTACAGGGATGAATTTTCCATATGCAAATCAGCCTGCTCTCACCCAAAAAGGGTGGCCAGTGCTGATTGCCAAGGACGTCATCCCTGCACGAGAGGTGCAGCAACCCCCGACGATCGTTTCGGCCTTCTTGGGCCTCGTCAGGAGGGTATAGCTGATACCCCTCTAGGCACATCAAGCAAGGGGTCCACGTCTGGATGACCCTTTACAATTATAGTGAGAAACAAGAAGGGTGTTTGTGAGGGTCCTGAGAACGAACAACAGCACAATGGCCTGCTCTACGGTGGGTGCCCGCTCAGGTCTCACAAACAAGGTTTTAGCTTGCTTGTGCCATTACAGGGATGAATTTTCCATATGCAAATCAGCCTGCTCTCACCCAAAAAGGGTGGCCTGGGTGAGAGCAGGCTGGTTCTCAGGACCCTCACAAACCCCCCCCCCCTTGCTTCTCACTATAATTGTAAAGGGTCATCCAGACGTGGACCCCTTGCTTGATGTGCCTAGAGGGGTGTCAGCTATACCCTCCTGATGAGGCCCAAGAAGGCCGAAACGATCGTCGGGGGTTGCTGCACCTCTCGTGCAGGGATGACGTCCTTGGCAGTCAGCACTGGCCACCCTTTCTGGGTGAGAGCAGGCTGATTTGCATATGGAAAATTCATCCCTGTAATGGCACAAGCAAGCTAAAACCTTGTTTGTGAGACCTGAGCGGGCACCCACCGTAGAGCAGGCCATTGTGCTGTTGCTTGTTCTCAGGACCCTCACAAACACCCCCCCTTGCTTCTCACTTTAATTTATATACAACCCTCAAGCAATTGCTGATTGATTTTCAGACTATTATACTAAACTTTGTTTACACTCTGACCCAAACACACCGAACCTTCACGGGTTGGTGTAGTTAACTACCTGCTAAAGATATCACTTCCCTCTTTATTGCTCTCACAACAGACCTCTCTTACTCTACCGGATAAGGAGTTCATTGCAGTCCTCACGAATCTAACCTTTGGCAAATCTCTTTGTCCAGACAACTTACAGCCAAATACTATCAATCCCAGATTTACTAAACTCTCACATGTGACAACTGGCTGGGTGGAGTAGAAGTAACATCACTGCTCTATAACCGTGGAGACACAGGTTCGAATCCCGGCAAGGGTACCTCTTCAGCAAGGTTCCATGGGCAAGACACCTATCGGCACATACTCGCCACCCAGGACATACCTGAAAATGAGAGAAATCTCAACGTATCATTCATGGTAAAATACTTTCTCAAAAAAAAATCTCTGTTATCCTCTGGGCATGCCCATCATTACTAGCCTGACAGTTACACTACCGAACCAAGAGAAACCTTCTCCACTCTGATATAAATATCGTCCAATATCACTATTGAATGTTGACTTAAAGATTTATGCTAAAATATTGGCCTGTCTTCTAGCCCCTATTTTACCTACGCTGATTGCAGATGATTAAGTTGGATTTATTATAGATAGACTGACTGGGCAGCACAATCAAACGGCTCAACCTGCTAGATTCCATAACTAGATTCCTATAGCCTTGCCTCCTCCTATCCCTAGATGACGAAATGGGTTTTGACCATTTACATTGGTTATTCTTGAAAATCATCAGTAATCGTCAGATTTGATTTCCCAGAACCCTTTATCTTAGATGCCTTTGCCCTCTATTACCCTTTGCCAATGTCTTCAATGTTGACTTTATTTTCAAAACAATACCAATCACCAATGTTTGGATGGAGTAGAGGTAACATTACTGCTCTATAACCGTGGAGTCACAGGTTCACAATCCCGGCCAGAGCACCTCCAGTAAGTGTCCTTGGGCAAGACACCTAATGATATGGATGCGCCTACCTCACAAAATACTTGTACATCTCATAGAATGTAAGTTCTCTTGGGAACAGGGACCCCCTGAATCAGGCCGTATCATCCATGTGTGGTATTCTAATGTATCAATACCTTGTACACTGTACTTGTAAATTGCTGCAGAATATGTGGTGCTATATAAATAAAGGATAATAATGGTTCATGTCAGGAATGTCCCTTATCACCATTACTTGATGCATTAGCCCTTGAAACACTGGCTCAGACATTCTGAAAAACGAAGATATTCATTGCATTGAGCTTCAACCCGCAGCAAACAAGATAAACTTATTTTCTAACTATATTCTACTTAGTGTCACAAGTGATAGATATTTTTAATTTCCTGTATGAATATATATATATATATTTATAAATATACTGTGATTCAAATACATATTTTAGCCAATAAGTCCCCCTTTTTGTTACAATACTACTGCACATTTCCTCTTCTTGAAGTTAGCCAAATAATGTTCATGAAAAGCAGACATCCTGTTTCGTTCTCCTGTTACCGTTAGCAGGTGAAATAGAAAAGTGCACTTTTAAACTTTGTAAAGGTCAGATATACAGTTGTGTTCAAATTTAACATGCGTAATTTCAACTGTCCACAAAATTGGACCTTGCAATTGGAAGATAACACATACTCTAGTATGATAATGGTTGCAATATATTATATTAACGCTTATGCTACCTTGCCCCTTAACCCCCCTTTTATTGGTTATGTGGTAAATGGGCATATCTGGTAATACAGTTGTGTTCAAAATTATTCAACCCCCAATGCTGTAAAAGGTTTTAGGGAATTTAGTGTACATTTGTAATTGTATTCAGAATGAAATCCTACAAGGACTTTTTAAAGAACCATATGCAACTAAAATGACATCAATTGGTTTTGTAATACAGTAGTAAATGTTTCTTTTGTGAATTCTTCATTGACACAATTATTCAACCCCTTAAAGACTACCACTCTGAAGAACAGAGGTTCATTCAAGTGTTTTCAATCAGGTATTGAAAACACCTGTGGATGTCACGGAGCAGCAATAAAGCATAATAAGCACCAATTAGGCAGCTTTAAAATGACTGTGATACTCAGCTCCTTCTAGACATTTAGTGGTGTGGTTACAAACATGGTGAAGTCAAGAGAATGGTCCAGGAAGACAAGAGAAGAGGTGATTACTCTTCACAGGAAGGGCAATGGCTATAAGAAGATTGCAAAGATGTTAAACATACCAAGAGAGACCATAGGAAGCATCATTCGCAAATTCAAGGCAAAGGGCACTGTTGAAACGCTACCTGGTCGTGGCAGAAAGAAGATGCTGACTTCGACTGCTGTGCGCTACTTGAAGCGTAGAGTGGAGAAAAGTCCTCGTGTGACTGCTGAGGAACTGAGAAAAGATTTGTCAGATGTGGGTACTGAAGTTTCAGCTCAGACAATACGGCACACACTGCGTAATGAAGGCCTCCATGCCAGAACTCCCAGGCGCACCCCCTTGCTGTCTCCAAAGAATAAGAAGAGTCGACTGCAGTATGCCAAAAGTCATGTGGACAAACCACAGAAGTTTTGGGATAGTGTTCTGTGGACTGATGAAACAAAATTAGAACTGTTTGGGCCCATGGATCAACGCTATGTTTGGAGGAGGAAGAACAAGGCCTATGAAGAAAAGAACACCTTGCCTACTGTGAAGCATGGCAGGGGGTCAATCATGCTTTGGGGCTGTTTTGCTTCTGCAGGTACAGGGAAGCTTCAGCGTCTGCAAGGTACCATGAATTCTGTTCAGTACCAGGAGATATTGGATGACAATGTGATGCAGTCCGTCACAAACCTGAGGCTTGGGAGACGTTGGACCTTTCAACAGGACAATGATCCCAAGCATACCTCCAAGTCCACTAGAGCATGGTTGCAGATTAAAGGCTGGAACATTTTGGAGTGGCCATCGCAGTCACCTGACTTAAATCCGATTGAGAACCTCTGGTGGGACTTAAAGAAAGCAGTTGCAGTGCGCAAGCCTAAGAATGTGACTGAACTGGAGGCTTTTGCCATGATGAATGGGCGAAGATACCCATAGATCGCTGCAAGACACTTGTGTCAAGCTATGCTTCACGTTTAAAATCTGTTATAACTGTAAAAGGATGTTGTACTAAGTACTAAGATTGAATGTCACTTGGGGGTTGAATAAAACTGATAATGATGTGAGCACAGAAAAGACATTTGTGGTTATTTCATTATAAATGTTATGTTATATTTGTCTGACCTACATGTGCCTCTTTGATTTAATTGTAAGCAAGATGACTGAATGATCAAAATCAATGTCAAACTGGCCAAAACATTCAATTTCAGTGGGGGTTGAATAATTTTGAACACAACTGTAGAAGGAAACTTTCCTTTGTCCTGTCAGAATTCATTACATTTGATATATGTGTGGGCTGAACTTTTCTTTAAATTGTCTGACGTTGGAAGTGTTTATTGGTTTGTAATGCATGATTCTATGACCCACCCATTGTAGCAAAAACGAGATGCTTTCCTTGCAAACCTCAGAATAGAGGAACTCTTTAAAACAGCAACTTACATACATCTACAATACGTCTCCATCATCACAGAGCTTGGCCAGTCCTGTTGGTGATTTTACAGAAAACATTTCAATTTGGTGTCACGAAGTGAGGATTTGACAAATCACCTTATCACAACAAAAAGCTGAGTACAGGTTTAAATATCTAGAGCCTATTATTCATCTTTTTGGATAAGTTGCTTGTTCAAATTTTCGAACTAGCATTATCTAACTTGATAGTGAAAAACCTGTTACATCTGTGTGAGTGATCTGGAAGCTTCACGCGAAAAGATCACTTTTTTATAAGCCATCTGACTAGCTGCCCCGATCTTATGGATTAACCTTTTAAAAGGCACTCCATTCTGGTCAATTGCAAGGAGTCTTTTGGTGTTTGAATGAGTGTATGAATGTGGGTGATAATAGGTTTTGCAATTGGTCTGGGTATTGTATAGTGATTCTTTCCCTTTGTTAATGTCCCTTTCTTAAAGAAGCGTTCGATTCCCCGTAGAGTGACTCACCTGAGTATTTTACCTGTTCTGTAAAGACTAACGTCCCTATCTTAAGGCGCTTGAGTCCCCGTTGAGCGAGTCACCGTAGTTAAGTTAAGATATTGTGCCCATGGGAATTGGGTCCCTATTTATCTGGACAATTGTTATTTCCTATTTGTGCGTGTTTTTCCTCGCTGGTGTAGTTAAACTGATTTTTAAATAGAATGGAGATTCTTGTTTTGCGTTTGGCCCAGTGAGAATAAAAAACTGCGCATTTTTGCGAACCCTTCACACTTTACCCTTTCAATTGCGCTTGCCCTTCTCCTACCCCTTCTCCACCGTGCCTTTTTTTTGCGATATAGGTGCCCAAAAATCCTGCCATGTAGACCCAAACACAACGGGTAAACTAGATAAGCACTTCAATAAGAAGTTAGTGCCCAAAATTGCCCTGCTGAAACACCCACCGATTTTGTGCAACGTGTTGCCCGCGGCTATTTCACCACGCCATTTGTAGATTGTCTTGCTGGTTGGACTACAGCCATGCATTCTTTTGACCCATTTCCAAATTCTGGAAGCTTCTCTTCCTATCATATGTCAATGATAACAGGCTTATGTCTTGGGGACCAAAAGGCCTTCCTATATTTCCAACCTGACCCAAATTGGGATAAGAAATAAATGAAAGAATGTGATAAAGTGTGGATTCACGTGTCCACTTCATACAATCCCATTTCCCAAACTCCTAAAGAGGTATCTTGGTCTATAGATAGTCCCCACCTAATAATTCCCCTCCTCCTGCCCTTTCACAACCTACTCCGAAACCCTCTTCCATTTATCCCAGTCTTGACCCTAAGACCTTAGCAGCTGTGGTTACAACTATTGAAACCACTGCTAATCCCCTTCCTTCCCCTGAAGCCCTAACAGGGAACCTAGTCAGTTTAGGTGCCATGGTGGGTCTCACACATGATACAAAGAGCCTGACACAGAACAAGAGGAAACCCTTGAATTCAGCACATATAATTGGCAAAATAAAACCCCTATGCCCAAATTCAGTACATCCTCACGTTTATCCACTCCCAAACGCACACTTGCAAGATTCTCTCCTCAAATGCAATCCTTTATTGGCCAACTTGACCCCCAACTTCAAAGCGTACTTACTAGGACCTAAGCTGGTTAAACTATTAAGCCCCCTGCAATATTTCAGATGCCCTATTTAATTGCAGAAAATAATGTCGTTATTATCCCCCCTGATACAGGAACCCTAAATTCCATAATTAAGGGTTCCCCTAGTCCCCGTGTTTTCCGACGGCTACTATACAGTATCTTAAACGGGCGACATGAGGAATGCAATTAACTCAGGAAGTTTACAAGTTGATCATTAACGGTGTCATGGGATATATGCCGATGACACTGGTTTTGATTGAAATCATGTGATCTCACTTCAACCCCCGTGTTCCTCTAATGGGTGCCCCTATTACACCCCAAAATTTGCCCTTACAAACTTCGGCCCAGATTGATGATATGTGGGCAGGAGTTTGTGATGAATGGACTCGTAATTATGGAGCTCGTCATTCCATGGCCACAGCCATAGCATGCAAACAACTTGCCAAAGAATCTGTCACTGAATTCGTCCACCGGTTCCATAAGAACTGGAAGGAGGATGCCGGCATGACAATAGATGGAGATATGGGTGTCCTCTACACCCAGATTCTCATGGGTAATCTCAGAGATGATACCCAGAGAATTGCTAAACAGGTCATTGATAACTGGCCAACTGTTATTCCTATTGATCTAAATAATAGGCTCCTTGTGAAAGATTCTCCTGGTTGCTTTGACCTGCAGCATTCTAAATATATGCTAGCTGCCTTTAAATGTCCCCTAGGTCCCAGAGGTGCCCCAGGTAATAATGGCCCACGCCCTAAACAGACTTTTTATCGTCCTCAACACCCCACACGTACTCCAGGTACCTGTTTCATTTGTGGCGATCTAACTCACTGGCGTAACGAATTCCCTCAAAATGCCAGGAAAATTTGTAATAATGCTATGACCCCCCAGCCACATCCTCAGACAAGCAATGCTGTTACCTCTCCTAACAATTCCTTTAATCCACCTCGTCATAACATTGACTGGAAAAACCAGTCAAATGCATGATGCAGTCCAGAAGCATGAGTTCGATTTTTAGAGTGCCCTCTAAGAGGGCATATATGCAAGATATTTGCCATAAAAGGTGTATGGGGGTCCGGGTAGTGCCCTGGGGGACAGGAAACAAGGACAAAAAGTTTTTAAAAAAACCTTTTTATAGGAACAGTGAGTTTTCCATGAAATAAAGGTTAAGAATAAAAATGAAAAATTCCTTCAAATATCGTGCCTAGGAGGACCCCATAACCTGCCCGTGAAGTGGTGGATTTGTAGGATGTATAGAAACATTTAAAAACAAAAAATGACATTTCAAATGACGGTAAATGGTTTTCCTTTATTCTGTTCATAAACAACTGCTTGGGGAGGCAGCCTGTATGAAAAGAGGAGACGTTTTAGGACACGCAGAACAAGTTTAGTGATTTTTTGGGCTAAATTATGGTGAAACTTATGCAGGCTTTGGATGAAAGTAACAATAGGTTCTTTAAAATTGGGCCTTTAGTGTCGGCAACAGTGCTGTCACACCGTAACCCCTCTGTGGTATTGTGGAAGAGTGCAGGGTTGGACCCTGCGGTCCAATATTAAAATTATATGAATCTGGTATAGGTGACAGTGGCAGTGCACCCAAATATTAAGCCTTTGGTGCCAGCTAGTGCCTTCACAACGTTACCCCTCTGAGGTATTGTAGAAGAGTGCAGTGGTGGAGGTTTTGGTAATGCAGAAGAGATCCCCGATCTATTCAGTTATGTCAGCATCAGGGGATTGATAGCTGCTGATCCAGGACTGATTCATTTTTATAAATGTCAGCCGGTCTACAGAGTCGGTGGACAGACGCACTCTTTTGTCTGTGGCAAAACCTCCAGTGGCACTGAACGTCCTTTCAGAAAGCACGCTGGATGAAGGGCAACCTAGTAGCTGCATAGCATGTTGGCTAAATTCTGGCCAGTGATCCAATCTCAACACCCAGTAAGCCAGTGGATCATCTGCTGTAAAGGTATCCAGGTCTGCACTTGCCCCTAGGTAATCCTGCACCATATGGTGAAGACGCTAGCAATGGGTGCCTACATTTGAAGTCTCTGGGCGTTGTGGACTAAAAAATTAAAAAAGGCATCAGTCAAGCGGCCCTAGCCTTCACCGCTCTTCCTCTGATCATCCGAAGCCTCAGAAGCACCTGTGTCATCACTTGGTAACTTACCTGTGCCTGGAAAGGTGTTCCACAAGTGTCGCTTTAGAGCGTCCTCAAGTTGTTTCATCCTGTGCTCCCTCTGTTTGGGCAGGATGAGCTCTGCAACTTCACCCTTGTATCGTGGATCAAGAAGGGTTGCCAACCAGTAATGATCCCTCTCCTTGATAGCACGAATCCTGGGGTCCTTTACCAGGCTTTGCAGGATAAGGGAGCCCATGCAGCATAGGTTGGAGGTGGTATTAGCTTCTGAGTGTTTCTGGTCAATGAGGATGACCCCATCGTGCACTTCCTCCTCCCAGCCACGTACTAGTCCTTGGGTTTCTGGGCACACAAAACCCTCCCTTGAGGAATCCCCACCTTCAATGCCCCCACTACTTAAATATTCCTCCTCATCCTCCTCTTGTCTGATCTGAGGACCCGCAGGAATGCTGTCTGCGTAAAGACTGGGACCTTGAGAGCTAGGGAAGGCCTCCTCTTCCTCCCGCTGCTCTGCCTCTAGTGCCACATCTATAGTTCCCCGCAGAGTGCGCTCCAGCATGAACACTAAAGGAATTGTGTCACTGATGCATGCACTGTCCCTGCTCACCATCCTTGTTGCCTCCTCAAATGGTGACAGTACAGTGCATGCATCCTTGATCATCAGCCACTGCGGGGGGGGAACAAGTTGACCTGAACCTGTCCTTGTGCCATACTCACACAGGTACTCATTGATGGCCCTCTGCTGCTTGTGCAGGTGCTGGAGCATTGCTAATGTCGAGTTCCACCTGGTGGGCATGTCAAAGATCAGTCTGTTTGTGGGAAGGTGGAATTCTCTTTGAATTTCTGCCAGGCTAACACTTGCTGGGAATGACCATCTGAAGTGGCTGCAGACTTTTCTGGCCTAGCTGAGAAGCTTTGCCAGCCCTGGGTACCTGGTTAGGAAATGTTGTACCACCAGATTTAGGACGTGTGCTAGGCATGGTACATGCGTCAACTTTTCCAGGCATAGGGTGGAGAAAAGGTTGCTGCCATTATCACAGACGGCCATTCCAAGCTGAAGCTGATGTGGTGTTAACCATCTCTGCACCTGCCCCTGCAGAGCTGACAGAATTTCTGGTCCGGTGTGGCTCCTGTCCCCTAAACAAACCAGCTCAAGCACAGTATGGCATCTTTTTGCTTGAGCCATTGTGTAGCCCCTGTCACGCGTTGGTTTAACTGCCACTTCGCCAGAGACAGAGAAGGAGGAAGAGGTGGTGGAGCAGACAGACCTCATACAAGCAGCTTTCTGGAAGCGTGGTGGATGAACAAGCTCCAGCACAGAGCCCCATCCTGGATCCCTCCCAGCTGCAAGCAGAGTTATCCAGTGTGCCGTGAAGGAAATGTAACAGCCCTGTCCATGCTTGCTGTACCACGAGTCTAAAGTCATGTGCACCTTGCTGCTGACTGCCTTTCCCAATGACTCCATAACATTGTGTTCCACATGCTGGTATAGTGCTGGAATGGCCTTCCATGAAAAGAAATGGCATTTTGGAACCTGCCACTGTGGTACAGCACATTCAGCAAATTCACGGAAGGAAGCAGAGTCCACCAGCTGGAAAGGCAGCAGCTGTAATGCGAGTAATTTTGCTAAGCTGGCATTTAGACGCTGTGCTTGGGGATGGTTGGGACTATATTTTTTCTTACGCTGCAGCAGCAGCTGGGGCAACATAATCTGACTGCATAAATATTCAGCTGATTGGATGCTGTTACATTCTGAGGAAGGACCTGGTACACCCATTACTGTAGAATCATCCCTGTCAGTGGAGGTTGTAGGCAATGACATGGCAGGACATATAGTGGGGTTAAAGACAGATGAGGAGGAGGAGGACCTATGCAAAGTGTTGTGCCAACGGGATGCATGGCAGGTGGTCATATGTTGCCTCAAGCACGTGGTACCCAAGCGTGGGATGTCTTTCCTACGCTTGATCCTCATCTGACATAGATTACAAATAGCAACGGTGCGGTCTGCTGCACATTTCTTAAAGAACTCCCAGACAGCAGAGTTCCTGTACATGTGCTTTGAGACAACAGCGCTCTGCACATGAGCAGCTGTGACTTCTGATGCCTTGGACTGGCTATGGTTGGTCATAGAGGGCGTTCTGCCTCATTTTTGTTGTGCCTCCTCCTCCTCCCTTGACTCCTCTATTCGATTAGGCACCCAGGTGGAGTCATTGACCTCATCATCATCATCACCCCTTATCTCCTCGTCACTGGAGCCAACTTGGCAGTATACTGCAGCTGCTGGGGCAACATAAGTGCCAGTTATTTGTGTGTCCCTGACACCCCCTTCCTCTAGGTTGATTATACGCCCTTCCTCAACCTCAGAGTTTGAATCAGAGCACTGTAGTTACTGCGCATCCTCAAGCAGCATGTCACTGTCATTGTAGTCAATCAATTCAGCTGACTCCTCCGTGTGTGTTAGTGAGGCTACGGCAGGAGTAGCTGTGGACATGGAGGCTGAATTAGATGTTTTGGCAGCTGAGGTGGACTGTAAACCACTACAAGCCTGGCTGGCAGAGGACTCGAAGGATGAGGATGGCCTGGATAGCCAATCCTGCAAATCCTCTGTATGTTGCTGCTGCTTAAGACTGGCCCAGTTAGAAAGGACAAGTGTGCCCCTGCAGAGGATGCACCATGTCCACGACGACCAGAGGCACAGCCTCCCGACACAGAGGCTGCTTGCCCTCTTATCTGTGTCTGGGAGCGTCTGCCTGTCCTTTTGGTCTTTCTGACATGGTGAGTGATATATAGATTAAAGATATACAGAACTCTGATTCAACTCTGTTATAAAAATTGGAGATATGCAGAACTCTGATTCAACTGTGTTATCTAGATTAAAGATTTCCAGAACTCTGTATAACTCAGTGAGCCACCCCGATAGCTGGCAGCCAGTGACAAGACACAGATTAAAATTCCCAGAAACCTCCTATAAATCAGTGAGACCCCCTGATGGTGGCAGTGACAAGACACAAATTACAATTTCCAGGAACCTCCTATAAATCAGTGAGACCCCCTGATGGGTGGCAGTGACAAGACACAAATTACAATTCCCAGGAACCTCCTTTAAATCAGTAAAACCCCCTGATGGGTGGCAGTGACAAGACACAAATTACAATTCCCAGGAACTTCCTATAAATCACTGAGACCCCCTGATGGGTGGCAGTGACAAGACACAAATTACAATTCCCAGGAACCTCCTATAAATCAGTGAGACCCCCTGATGGGTGGCAGTGACAAGACACAAATTACAATTCCCAGGAACCTCCTATAAAACAGTGAGACCCCCTGATGGGTGGCAGTGACAAGACACAGATTACAATTCCCAGATATCTGCTAGAAGTGAGACCCCCCAATAGCTGCTGGCAGTGAGAACACACAGATTACAACAATTCCCAGATATCTTGTAGAAGTGAGACCCCCAATAGCTGTTGGCAGTGAGAACACACAGATTACAACAATTCCCAGATATCTTGTAGAAGTGAGACCCCCCAATAGTGTGTCTTCTCAGTGCCAGCAGCTAACAGAACAATCTCCTCTCAAAAAACACATGCTGGGGCTGTGTGAAGCCTTATATAGTGTGCTGCGCAATTTAGCTCTGTGAGCCCTTGATGGGGCAAGATTTGCCCAATCAGGACTCTGAGCCGTGATTGGCATAGTCTTGCACCTGACCTGTGGTCAGGTGCAAGGCTGTAGCCAATTACAAGCTTCAGGGCAGTGGAAAAGTGCATTGTGGTGCATTGTGGGTGAATTCAAACTGAACACGCGGAAATGTTTGGCGCACAGCCGAACGGCCGATGTTCGATTCGAACTCCGAACAGATCGAACCGAACAGCTCATCCTTAATCCAGATACACAGCGCCTTTTGGCTTTTACTTTTGACGGGTCCCAATATTGTTGGACTGTTCTCCCTCAGGGATTTATCGATATTCCTTCAGTTTTTTCTCGCGTTCTCCGTGAGACTCTGTTTAATTACAGTCCGCCGGAAGGCTCCACCTTACTTTATTTATAAAGCGCTGCAGAATATGCTGGCGCTTTATAAATAAAGAAAAATAATAATAATAATATGTAGTATGTGGATGACCTCCTCCTTTGTAGCACCAGCCAAGCTGCATGTCACATGGACTCTGTTGCTCTCCTCAACCACCTACATTCAAAAGGCCACAAGGTGTCCAGAAAAAAGATGCAATTCTGCTCCACCTCTGTCGTGTGCTTGGGTTTCATTCTCACTCAGGGATCTCGTATCCTCTCACCGTCCCGCATTCAGAGCCCGCTCCAGCTCAAGTGTTCTGCTTCCAAAACAGACATGTTGTCCTTTCTAGGGATGGTGAACTTTTGCCACCCCTGGATACCAGACCTATTATGACTCTGTTCTTCGTGCGTCTGCTGCTCGCACAGCTCCAGACCAAATTGTTTGGTCTCCGGACATGGTGTCTGCCTTTGATACCTTAAAGGAACTGTTGGCCACTGCACCGGCACTGGGGATACTGAACTATAAACTGGCTTTCCATCTCTACTGTAGGGATGATGGGCTCACAATGGCGGCTGTTCTTGCACAAGTCCACGGGGGCGCTGTGTCCAACTGCATTTTTGTCAAAAGTCCTGCCCACTGTTGTCCAGGGAATGCCCAATTGTCTCTACTCCCTGGCTGCCTGTGCCATGGCTGTGGAAATGGTTCAGTCCTTAACCCTAGGTACTGACACTATTCTCCATAGCCAACACAATGTTCTGATGTACTTCGTAACCTCTCCGCCCAGCAAATTTATTCCCAATGTTTCTCTGGTTATGAAACTATACTTACTTCTACTTCCAATTTGTCCTTCAAATACTCTTCTGTTACTTTTGGTCCCTCTGCTGTCCTTAGTGCCCTTCTGCGGCTACGCGAAGGCCATAAGGTGCCTCGCGAATTACATGACTGTCTTCCTCTTATTCAGCTAACAACCTCTCCTCAATATGATCTTTTTGATACTCCACTGGAAGGTCCTGATGTTCATCATATCTTTGTTGATGGCTCCTGTTCTCGTCCCTCTGATTCCCAGCATCAGTCTGGTTATGCTGTGGTTGAATTGCCTGACACTGTGCATGAATCTGCTGCTATCCCTGCAAAGTCTGCTCAAGCTGCTGAACGTTTTGCCTTAACAGCTGCATGTAAACTTTTTAAAGATCTTCCTGTCTCCATTTATACTGACTCTCAGTATGCATTTGGTGTTGTGCAAGACTTTGGTGCTCTCTGGCACTGCCGTGGTTTTAGTACTGCTGATGGTCATCCTATTTCTCATTCTGATCTGATTTCTGATCTCCTGTCTGCTATTTTATTGCCTTCTCGTCTTGCTGTTGTCAAATGCAAAGGTCATGACCCTGTTGACTCTTTTGTTTCTCGTGGCAATTACTTTGCTGATGCTACGTCTAAAGCTGCGGTTCTTTCATCCCCTACCATTTCCCTTGTCCCTCTCCCTCCAATTGTCACCTGCTACCTTTCTCCCTTTCTGCTACCCCATAAATGGTTGCTCAAAGAACTTCAGGCAGGTGCTACTGAAGCTGATGTTTTTCATTGGGCCTCAGTAGGCCTTGTGAAGTCTCAACAAATTGCGTCTGATGTCATAATTTATGAAAAAGGAGGGAGAGTGGGCCTACAAGCTGAAGCAGCCCCCCCTCTTTATTTTTTCTTTTCATGGTCCTGGTCACAGATCTCCCAAACTCACACACAGCGAAATGCTAAACATTTTTCTGTTTGTATTCTTAAGGCTATGATTAATTCCCAACTTTCTGGCCTTATATGCGCCCAATATAATATGCAGGGCCCAAAAGTTAAACCCAAACACTTACTGCCCCTAATGGCCCATTCCAGGAACTTCAGATTGTTTTCACACACATGCCCACTGCAAAAGGTAACCTGAAATACCTTCTGGTAATAGTTGACAAGTTTTCTAGATGGCCTGAAGCCTTCCCTACTGCAAGAGAAAATGCCCGTACTGTTGCCAAAATTCTTTGTAAAGAATTAATACCCAGATATAGTTGCCTCAAATCTATTGATTCAGATAATGGCCCTGCCTTCACCTCCAAGGTCACACAGGAATTGGTAAAATTAATGGCCATTCACTCGAAGTTTCAAATTCCCTACCACCCAGAAAGCTCTGAATAGTAGAGCACCTAAACCGCACAGTGAAAGAAAAGCTCAGAAAGGCCACTGAGGGTACCTTTAAGAATTGGCCGGATTACCTTCCAGCCATTCTTGCAGAAATAAGAATAACCCCCCTATTCTGTCACTGGTCTATCCCCCTTTGAAGTTCTCATGGGAAGACCCTTTCCTACCCCATGGATCCCTAATCAAGGTCCCGTGGTCATGCTAGCAGGTGATCTGGATGAATTTAGGGAAGCATATGTTGCTCAGTTACTTAAAACATTGCACAATTTCCATAGAACAGTCACCTGCTCTTCTCCGCCTCCCTCCACAGAGCCTACTCACTGTTTTGTCCCAGGAGATCGAGTGCTCGTGAAGGCCCTGCACTATCACAAAACCATTGATCCACCATATGGAGAACCGACTACAGTCCTCACTGTAACCAGAACGGCCGTGCTGACTGATGAATCACCTTCCTGGATCCATGCATCAAGGATAAAGAAAGTGCCATTCATCCCTGATGACTTCATTCCTGATCCACCTGTGACCTCAATCCCTGTTTGGAATTGCTGGCTCCTGCTTTTAGCTGACCACAGATCCCTGGAGGGCAACCTGCATCTGTACGGGTGCTGTGTTCAACTCCAGCTGGCAACCTCCTCCTGTGGTGGCATACCGCTGAAGAATCTGGAGTGTGGGCCTCAGCAATTGTAAGCCTCTGCTAAACTTTTGGCTGGTTTCCCAGCTGAAGAACAGTTCCCCCCAATTTATTTTTATGCCTATTAACTATCCTGTTTGCCCGAAGCCTGGTACCTTTTTTTTCTCCTCATTTATACAAACTGTCTTTTTTAATGAACTTTTTGCTGAGCGCGTCCTCCCATTGGGGTCAGCATTCGGCCGAGTTCCGGCCGATCGCTGGCCCCTCCGGTGCGGGCTGACATCCTCAATGTCAGCCCGGCATCCGGAACCGCAGCCGCTGGAATTAGGTGTCATCGCGGCTGCGCGATGACACCTAATTCAGGCGCCCCCCCGCATGTGCGGAGGAGGCGCCTGAAAGGGAGGGGGGGAGGTCCTTCGGACCTCTCTCCCTCCCGATCGGTGGCGTTGTGGGGGTTAACCCAGGCATCATTTGGAAGGGCACAGCCTGCCCTTCCAAATGGTGCCTGGCATTAACCCCTGGGGAGCTGGATCGCGAATCGGCGCTGAAAAGCGCCGGTTCGCGATCCTTTCCGGAGCTGGCCGACATCCAAGATGTCGGCCAAGCTTCCGGGAACTCCCCCTGAGGACGATTGACGCCAGTCCTAGAGTTAACCCTAACTGCCACCAACGGTGGAGATAGGGAGTTCCAATGAACTCCCTATCTCCCGATCCGTGGCAGCTAGGGGTTAATGTTTGGTATGGTTGGATCGGCCAGAGCATGGCCGTTCCAACGATACCAAACACGAATGTGAAAAAAGTTTTTAAAAAAAAAATTAAAATTAAAATTAAAAATATATTTAAAAACAAATTATAAAAAAAAATAAACATTTTTTTTCTTTTTTTTGGTTTGTTAGTGTAGTAATATTGTTCCCATTTCAATTATAATGTGAACAATGATGCTGCACTAACGATTTTTGTATGCGGTGCGTTTGTTAAAAATCGCGTAATTTTCCCCAAAAAAAAATGTAACGAGACCCCATCTCTAATTTTTTTAACAAGCGCACCCCATACAAAATATAACCGCAATTGCTCGCATGTTAAAATGTGAAAAAAAACACTTTACACTTTGTAAATTATTGAAAATACATATTTTATTGCATTTTTTGTTATAATATACAGACATGACATAACGTATACATATAATAATGACATATTATGAATCTACCGAGTCTGACGGAAAGAACGATATATAATATGTCTGGGTAATATACTAAAATAAGCCTTCAAAACACGTTTAAACATGATGAGCAAAACCGGTAAAAATGACCTCAGCACAGAGGCGGGAAAAGCCTCAGCAGCGAAAGGGTTAAAACAGCAACTTGTGCCTGTCTCTGTTCCCACTCAAGTATATAGCTTTTTTTATGCTTTCTGGATCAAGCGACAAACAACACATCTCCATCATCACAGAGCTTGGCCAGTCCTGCTGGTGATTTTACAGAAAACATTTCAACAAGTCCCTATACCTCCTTACCAATAATCCATGATTTATTAAACACATGCGGTAAAGTATTATATAACAAAATTAATATAGCTAAATCCCAAGCCTTACCCTTCGACATCCCTTCACCAATGTTGACTGTGCTGCAACCCACTTATAGATAAGACTGGCCCTATCAATTTCTTAACTACTTAGGAATCAAACTTGCATTTTATAGGTCCACAATGTACCATCTAAACTACAGTTCCTTATTGTTGCCGATTCGCACCCTATGCTCACCTGGGCAAAATTTGAGATCTCATGGCTGTGTCGCTTTGCAAGCACTAAAATGACGTTTCTCTCCAAGATCCTTTATATATTTAGAGCATTACCTCTGTCTCCACAACTCACCGTTGTCAGAGAACATCAGAGAATACTCAATCTGGTATACATAAGACAAACTGTCTGACAGGTTACATGGTTTACAGCGGATCGTCAGGTACATTCGGCGGGTTTTTTGCGGTATTTCGGATCAATCAGATTTTTCGGATCGTATCAGCGGCTTATCGGTGGATTTTCAGTGATTTTACGGTGGATTTTCAGATCTGTTCCCTGCTCTTCGCTGAATGCTGAATTCACCACAGGGCCGAAGTGCGGGGAATGAGAGAGCACCAAAATGTCAGATAAATTTCCGTGCTCTCTTTTGGATTTTAGTTTTGTGAAATGCTGACTTTTGTGGCTGTTGCAATACTGGGGATTTTCACTGGTATTTGTAACATAGACAAACACCTATGCTTTGTGTAAAGCCCCTTTAGTAAAGGGTTTATTCACAAAGTACCAAAATTGTGTTCAATGTCTTGCATACACAATTCTATTCTAAGCAATCCGGTTTATTAGACGTATTATTCGTAATTGCATTATAAAACATTTCTCACTAACTCTGTTCCTACAAGCTCTACAAAATGATAAACTTCAGTGAACTAGATTGCCCAGTTAGGTAGCTGAAATGCAATTTTCTCTGTCTGAAGCTGCTCGCTGTTTGCTGGCTTTCACTCTTGTCACAGCCTATTAACTTACTAAGAAAATTGGTGGGAAATTGCCTACAGATTGAAGGGAATTGTATCTCCAGGCTTCAAAAATATGTACAATAACATTAACATGACACTAACCCTCCCTATGCAGCTATTAATATAACATAAACTTAAAAAGACAAAAAAAATACTATCCTTTGGATTAATGTCATTTTTCTTTCGTCAGGATTACAGAAAGTGTAAAAGAGTATTTATGGGTTTTGCACATGATTTAATTCTGATTTGTGGAGACTTTTTAAAATTTAATGGAGTTTTTTATGTTTTTAAAGTTATTGCATTAATTGATCAAGGTTAAACATTTGTCAATGATTTTCTATACCTTATAGTTTTTGGCATTGAATAGGAATCGAATTAGCTTTTTTATACAGTTATGTGAAAAAGTGTTGGGCCCCTTACTGATTTTAATATTTTTTTGCACGTTTGTCACACGTTATTGTTTCAGATCAAACAAATTTAAATATTAGTCAAAGATAACACAAGTAAACACAACATGCAGTTTTTAAATGAAGGTTTTTATTATTAAGGGAAAACAATATCCAAACTCACATGGCCCTGTGTGGAAAAGTGCTTGTCCCCTAAACCTAATAACTGGTTGGGCCACCCTTAGCAGCAAGAACTGCAATCAAGCGTTTGTGATAACTTGCAATGAGTCTGTTACAGCGCTGTGGAGGCATTTTGGTCCACTCTCATCTTTGCAGAATTGTTGTAATTTAGGCTAGGGTCAGACGAACGCATTTTCGCGTTGTCTGTGAAAAAGTGCGTTCGAACGAATGGACGCATTTTTTCACAGAGTACGCGATAGCGGTCATACGATGCGCATTTGCATCCGTGATTTTGTACTGATCATCAATAAAACACTTTGTGCATCTGGACGTTATGTTGGCCGGACATTAGCAGTGTCTGACATCTCCAAATCACGCACACACGCCGCTATGCGGACGCAGCGCACTCTGTACGTCAGTACTAGCAGTTTAACGTTCTCGAAAAAATGCGTTCGTTTTCCACTTGCGTTGCGCAGCCGGACTTTTGTGCGACCGTACTTCGTATATTGGCCGTCATTGCCTGGCACTTGCTGCTACTACGGCCGTGATTAAGTGCGCCTGCACGCGCGTTCGCACTGCGCTCGTCTGACCCTAGCCTATGTCACATTGGAAGGTTTTTGAGCATGATCCGCCTTTTTAAGGTTCATGCCACAGCATCTTAATAGGATTCAGGTCAGGACTATGACGCCACTCCAAAGTCTTCATTTTGTTTTTCTTCTGTAATGCAGGGTTTGAGACCCCTGTGTAGTATGAGTATGGAACCCGATGGCAAGCTGAAGGAGTAAGGAATTCAGGAAACCACGTAGAAATAAACAATCTTTAGTGAAACAAGGAAAGTAACTTAAGTCCAGAACAATGATACAGCTGGAATGGTCTTCTTGAGAAGTAGGGATTCGTGGCACGTAGGAGAGAACTGTAAATCAAGTAACAAAAGTTCCAGAATAATAACAAAATAGTAACGAAGGTGGTAGCGTGGTCGATACAGCAATCCGGGGCGATGGGCAGAAGAAAGCAGCGTAGTCGATATGGCAATCCGGGTCGATGGGCAGAAGAAGGCAGCATAGTCGATATGGCAATCCGGGTCGGTGGGCAAAAGAAGGCAGCATAGTCGATATGGCAATCCGGGTCGGTGGGCAAAAGAAGGCAGCGTGGTCGATATAGCAGTCCGGGTCGATGATCAGAGAAAGGCAACGTGGTCAGGAATACGAGTAGCACTAGGAAAACTGAAGTGGAAGGCAACAGTAGAACCTGGTTAATGTGTTGAGAAGGGCGGCGGATTTAAATAGGGTTCAAAGGATCATGGGAATACCTTTCACCTGGGTATCGTAGGTGGAGTTGAGGTACCTGAGCCTTTGGTAGGTCAATGGGAGGAATATGGAGGATCTCCAGAACAGATGTCAAGCAGTACCCTTAATCGGCCAGCCGAGGGCGCCACAGTACCAGATTTTACATTACTTAGGAAAGTCTGTACTCGCGCATGCGCACTTTCACTTTCAGCATTCGGATCTGGCCGGCGGTGTGGGGTGTCTCCTCCCTCTCTCCATCCTGCGGACCGGAAACTTGGAGCAGCGCGCCACGAGGGACCTCGGGTGAGTATGGTAACTCTCCCACCATGGCGGTCCGGACCGGGAGCGGGCCACGGAGCGGGGCATGACATCTTCAGCCTTTCAGGGGTGGACTTTCTGGCGTCTTTTGGAACATTGTCCTGCTGCAGAACCCAATTTCGCTTCACCTTGAGGTCACGAACAGATGGCCGCACATTATCCTTCAGGATATTTTGGTGGAGAGCAGAATACATGGTTCCATTTATCACAGCAAGTCTTCCAGGTCCTGAAGCAGCAAAACAGCCCCAGAACATCACACTACCACCACCATATTTTACTGTTGGTATGGTATTCTTTTTCTGAAATGCAGTGTTACTTTTACGCCAGATGTAATGGGACACAGACCTTCCAAAAAGTTCAACTTTTGTCTCGTCAGTCCAGAGTATTTTTCCAAATGTCTTGAGGATCATCAAGATGTTTTCTGGCAAAACTGAGATGAGCCTTTATGTTCTTTTTGCTCAGAAGCGGTTTTCGTCTTGGAATTCTGCCATGCACGCTATTTTTGCCAAGTCTCTTTCTTATGGTGGAGTCATGAACACTGACCTTAACTGAGGCAAATGAGGCCTGCAGTTCTTTGGATGTTGTTGTGGGGTTTTTGTGACCTCTTGGATGAGTCGTCCCTGTGCTCTTGGGGTAATTTTGGAAGGTCGCCCACTCCTGGGAAGATTCACCACTGTTCCATGTTTTCGCCATTTGTGGATGATGGCTCTCACTGTGGTTTGCTGGAGTCCCAAAGCTTTACAATTGGCTTTATAACCTTTTCCAGACTGATAGATCTCATTTACTTTCTTTCTCATTTGTTCCTGAATTTCTTTGGATCTCAGCATGATGTGTAGCTCTTGAGAATCTTTTGGTCTACTTCACTTTATCAGTCAGGTCTTATTTAAGTGAGTCTTGATTGCGAACAGGTGTGGCAGTAATCAGGCCTGGGTGTGGCTAGAGAAATTTAACTCAAGTGTGATAAACCTCAGTTAAGTTATGTTTTAACAGAAGGGGGCAAACATATTTTCACACAGTTACTAATATAACAACTGCAGTGCCAATATAGGCAAAAAGTGAAAAATTAGCGCTGATCAGTAATTTATCTGGTCTCCTGTACTTTTTTGCTGCTCCAACACCCATGTGTACTCCACACATGAACAAACAAGCAAACAATGGACTTAAATCCAGGTGTGAGCGCAAATTGTCAGTGAAAAGTTAGACACACTAAAAAGTCTAGAAATTACTTATCTGGCACATAATATTTCTGTTGTATGTCCAGTTAGCACATAATGGCTCCTATATTCCATAAAAACATAAAATGGAAGACATATATTGCAATAATATCTGAACAAGATAAAAAATCTTATTAAAATTTTTTGCTTCAGATATCAACTCACAAAGGGGGAGCCCCAATTTGGCTCTGATTTCTAGCCTCTTGACCTCTTCTAGGGGGGTCACGCCCAACTCAACGATGTGCTAGGCTCCAGATGCTGTGTTTTTAAAAATAGAAGAGAACTTCATTGCGCAGATATAGTATTCCTTTAAAATGTAGCGATAAGAAAGGATTATACTCACAGATTTTTGAGCCTCTCTGTTTCAAGCGGCTTAGTACAAGCGCATCATGTGTTAAAGGCACAATCATGGATCACCATTTGATGTATGTCGTCATCAGGGTAGTGTTCCCTCCGTTAAGGTTGTGGATTTAATGGAGGAGTCTATCCACAACCTTAACGTAGGGAACACTCCGAGGACTGGAGTTGAGAAACACTGCATGGTCTCTATGGAAGTCAGTCATATTATGAGTACACTCAGCAAATACATATGTGTGCCACAAATAGGTGCAACTACCAGGGACAAAGTTAGCACCCTGTGACCTCAATTTGTCCGGGATGCATCTATTAGTTATCACATCCATTTTTCTAGCTCTGGGTGTTCATATGCTTAATGCCGAAGAGATGGCGGCTCCACTAGGTGGTTTCACATTTTTGTGACTTTGGCAGATTTGCTGTATTTACCTGTGGGAAAATTCACCTTGTGCATCATTTTCTTTATAGGGGTTATTCAAAGAGCACTGAATTGGCCACAAAATTGCACTGAACAGTGAATTTCCCGTATACCTGTAACGGGCGCTATGGTGCTCACACTGGAGTAGCGTAGTTGGGATCGTAATGGACAGATTTTTCTGATACAAGGTTACAAAGCAAAACGTATTATTAGACCTGATCTCCCAAGCCAGGGAGTATATGAACAAGCCAGAGTAGCACCTAAGCTCAAATGGTATCAAGACCAAAAGACCGTTTAGTGCAAACACATGAACTTTAGTCAACAATAAACATAACCTGGATACCTGAGTATAGTTATTTTCACATCGGTTTTCAAGCAGAGTTTTGTTGCAGTTGATGAATTGAGCAGGTTGCAGGGCAGTCACATAATCGTTAGACTTAGTGTTTATGTTGAAACCGAACCTGGCAGAAAGCAGACCGTTATAACAATAATAGGATATGAATCATGCAGGCTTCAGGATGGTCGCAACCTCGGTACACTTTGCATTTATGTAGCAACCGGACAGGGCAGAAAGTAAACCGCTATCATAACCCAATACTCTCACGGCTCGGCAGATATTCACATAATCAGATGCCTTGTGATTAGGGCTTAGACCGGATAAGGTAACCAACAGCGACCAAGAGCGAGATGTAAATTTGCCAAGGTGGCGGGCAGAACCCCAACACACATGCAGTAAAACATGTAACCGATAATCAGAACACCCACTGGGAATAAGCAATAGAATGGTCTAATAACATGCCGGGTCAAAAACGTGAGCAGGATTCTCAGACAGAAATGGGTTGGCAACTGGTAATCAAAGCACAATAATAATAAACAGGCGATGTGGGAACTTGACTCCACGTCAGGGCACTGAGCGATCTCTCGCGCCCTGACGTCTGGCTGACTGTACCTGTCTTTTAATTTTAATTAATTTTGATTCCCATATTTCCGTTTTTTTTCTACATCCGTTAAAAAAAATGGACTGTGTGGTGTCTACAGTATCTTCCGTCAGTACGTCCATCCGTAATGCACGCACGCAGAGTGCGCTCATTATTACTATTATTATTATTCTTTATTTATAAAGCGCCAGCATATATTCCGCAGCGCTGTACAATAAGCACAGTATAGACAGGGTTAAAATACATTGAACAGCATTTGACAAACAGTACAGGAGGAGATGAGGGCCCTATTCCCGTAGGAACTCACAATCTGGGAGGGTTGGGGTTGGAAACAGGAGGAGAGGACTGTAAGGTGAGAGTGATTGATGGTTGCTTCCCTAAATAGGAATGTTTTCAGGGAGCGTTTGAAGGAAGAGAAGTTAGGGGAAAGTCTGACAGTACAAGGGAGAGGGTTCCAGAGAGTGGGGGCTGCGCGTGAGAAATCCTGCAGTCTATCATGGGAAGAGGTGATGCGGGGAGAAGCTAGGCGCAGGTCACTGTTTGACCTTAGGGAGCGGGCTGGGGTGTATTTGGTGATTAGTGAGGACAGGTAGTGGGGAGCTGAGTTAGTGAGGGTTTTGTAGGTAAGGATAAGGATTTTGAACTTAATTCTGCAGTGGATGGGGAGCCAGTGAAGGGACTCACAGAGGGGAGAGGCAGAGACAGAGCGGCGGGTGAGGTGAATTAGCCTGGCGGAGGCGTTCAGGATGGATTGTAGGGGGAGAGGCGGGACAGAGGGAGGCCAGATAAGAGATTATTGCAATAGTCGAGTCGGGAGATTACCAGGGCGTGTATGAGTTGTTTTGTGGTGACAGCGGTAAGAAATGGCCGAATTCTGGAATTATTACGCAGTTGGTATCGGCAGGAGGAGGAAAGAGACTTGATGTGGGGGATGAAGGAAAGAGCAGAGTCAAGTGTAACTCCAAGGCAGCGAACTTGGTTTGATGGGGAGATGGTGATACCCTCCACCGTGATAGAGAAGTCAGGCGGTGGGGAGGCATTGGAGGGAGGAATAAGTAGGAGTTCAGTCTTTGACATGTTGATCTTTAGGTGGTGGGAGGCCATCCAGGAGGAGATGCCAGATGGAGAGAGATCAGGGGTAGAGAGGTAGATCTGAGTGTCATCAGCGTAGAGGTGGTAATTAAAGCCAAAGCTGTTGATGATTTTGCCCAGGGAGGAGGTGTAGATGGAAAAGAGCAGAGGACCAAGGACAGAGCCTTGAGGTACACCAACAGATAGAGGCAATGAAGAGGACGAGTTACCAGCAAAGGACACACAGAAGGACCTGTTGGATAAATAGGAGTCAACCCAAGCAAGTGCAGTGTCACCGAGACCCAGAGAGTTGAGGGTCTGTGGAAGGAGGGGGTGGTCAACAGTGTCAAAAGCAGCCGAGAGGTCAAGCAGGATGAGAATAGAATAGTGGCCACGTTTTTTAGCAGTTAGGAGGTCGTTGGTGACTTTGGTGAGGGCAGTTTCAGTTGAGTGTAGGGGACGGAAGCCAGATTGCAGGGGGTCAAGTAGGGAATTGGAGGACAGGAAGAGGGAGAGGTGGTTGAAGACTAGTTTTTCTAAGAGCTTTGATGTGAAGGGAAGCAGGGATACAGGGCGGTAGTTGGATGGAGAGTTGGGATCTAGGGATGATTTCTTTAGTAAAGGGGTAACTAGCGCGTGTTTGAAGGCGGATGCAAAGGAGCCAGTGGAGAGAGATAGGTTGAAGATGTGTGTGATAGCAGGGGTGAGGGAGGAGGAGAGGGGAGGAATTAGATGTGAGGGAATGGGGTCGAGCGGGCACGTGGTGAGATGTGAGGAGGACAATAAGGAATTGACTTCCTCCTCAGTGGCTGGGAGGAAGCGGCAGAGGGTGGCAGAGGGGACCTGTGGGAGTGGAGGTGGCAGATAACTATCTTGTGTTGGGATGTTGCTTCTGATAGTTAAAGTTTTACTGCGTTCGTCTGACATTAGCCTAAGCAGGTGAATCCCATAGGTTTCAATGTAAAAAAAATTCCCCTTTTTTTTAAATATTTATTCAGCCATTTATTCTTTTCATTTGCAGCAAAAGTCTCTATATTTATTTATTTATTTATTTATTAGGTTTTGTACTCATTTTCTGGGGATTTTTTCTGCAAATTTTTTTTTCCAGATTTTTTTTGAAATGGTGGCTATTTTTTTTCTGTACCAGACCTTTTTATTATAATTCATAGGATCTTATATATTATTTCCAGGTATATCCATACAGTCTTTTATTAAAAAAAGCCTTTTTCAAAGGTGATGTGCTATTTTTTTTTATTGCAAAAATAAGTTAAGAATTCTCTGTAGAGATTATTGTGGCAAACTTTACAGGACAATTAGCAAAGCGACAGGCGCAAAGTGCACCAAAGCACATTAAAGGGTACACATGACAGAGCATACGTTGGAGTAAAGTACAAACAGTTTTTGTATAAGAACAAGGCATATAGGACAAGTAAAAGGTGGAAGGGAACAACAGGGAAAGGGTGAGTAGGGGCAAAGGACTAATAGGGCAGGATACAGGGTCAGGTACATAACGAGATCAACACTTATGATGGAGAACATGCCACTCACTGAATGGTAAACCCGGTGTGCAAAGCCACCACCATAGAGTCAGAAAAAAAATCTGGAGGGGGTCAACGTATAATCAGGGAGGAGGTTAGGCCTGTACGGGGGGACATGCAGTTGAAGGAGGAATAGGTGGGCGAAATATGCTTTGTATTAAAATGATTATGTAACCTTAACTGATATAACTTAATACAGTATACAAAGGGTTAAAGTAAACCGTGTGCAAAGTCTTAAACCGTGTGCAAAGTCTTAAACCGTGTGCAAAGTCTTAAATCGTGTGCAAAAGAAGTTTGTCCAGGTGTCCAGCAAGGCAAGACCCCTCAGGGCATGAGCCGAAACCACGATTCCTGAATAGATTCGAGGGAACGGCCGGTAATGAGATTCTGGTCCTTTGTTATCTGTTATCTGTAAATCTATACCATCAAAGCAAAGGTTTCACGTGTCAGAGGGGGCTATAAAAATGTAAATGCAAGTGTGTATCGGGACTCAGTGCTGGTCGTCCTGCTATGATGCCACTGAGTCTCGGTGAATAAATCCTGCCTTCCTGAAGAATCTCTGTCTGGGTATTATTTCTCCGCCGCGACACGAAATCCCTAAAATCTGGTTCCTATTTCATATGGTGCGGTTGGCCGGGAAACCATTGCCCTGTCTTTTTGATCGGGCACCTGAGGGATCTCCTGCCGCGTGCGTTGAGGATTCCTGACGGACAGCGACTCAGAGGACCGGGGTGGCCTGAACATCTTCGGTTGGCGCCACGGACGATTTTGTCTGAAATCAGGATCTTCACCTACTCCCCGGTTCTCCTGTCTCTGTGACCCAGGTTGATGTCCGTTGACGAGTCTTCAGGAATTCGGGCCAGCGCTAGCGTCTGAGCGGTCAGTATACTGTATCCGTCTGTCTGTCTGTACCTTCTCCTATCTGGAGAAGAGGGAGGCTTAATTACCCTCCTTCTCAGGTTCGGATCTCGGTATTGTGTGAGAGAAAGTCTGTGTGAATACGTACGCGCCTACCCAGCTAGTGGGGAAGCAAATCTGAGAGTGGACCCTTACTAAGCGAGATTCTGCCCCGGGCGACCGCGTGCAGCCGCTAACAGGGGAACGTCTGAACTGTTGAACGAAATACCGAGTGTGTTACGATGGGTCAAAAGCATTCCCAGTACAAGGGGACGCCCTTGGGACACATGCTGGATAATTTTAAAACCCTGTTTGGAAAGCATGATTATGGTAAACCCTTATGCCCGGACACCCTGGTTATCTTGTGTAGTCAGGAATGGCCCGTCTTGATCACCCAGTGGCCTCCTGGAGGATCCTTAGATGCCCCTTTAGTTCAGCGGGTCTATGATATTGTCACAGGTACTCCGGGACACCCTGACCAGTTTCCCTATATCGATGTCTGGAGATATAATTGCAGAATAAAAAATAGGCTACAAAACATCATGCCTCTCCAGGGCCCCCCCAAAAGTCTGGCCCACAAGCCCGTATTAGTGGCAGACCCCGAAGACGATCCCCCTCCTCCTCCCCCGTATCGCATTCAGCCACCCGCAGCAGCTGATTTATCGCGGATCACGTCCCGTGTCACCTCTCCTTCTACTACCCTCCAGCCAGGGGACATCGAATGGGTGGAGGGAGATCTCGGTAGAGCGGTTGTTCCCAACATATACCCGGAGCTACCCCTTGGGATTACACCTACAAATATCTTATTTAGTCCCATCCAAGATTCCCAGAGGTTCCTGTCTGAACCCCCCTGATCCTGACACCTCCCTCAAAAGCAGTAACCCGTCTGGATCATGGTATAAAGCAGCCCAAACAGATATTCAGTATGCCTGTATGTAGCCACCTAGTTCCCGGTGATGAAGGTGGTGAGGTATTCACTTATGTCCCCTTTACCACCACCGATTTGTTTAATTGGAAAACCCACAGCCCCCCTTTCTCTGAGAAACCTGCTGTACTGACCAGCCTAATGGAGTCCATATTTGCGACACACGCACCCACCTGGGCAGACTGCAGGCAGTTATTGATGACACTCTTTACTACTGAGGAAAGAGGTCGTATAGATGCCGGAGCACTTAGGTGCCTGGAGAAAGAAGCCAGGGGCGCAGATAATGCCAATCCAAAGCAATGGGCTTCTGATCACTACCCGGGAATACAGCCCCCCTGGGACATTAATTCCTCGGTACACAGATATGAACTCCACATATACCAGAGAGGATTACTAGGGGGATTAAGAGCCGCTGCAAAAAAAACTGTTAATATGGGTAAAATAAGTGAGATCATTCAGGGGTTAGAGGAATCCCCTACCGCGTTCCTAGAACGACTCATAGATGCGTATAGGATATATACTCCCTTTGATCCCGAAGCAGAGGAAAATAGAAGGATGGTCAATGCCTCCTTCGTCAGCCAGGCCCAACGGGATATACGTCAAAAACTCCAGAAACAAGAGGGTTTCGCAGGCATGAACCAGTCCCAGCTAGTGGAGATCGCTAATAAAGTATTTCAGAATAGAGATTTGGAAAGGAAGAGGGAGGATGGAAAGAGGATGAGGCAGAAGGCGGATTTGATAGCAGTAGCAGTATCGGGGATGACGGGTGGGACCATTCAGTCAGGGACCCCGAGAGTAGACAGGGGTAGGGGCAGGGGGAGAGTTGGTAGACCCCCTTTAGGTAGAGATCAGTGTGCCTATTGTAAGGGTTTTGGGCATTGGAAAAATGAATGCCCACTAAAAGGACAGAAGGGGGGGCAGTAAGTAGGACAGAAGGACAGAGTCAAGTTAGAGGACAGATGGAGGACGGACGGTACAGGAGTGGGACCCAGGGTGGAGTAATGGCACTGGCTGACGAGGGAGTTGCCCCCTATCTTTCCCCTGCTTCCCATTTCCCTGAGTACTGAAGAGAACCGGGCTCCATCCCCCTTGGCAACAAGGAGCCCATGGTTAGATTCAATATAGGGGGAAAAGATGTAGAGTTCATGATTGATACTGGGGCCGAACATTCAGTGGTCACCCAGCCAATGGCTCCACTGTCTGGTCGGTCCCTTACTATAGTGGGAGCGTCGGGCCAACCCATGACTCGCCCAGTCCTGGCACCCCGTAACTGTACCCTTGGGGGCCACCAGGTCCACCATAGCTTTCTGTATGTCCCTGAGTGCCCAGTCCAATTGATGGGGAGGGACTTATTGATGAAGTTACAGGCCCAAATTACGTTCCATCCTGATATAGGTGCCTCCGTATTATTCCATGCCCCGTTAACTGCATTCCCTCCTCAGAAGGCCTCGGTGACTGGCATTTTGGCCCTGATAATGCCCAGAGAGGAGGAATGGAGAACCTTAACGGAGGAAACCGGAGGGACACCTCTCCCGCCCCAGCTGCATGCCCCGGGGGTGTGGGCAGAGGATAACCCACCTGGCATGGCCAGAAACATTCCTCCTGTTTTAGTTGAATTAAAGTCTGGTGCAAATCCTGTCAGCATACGCCAGTATCACATTCCCCAAAAAGCAAAAGCAAATATTCAGACACATCTGGCACGCCTCCTAGAGCATGGCATACTTAAGTTCTGTGTATCAGCATGGAACACGCCCCTGTTGCCAGTCCAGAAAGCAGGAACCCAGGAGTATCGTCCAGTTCAGGATCTCCGGGCTGTGAATAATGCAGTAGTCTCTGTCCACCCCGTGGTACCCAATCCTTACAACCTCTTGGCCCTGATACCCGCCAGTACTACACATTATACAGTACTAGATCTAAAAGATGCTTTCTTTTGTATCCGCCTGGCCTCAGAGAGTCAGGCACTATTCGCCTTCCAATGGGAAGATGCAAGAACTGGCCGAAAAAGGCAATTAACCTGGACAAGACTGCCGCAGGGATTCAAGAATTCCCCTACTCTGTTCAGCACTGCTTTGGCCCAGGACTTGGCCCATTTTCGTTCTGATGCCCAGAGGGGTGTCCTCCTCCAATATGTAGATGACCTCCTGCTAGCCTCCCCCTCGTATGACACCTGCCTCGCTGCAACACGGGATCTCCTACAGCTCCTGTACGAAGCTGGATATAAGGTGTCACGCCGGAAGGCTCAAATATGCGCAACCTCAGTTAAATATTTAGGTTTCCATCTGCAAGGGGACCAGAGGATGATGGGTCCTGAAAGAAAGGAAGCTGTATGTCGTATTCCCTTGCCTCGCTCCCGAAGACAAGTCAGGGAATTTTTGGGAGCAGCCGGATTTTGTCGTATTTGGATTCCTAATTTCGCCTTGATTGCAAAACCATTATATGCCTCCACAAGAGGAGGAGAACATGACCCCTTTGTATGGGGCCCTGATCAGACGGAGGCCTTCAAGACGCTAAAGAAGTGCCTCATGGAAGCCCCTGCCCTGGGGCTCCCCGACCACCAGCGACCATTCTGTCTACATGTCCATGAACACCTGCATACAGCTACAGGGGTCTTAACCCAATACCTGGGCTCTTGGCAACGCCCAGTCGCCTACCTGTCCAAGCAGTTAGACCACGTAGCAGCTGGTCTGCCCCCCTGTCTGCGAGCTGTGGCTGCCACTGCTCTTCTGGTAGCAGAGGCAGACAAACTGACTCTGGGACAAGAAATCCATGTCCGCGTACCACATGCAGTACAAGCACTGCTAGACTACAAGGGAAACTACTGGTTCAGTAACAGCCGAATGACAAGGTACCAAGCCATGTTATGCGAGAATCCCAGAATCCATCTGGAAACCAGTAGTACCTTAAATCCAGCCACCTTGCTCCCGGACGAGCAGGAAGAGCTACCTACTCATCAGTGCCTTCAGGTGATGGATGAAACATTCTCCAGCAGGCCGGATCTGGGAGATAGACCCCTGGAGGTGTACGACACTCAAGTATTCACAGATGGCAGCAGTTTCATAGAGGACGGAAAAAGAAAAGCCGGGTACGCTGTCACGACCTTAGAAAAGGTCTGGGAAGCAGAGCCATTACCAGCTGGAACTTCGGCCCAATTGGCTGAATTGATTGCTCTAACCCGAGCTCTACAGCTCGCGCATGGACAACGTATTAATATCTACACAGACTCGAAATATGCATTCATGACTATACATGCCCACGGAGCACTCTATAAGGAGAGGGGCCTCCTGACGTCCACAGGAAAACAAGTCAAATACGCCACAGAGATTTTAGCCCTCTTGGAAGCCGTCTGGGTACCTGAAGCTGTGAGTGTAATCCACTGCCGGGGACATCAGAAGGGACAAGAATTTGTCCCCCGGGGAACCGAAAAGCTGACCAAGCAGCCAAGGAAGCTGCGAGATGCTCCCTGCCAGTGGTGGCCGCCCTGATACCTGCACCTCTGACAGAATGGGTTCCGGTATACTCGGAAACAGAACGCCAATGGTTAAATTCTGAGCCTGGTGCCTATGACCCCAGTGGATGGTACATCCTAGAAGATAGTCGTATTGTGGTACCCTCTACCATAGCCCCAGAGTTAGTCCGGAGTCTGCATGATAGTACGCATGGCGGACGAACTGCTATGGAGAAACAATTAGAACTCGAGTTCTATGTACCACATCTGCCATCCCTCTGTAAGACTGTGACTCAGCAATGCCCCACTTGTGCACGGAACAACCCCAGACAGGGACCTACCTTGCCTCCTGGTAGAGTCTCCGTAGGACTGATACCACTGTCATCCCTACAGGTGGATTTTACAGTTATGCCTCCCTGTAAAGGCTACAAGTACCTCCTGGTGGTTATCTGTACCTTAACCGGCTGGGTCGAAGCGTACCCCACCCGAACTGAGAAGGCCACAGAAGTGGTTCGGTGTCTAATGAATGAGATCATTCCACGCTATGGGATACCATCAGAAATCGGCTCGGATAATGGGCCCGCCTTTGTCCACCAAGTACTGCAGGCCTTGGCCCAATCCCTACAAATCAGGTGGAAGTTACATACGGCCTACCGGCCTCAAAGCTCAGGGAAAGTGGAGCGTATGAATCGCACTTTGAAAAACAGGCTTGCAAAAATATGCCAAGAAACCTCCTTGAAGTGGCTGGAAGCTCTACCTATGATACTGTTTCATATCCGGTGCAGTCCAACTGCCCCTCTGAACCTTAGCCCCTATGAGTTGTTGTTTGGGCGTCCCAATCCACTGATAAAAACTGTGACTGGAGACCTTCAGACACTGGGTGAAAGTACTCTCCGCCACCAAGTGATTCAGTTAGGCCGTTCCTTGTCTGTCCTACACAGATGGGTAAATGAGAACAAGCCCTTCTTCCTATACCCTCCTCTGCATCAGTACGCCCCTGGGGAATATGTGTGGGTCAAAGAATGGAAAGTGGAGCCGCTAGGCCCAAAGTGGAGGGGCCCTTACTGTATTCTGTTATCTACTCCCACAGTGGTAAAAGTTGCAGAAGTGGTCCCGTGGATACACCACTCCCGTCTGAAACCCGCTGCACCGCCACTGTCAACCGGGGATCTAAAGTGGAGAAGTCATCCTGATCCAGACAATCCTCTGAAACTGCGTCTCACAGCTACCTTCTGATATCAGCAAGTGGGTGGTTTTGAGGGACACAATAAGGCCTGACCACCTGCCAACGAGGGAAAAGACGGGTAGCCAAGAGGTTACCCATGAAAAATTGTGCGTCACACTCTCTTTTTACCGACCTTCTCATATCCGATAGCGAGTGATTTCGAAGGACATAATAACGCCTGGTCACTTGCCAACGAGGGAAAAGACGGGTTTTTAGCCCAAAGGGCTGCCCGCGAAACTATTCTTCGCAGATCGTCTACTCTGCAGCCCTCACTCCGGAAGCTGAGGTGCCTTCGCACAGTCGAAGAATGGAAGGGAACAGAAGAGCAGAAATCCGAAACACATATACTGTGATAATTGTCTCTGGTGTTCTTATATTATTAACAACTGTGATTGTCCAGTACATAGGCCTGTACACTCCTGCACTCGAATTGAGTAAGCCCCAGGTATATCACCGTGAAAAACGAAGCCTGGTAGCCCAGAATTTATTAATCAAATATAAATATGCTTTTGCCAACCGATCGGGCCATGAAGCCTGTTGGGTCTGTAGTAGATTACACCCAGACACTATGTATATTCCCCTTATGGCAGTACCATGGTCCTATGAAAATGAAAGTGAATCTCTAACCCCTGCTGGCACCTCCCACTTTCGTTCTAAGATCGTAAATAATACAGTTCTAACCCCCTTGACAGTAATAGGTCCGAGTAGGCCACCTCTCTGGTGTCTCCAAATAGGCCTCAACCATTCCCAGGGGGCAGCCTACTGCAACCAAGCCTTGGTGAACGTCACAGCATCGGGAAGAACTCAAGGCAACCTATGGGAGACCATCAGCCTACAGGGGAGGGAGCGGGATAGGGATCGGTTCTGGGCATGGGTTAATAGGACAAATGCCTCTGGAGCGGCTGGCCAGGCTATAATAACTCTCCTCATGGATCTTGCCTATATAACCCATGTTCATCGCTTTAGCATGAATAGAGCTGAGCCTGAGCGGGTCAATATACACAGCCCGGTTGCACTGACTAATGGTCTGTACTTATGTTGTGGAAAGCAATGCTATCTGTGGCCCGACCTGAACACACTCTGCTGGTGGTACGTTGCATATGTAGTACCTTGGGAGACCGTAGTATCGGGTCCAGAAGTAGGAGTACTGGCGTACCCCCGGTACCCCATACAGTTGCCAGGAAGGCAGAAGCGGGACCTTTTTACAGAAGGAGATCAAGTGTTGTCCTGGTTCCCTTCCTCCACTGGGTGGGGTATCGAGATGATGCACAGGCTCAATAATTATTCGATGTTAATGGATGAAATCCTCAACCTAACTAGCACCGACATACAACTTCTAAACACTGAACTTAGAGAATTGCGGAAAGTACAGATTACACATGAGTTAGCCCTGGAACAAATAGCAGGTGCTATGAATGGGTTATGTGAGATGACCCTGGGATATGATTGTTGTACATATATTCATAACAGTACATATACGACCCCTGATTACTACGAGGTCATTAACGCCCACCAGGAAAAGGTGGATCAGTTGCAGTACCAAGCAAGGAGAATGGCGGAAGAGGGATGGAACCCCTTTAAGGGGTTGGGGTCCTTTGGGAATTTTTTTGGTTCCATATTGGGGTTCCTACAACACGGTGTTTCTGTTATTCTCATGATTGGTATTGTTACCTTGGTCTGCTATCTAGGGTATAAAGTCATTTTATGTATCCTGGCCCACTGCACGGCCAATGGGAAAGATCAACCCCAACCTAATTATAGATCCCTCATGGTGTAGCACCCAAATACAGGGCACACAGACTCAGCGTTGCTATTTTCCCTCTGGAACCTAGGTATTTTATATTTGGCTAGGAGCCCATGAAAGCATGGACTCATGGCCAAAAGGGGGGAATGAAGGAGGAATAGGTGGGCGAAATATGCTTTGTATTAAAATGATTATGTAACCTTAACTGATATAACTTAATACAGTATACAAAGGGTTAAAGTAAACCGTGTGCAAAGTCTTAAACCGTGTGCAAAGTCTTAAATCGTGTGCAAAAGAAGTTTGTCCAGGTGTCCAGCAAGGCAAGACCCCTCAGGGCATGAGCCGAAACCACGATTCCTGAATAGATTCGAGGGAACGGCCGGTAATGAGATTCTGGTCCTTTGTTATCTGTTATCTGTAAATCTATACCATCAAAGCAAAGGTTTCACGTGTCAGAGGGGGCTATAAAAATGTAAATGCAAGTGTGTATCGGGACTCAGTGCTGGTCGTCCTGCTATGATGCCACTGAGTCTCGGTGAATAAATCCTGCCTTCCTGAAGAATCTCTGTCTGGGTATTATTTCTCCGCCGCGACACGAAATCCCTAAAATCTGGTTCCTATTTCACAGTGAGCCAGTAATACCTGCAGTGGAGATGTTCGGTAGTGGTACACATGGTCCATTGAATAAGGTCCTCTATGTTCCGGAGGACTTCAATCTCATGTAACCAATCCTGGACAGTAGGGACTGAGGGGGAATTCCAATGTCTGTGTGTGTGTCCAGTGTGTATGTATGTGTAACCAATTCACAGTGTGTGTGTGTGTTTCACCCTGAAGTGTTTGTGTGTGTCCCACTTTGCATTGTGTGTGTGTCATATCCTTCATTGTGTATGTCCCACCCTGCAGTGTGTGCGCATCTCACCCTGCAGTGTGTGTGTCTCACCCTGCAGTGTGTGTCTCACCCTGCAGTTTGTGTGTCTCACCCTGCAGTGTGTGTGTGTGTGTCCCACCCCGCAATGTGTGTGGGTGTGTCCCACTCCGCAGTGTGTGTGTGTGTCCCATCCCACATAGTGTGTATCTCCATATGTCTGCTGCACAGTGTTTGTGTCTCTGTGTCCCTGCACAGTGTGTGTGTCCGTGTGTCCCCGCACAGTGTGCATGTGCAGGGCCGGATTTGCAACTCAGAAGCCTGTAGGCAAAACAATGTGGAGCGCCACCCCCTCCCCTTCCAACAAAAAAAAGAAACGGGCCAAAATGAGTTTTTGCATTTTCATTTTGGGGCAAACTAAAAATATAAAATAAAAAACATTTTAAAAACCAGACTCTGAACTTTTCAGTGACACCTCATTTATAGGGATAGAAACATAGAAACATAGAAAAATGTCGGCAGTTAAGACCTTTCGGCCCATCTACTCTGCCCAATTACATGGATATTTTACCTGGATTTATCTTTTGTTTAGGATAGCCTTATGCCTATCCCATGCCTGCTTAAATTCAATTACTGTTTTGGCATCTACCACTTCAACTGGAAGACTGTTCCATGTATCCACCACCCTCTCAGTAAAATAATGCTTCCTGATGTTACTTTTAAACCTTTGCCCCTCTAATCTAAGATTATGTCCTCTTGTTTTGCTACTTTGTTTCCTTTTAACTATACTCCCTTCCTCTACCTTGTGGATTCCCTTTACGTATGTAAAGGTTTCTATCATATCTCCTCTGTCTCGTCTTTTTTACAAGCTGTACATGTTAACCCCTTAGTAACCGGGCGGTTTTACACAAATCCGTCCTTTAGTGACCGCTGCTGTTTTTACGTTTCTGCGCTGTTAGTGTTTTCGTCAAATTTTCCTCTTACTCGTTTATGTAACACACACATATTTTACACTGTTATTCTCGTCATTAAATGGACTTTATAAAGATACCATTTTTTTCATCATTTCATATAATTTACTATAAAAAATATTGTGAAATATTACAAAAATATTGAAAAAACACCACTTTTTCGAACTTTGACCCCCAAAATTTCTTATGTATCAACAACCGTCAAAAAAATTTAATTCCTTAGTAGTTTCTAAATTTAGTTCTGAGTTTAGCAATACCCAATGTTACATATTCCTCGCTTTTTTCCTTATTTTATGCAACAATAAGTGCAAGTAGCACTTTGCCATTTCCAAAGAGTTTATTTTCAAAACTAGTGAAAGTGACATTGTAACACTGATATCTGTCACTAATTCCTGAATAACCCTCCACATATACATATTTTTTTAAAGTACACAAATCAAGGTATTAAACTTGGGGTATTTTGACTCTTTCCATGCAAACCATTTTACCACAAATCTATGCCAAAGTTTGAGAAAAAAAAAAGTTTTGGTGATTTTTTTTTTTTAACGCAATTTAAGAATACATGTACTGTGAACTTTAAGGTTTATTGCCAAAAAACACCCCAAAATATGTTCAGCAACATCTTCTGAGTAAATTGATACCACCCATGTATAGGTATGTCGGGTCATTTGGGAGCTAATAGGCCTTATTTGGGGGGGCGCACATTTCAGTTTTCCAACTTGGAATTTTCACATTTCGTCATCATGCACCCATGTCCTATTTGGGACATTTTTGAAGCCGGCCAAAGTAATTTACCCCCATCAAACCATATATTTTTAGAAAGGGCACACCCTATGGTGCTTCAAAGAGTTGTATTTTAACACTTTCCATGCACTAGCTCTATGTCAAACTTTCAGGTAGTCACTTTTTGTGTTATTTTTTCACACACATTGTACTTTAGGCATGAATTGTCAAATCCAGTTATGGATTACTGCCAAAAAACACCCCAAAATATGTTCAGCAACATCTTCTTAGTAAATTGATACCACCCATGTATAGGTATGTCGGGTCATTTGGGGGCTAATAGGCCTTATTTGGGGGGTGCGCATTTCAGTTTTCCAACTTGGAATTTTCACATTTCGTCATCATGCACCCATGTCCTATTTGGGACATTTTTGAAGCCGGCCAAAGTAATTTACCCCCATCAAACCATATATTTTTAGAAAGGGCACACCCTAGGGTGCTTCAAAGAGTTCTATTTTAACACTTTCCATGCACTAGCTCTATGTCAAACTTTCAGGTAGTCACTTTTTGTGTTATTTTTTCACACACATTGTACTTTAGGCATGAATTGTCAAATCCATTTATGGGTTACTGCCAAAAATCACCCCAAAATATGTTCAGCAACATTTCTGAGTAAATTGATACCACCCATGTATAGGTATGTCGGGTCATTTGGGGGCTAATAGGCCTTATTTGGGGGGGTGCGCATTTCAGTTTTCCAACTTGGAATTTTCACATTTCGTCATCATGCACCCATGTCTTATTTGGGACATTTTTGAAGCCGGCCAAAGTAATTTACCCCATAAAACCATATATTTTTAGAAAGGACACACCCTAGGGTGCTTCAAAGAGTTGTATTTTAACACTTTCCATGCACTAGCTCTATGTCAAACTTTCAGGTAGTCACTTTTTGTGTTATTTTTTCACACACATTGTACTTTAGGCATGAATTGTCAAATCCAGTTATGGGTTACTGCCAAAAAACACCCCAAAATATGTTCAGCAACATCTTCTGAGTAAAATGATACCACCCCATATATAGATTTGTTCTGTTGTTTTTGGGGTGCTACGCCAATCTTTTGACATGTGCTTGTCAATTTTCTAATTTGACTTACAGTATCTTCTTTGCTTATCTTCTTTTTAGGGGCCTTTTTACATACCCCAATTTTATGAACGTGCATATATTTGGTAAGCTAACACCCCAAAGTATTGTAAATGGAGTGTTTTTATGCCATGGATGCAACCTTTTGCTCCAAACAAATTGGATACTGTTTGGTGGTCATTTTTCATTTTCACACCCACATCAGTTTTGGACTGTGATTTGGGAGACACTGTTGTTTGTTACTGCATGAAAATTCTCCAGGTTGTTTTCTGCAAGGTCTCCTGAGTACACCCATGCCCCCCATGCATAGGTTTGCCAGGATTTTGGGAAGGTTCAAATACAATTTTTATGACTATGTCATTGGAGTTGAAATTGAGATTATTTCTTCAACTAGGCCTATCTTTGGTTTTGGGTCTACCGCATACCCCAGTTTGAATTTTTGCAAGAAAATTGTTTATATTTGTTATGTTGACACCCCAAGGTATTGCATATGGAGTGCTTTGATGCCATGGATGCAACGGTTTTAGCCCAAAACATTTGAGAAGGTGTGTGGCGGTAATTTTTCAATTTTCAGATTTTTACGCCCACATTAGATTTGGACTGTGATTTAGGAGACACTGTTGTTTGTTACTGCATGAAAACTCTCCAGGTTGTTTTCTGCAAGGTCTCCTGAGTACACCCATGCATAGGTTTGCCAGGATTCTGGGAAGGTTCAAATACAATTTTTATGACTTTGTCATTGGAGTTGAAATTGAGATTATTTCTTCAGCTAGGCCTATCTTTGGTTTTGGGTCTACCGCATACCCCAGTTGGAATTATTGCCAGAAAATTGTTTATATTTGTTATGTTGACACCCCAAATTATTGCATATGGAGTGCTTTGATGCCATGGATGCAACGGTTTTAGCCCAAAACATTTGAGAAGGTGTGTGGCGGTAGTTTTTCAATTTTCAGATTTTTACGCCCACATTAGATTTGGACTGTGATTTAGGAGACACTGTTGTTTGTTACTGCATGAAAACTCTCCAGGTTGTTTTCTGCAAGGTCTCCTGAGTACACCCATGCCCCCCATGCATAGGTGTGCAAAGATTTTGGCAAAATACAGCACCAATTGTAGAACATAAAAATGTAGGAATAAAACGTAAAAGTCTGGTGCAGTAAAAGAAAAAATAAAACTAAACTGAACTAACTAACTAGAGTGTAAGAAAAAATAGAAAGGAAAAAAAAATCACAGATCACGCACAGTGTGATATATCTTGAAACAGTCCCCAAGACACAGACCGGGTTGTCCAGGGCATTCTGGGCAGTAAAAGATTGTGTCTCTCCTCTGCCCCCTCTTGAAACACACCCTGCATCTTTTTGGGGGTTTCTGTTTGCCCTCAGTAGGGGGGATTTTATAAATAAAATGTGTAGCCCCAACTCTGTCCCCCATCACCGCCCGGGGAGCAGGTGCATCCTGGTACAAAAACCCCGAAATGACCTGGAGCTGAAACTGTAAAAAGGACAGCGTCACTCCGGGGTTTGCCTTTTTGCAGAGCAAAAAGGCATTGTGGGTTGCAATTTGCATCAGGTAAATTGCAACCTTTTTGTACCAGGCCCTTGACTTCCGCATAATCTGGTAGGGCTGTTGCAGCTGACCTGCCAGATCAACCCCACCCATATGCCGGTTATAGGCTTTGATGCACACTGGCTTCCTGATGCGCTCAGCTCTGCCACGTACAGAGACCTCCACAGACCTCTCAGTGTGGATGGTGGATAGAAGGTATACATCCTTCTTGGCTCTGTACTTGACCGCCAACAGCTCCTCTTGGCGCAGAGCTGAGGTCTCCCCCCTTTTTAACCGGGTGCGGACAAGCTGTGCTGGGAAACCTACGTGGTTCTTGCGAACAGTACCGCATGCTGCTGTATCAAAACAATACAGCAGCTTGAACAAAGGGACACTCGTATAAAAATTATCAACATACAAGTGGTACCCTTTGTTCATCAGGGGAAAAGTAGGTCCCACACAATCTTGCCACTGGTTCCCATGTGTTCTGGGCAACCTGGAGGGTCAAGGCTACTATCCTTTCCCTCGTACACCCGGAAGGACTGAGTATACCCACTCTCGCTGTCACAGAGCTTATACACCTTCACTCCATACCTGGAGCGTTTGGAAGGAATATACTGCTTGAATCCCAGCCTTCCCTTGTATTTCATTAGGGATTCATCCACGCAGATATTCCTTCCAGGTGTATAAGCCTCTGCAAACCTGGCGGCGAAGTGGGTAATCAGGGGGCGGATTTTATACAGCCTGTCAAACTGGGGATGCGCTCTAGGAGGGCACAGGCTGTTGTCACTGAAGTGCATGAAACGCAAAATGTTTTCATACCTTCTATGTGACATTGATTGGGGTAAATGGGGTAGAGCAGATGGGGCTACTGCTCCAGTAGGAGCGAATTGAGGGCTTCTTTATGATGCCCATCAGCATAGTAAGTGCCCAGAATTTCAGAAATTCTGGCACATCTAGCGGGGTCCATTGCTGCCTTGCCAAGTAGGAGTCTGGCTTCGCAGCACAATGCTGATGGGCATACAGATTTGATTGGGCCACGATGTGGCCCAACAAATCATCCCCCATAAACACCTGCAAAAACTGTGTGGCGGTAAATCCTGCAACATCAATATTGATGCCAGGATTTGCCGTGAAAGGAGGGATATCTGGCCTCTGGCGATGAGGCACTACCCACTCCTCAGCTGGAGCTGTGCGTCTCCTGCTGGCAGGTGGTGGCCCAGGATCTGCATCAGAAACATCACTAGATACATCAGCCAGCATAGATAATGTATCTAGCGACGTCTCTGAGCAGTTAGCGGGGTCAAAATCAGGGTCTGAGTCCGACGCAGATGCCTCAGACTCTGACGCCAGGATGGCATATGCCTCCTCGGCGCTGTACACCCTCTCAGACATTATATATAATAGATTATAAAATGTTATAATTATTATATATATAAGCGGATTATTGGTTCTTAGAAGAACCGTTGGGTTACACAAGAAAATACAAATAAACACCTAAATCTCTCTAAATCCCTCTAAACCTGCCTCAATTCTTCTAAATCTCCCTAAAATCTCTCTAAATCTGCCTCAATTTTTCTAATCTCACTAAATCTACCTAAAATCTCTAACCTGTCAAATCTGGTCTCTCTCTCTCGCTCACCAAAACACAAGTGTAGAGAGGGAGGGAGAATCACATAGGTCAGAGCCAATATTTACAAAATATTGACCTGACCTGACAAATTAGAAATTTTATTTTGATTTTTTCTTACTTCTGATTGGATGTTGCTAGCCTGCCTCTCTGATGAGGCAGGCTAGGAACATCCCACACAGCCCCAAGATGACCCTGCCCTTAGAAGGGCAGCGCCATCTTGGCTGTCACATTTATTTTATTTTTTTCATTTTTATTCATTTATTTATTATTTTTACACTTTTTTACACTTTTTTACACTTTTTTTAGTCTGCTGGGTGCCTTGATCCCTCGAGGCACCCAGCAGAGCACCTGATCACTTATTTGATCTTTTTTGTACTGAGTGCCACGATACCTCGTGGCACTCAGTACTTCCTGCCGCTACCGGAAGTGATCGCTCGGGGGGAGCGATCACTGAGCGGACCGGCGGCAGGTAAACATATTGCAAGGATGCCTCGATGTTGAGGCATCCCTGCAATATACTCAGAGCAGCTGGAAGCGATACCGATCGCTTCCAGCGCTCTGTAGAAGTGCGGGGCACCTTTCTGGTGAAACCGGATGTTGATCGCTCCTGGGGAGCGATCACAAGGGGCCCCGGCACTTCTGTCCGCCATTGCACGGATGCCTGGACTCCCAGGCAGCGTGCAATGGTCCGGGAGCTGCTGGAAGCGATCCGATCGCTTCCAGCGCTCTCTAGAAGTGCCGGGCACCTCTCCGGTGAAACCGGATGTTGATCGCTCCCGGGGAGCGATCACAAGGTGCCCCGGCACTTCTAAACGCCATTGCATGGATGCCTGGACTCCCAGGCAGCCTGCAATGGCGTTTGAGCTGCTGGAAGCGATCCGATCGCTTCCAGCGCTCAAAAGACCGCAGGACGTACCATGTACGTCAGCGGGTCTAAGGCTAGGGTCAGACTAACGCATTTTTCACGTTGTCCGTGAAAATGTGCGTTTGAAGAATGGACGTATTTTTTCACGGAATACGCAATAGCGGTCATACGATGCGCAGTTTCATCCGTGATTTTGTACGGATCATCAATAAAACACTTCTTGCATCTGGACGTTATGTTGGCCGGACATTAGCAGCGTCTGACGTCTCCAATTCACGCACACACGCGCTAGCGGACGCAGCGCACTCTGTACGTCAGTACTAGTGGTTAACGTTCTCGAAAAAATGCGTTTCATTTCCACTTGCGTTGCGCAACCGGACTTTTGTGCGACCGTACTTCGTATATTGGCCGTCATTGCCGGCATCTGCTGCTAGCACGGCCGTGATTAAGTGCGCCAGAACGCGCGTTCGCACTGCCTCAGTCTGACCCTAGCCTAAAAGAGACCCGCGGCCATGACGTACATGGTACGTCCGCGGTTCCTAAGGGGTTAAGATCATAAAGCCGTTCCTGGTATCTTTTCTCCTTCGAGCCGTACACCATTTTAGTAGCCCTTCTCTGAACTCTCTCTAAGATGTCTATATCCTTGTGGAGATACGGTCTCCAGTACTCCACACAGTACTCCAAGTGAGGTCTCACAGGTGCTCTGTACAGTGGCATGAGCACTTCCCTTTTCCTACTGCTAATACCTCTCCCTACACAACCAAGCATTCTGCTAGCATTTCCTGCTGCTCTATTACATTGACTACTTACCTTTAGATCCTCTGAAATAATAACTAGGGATGAGCTGTTCGGGTTCAGACGGTTCGGAGTTCGACCCGAACTTTGGCAGTTCGAAAGTTCGCGAATTTCGAACTTTTTGGGCGTGTTCGGTTCGGGTTCGAAAAAAAAAAGAAATTTTGAAAAAAGTATAGAAAATGCTTAAAAAAATACTAAAAAATCTAGAAATAAATAAACAGCAGCAGGAGGGGCTTGAAGCTGCTCAGTAGAGCGGCCTTTTGGTACATTTGTTAGGTACTCACTCTGTAAAGAGGTGCCGTGAAGTGGCGAGTGAGCTTACGTTGCAATGGCCATTGAAACAAACAAAAACCTCAGTTTTGTTGTACATGGAACACATAGAAACGAGCGCAGATGACACTTTTTTTCCTTGTTACGCTTTCTGAATAACCCTGACAGGGTTATTCAGAGAAAGGTGAAACTCAGGAGAATGACTGAAGAATGGAAAATTCTAGGTCAAAATAGCCAAACCAGAAAAATTCTCCCATTTATCTCACTTTCCAAATCGGCTATTTGGTCTAGATTGTTCTCTTCTCTTGCCAGTTCTCCTGGCTTTCACCTCTCTCTCAGGGTTGTTCAGAGAAAGGTGAAAACCAGGAGAATGGCAGGAAAAGAGAACAATCTGGATCAAATAGCCGATTTGGAAAGTGAGATAAGGCTAGGGTCAGACTAACGCATTTTTCGCAGCGACCGTCAAAAAGTGCGTCCGAACGCATTGCCATAATTTTTCACGGATTGCGCGAAAAAAGTCATATGTTGCGCATTTTTGTGCGTGATTTTTTACGGATCCAAATCAGGAAACTTTGGGTGTCTGGACGTTATGTTGGCCGGACATGAGCAGGGTCTGACGTTTCCAAATCACGCACACACGCCGCTAGTGGACGCAGCGCACTCTGTACGTCCATACTAGCGGTTCTGCGTTCTCGAAAAAATGCGTTCATTTTCCACTTGCGTTGCGCAGCCGGACTTTCGTGCGACCTTACTTTGTATATTGGCCGTCATTGCCCGTCATTTGCTGCTAGTGCGGCCGTGATTAAGTGCGCCTAAACGCACGTTAAAAATTCGCTAGTCTGACCCTAGCCTAAATGGGAGAATTTTTCTGGTTTGGCTATTTTGACCTAGAATTTTCCATTCTCCAGTCATTCTCCTGCTCTTCACCGCTCTCTGAATAACCCTGACAGGGTTATTCAGAGAAAGGTGAAACTCAGGAGAATGACTGGAGAATGGAAAATTCTAGGTCAAAATAGCCGAACCAGAAAAATTCTCCCATTTATCTCACTTTCCAAATCGGCTTTTTCGTCTAGAAGTTTCCATTCTCCTGCTTTTCACCGCCAAAAAATCTGTAAACTTTTTCTGCGTGTCCGAAAATGTCTCCTCTTTTCAAACAGACTGCCGCCCCAAGCAGTTGTTTATGGATAGATTAAAGGAAAAGCATTTACCATCATTTGAAATGTAATTTTTTGGTTTTTACATATTTCTATACATCCTAGAAATCCGCCACTTCACGGGCAGGTTATGGGGACCTCCTAGGCACGATATTTGATGGAATTTTTTGTTTTTATTTTTAACCCTTATTTCATGGAAAACTCACTGTCCCTTTATAAACGTTTTTTTTAAAACTTTTTGTCCTTGTTTCCTGTCCCCCAGGGCACTACCCGGACCCCCATACACCTTTTATGGCAAATATGTAGCATATATGCCCTCTTGGAGGGCACTCCAAAAAAACAAATTTTCAGCCCCATTGACTTGCATGGGGGTTTGGGTTCGGTCCCGAACAAATGGGAAGTTCGGGTTCAGGCTCGAACCGAACTCGGGGAGTGTTCGGCTCATCCCTAATAATAACCCCTAAATCACTTTCCTCAGATGTTAAGGTTAGGACTGTATCAAATATTCTATATTCAGCCATTGGGTTTTTACGTCCCAGGTGCATTATCTGTTCGGTTCGATCTGTTCGGAGTTCGCATCGAACATCGGCCGTTCGACAGTTCTTTGAACTTTTTGGGACGTTCGCCAAAAGTTGGAAATTTTTTTTTTGAAAAAAGTATAAAAAATGCTTAAAAAAATCAAGAAATAAAGAGACTCTTTACTGCAGAATATTATAAGCAACGGTTTATTAGATATTGAATTAAAACGGGAGTATTTTTAACATTGAAGCCTATGGGATAAAACATTCTTGTTACTAAAACATCAGGCAGACACGGCCCTCTAATCAGGCACTGTAGAGGGCAGCCTGCAGGGGCCTCCCAAGGATCCCTTTGAGGAGCATGCGGCCTCCGGATGACAGAGCTGTGACTGTGCGGGTTAGCCGCCCGGGTGCATGTGGCAGAGACAGGCAGCGCAGGGAGGGAGCCACTGCACCTGCGGCCCCAGCATACCCCCCCCCCCACAACCAGGATCCAGGGAGCCCCCACTGACCACCAGGCTAAGGTAAGGCGACACATTTCTAAAAAAAATAAAATCCAGAGGACATTTTTGAATGTCCCCGGGAACATAAAATAAAACTTTTTTTCTTTCTCTACCTGGCTGAATGAATTTAATTATTTATATTAGATACATTCAGCCAGGTAGAGGGGGGTGCATGTGGGCTGCGCGGGGTCTCAGGCAGTGGTTTGTTTTTTTGTGTGTATATGTTTAGCAAATTTATAGGGGAAGGTAAGAGCAGGTATGACATATATACTGTATATATATATATATAAGATATATATCTATATTTTTATAAATATATATCCAGACTTGTATTACACACACATTTTGGCAACTAATTGCCCACCCCATTTGGCTGATCCCTCCAGAAGAAATTTTGAACCCGTTAGAGCAGAGAATAATATATATATTCTCTGCTCTGTCGGGTTCAACATTTATTCTGCAGGGATCAGCCAAATGGGGGGGGGTGGCATGTGGACAATCTCAACTAAATGCACCCCCCATGTGCGTATGTGTATATATGGTCTGAGGTCTGTGGGTGGGTGTATATATTTATCTGCATGTTGATATATACGTATATATAGGTCTGCTTGTTGATATATACGTATATGTCTGTGTGTTGTATCAATGCATCCCTACTCTATACACGGCGCTCTTTGTCCCTATAATATATATGATCAGGGATTACCTTTTTTTTTACATTTTTATACTATTCCTATTAAATTAACAGTAATTTTTGATGTATTTTATTCAGTAGAAACTTTTTTTGCCTATATAACATGTGCTTTGTGAAAATAAAACGGTTTTGTGTGTACATTTTAATTTAGTTAGCGGATTCCTGTCCAGTGCGGTGAGAAGCAAACGTAATACTGTGTAGACACGATGCGAGGCGGAGCGGAGTGAAGTCAAGCCTGCAAAATGTTTGCTTCTCTTCGCTACGCTGTGCGTCGCTACAAGCTCAGTGTGTCTCAGACTTTATTCCCGCATCGCTAGCTTACCGAATCAGTTTGTATACTTGTTACTGACCCTGCTTGTTCTGAGGACCCGATCTGTTGCCGACTTTGCCTATTCTCTCTGTGTATTCCCTGCCTGTTCTGTTTGCTTCCTGTTGCTACTGGTGTGCGCCGATTCTCACCATATACAGTAGCGCAGTACAAGTGCCTAAACTTTGCTGACCCGGTTTTGTTATAACTGCTGATGTAACTGAATAGATCGGGGATCTCTTCTGCATTACCAAAACCTCCACCACTGCACTCTTCCACAATACCACAGAGAAGTTACTTACGGTGTGAAGGCACTTGCTGCCACCAAAGGCACAATATTTGGGTGCACTGCCACTGACGCCTATACCAGATTCATATCATTTTAATATTTGACCGCAGGGTCCAACCCTGCACTCTTCCACAATACCACAGAGGGGTTACGGTGTGACGGCACTGTTGCCGACACTAAAGGCCCAATTTTAAAGCACCTATTGTTACTTTCCTCCAAAGCCTGCCTAAGTTTCACCATAATTTAGCCAAAAAAAACACTAAACTTGTTCTGTGTGTCCTAAAATGTCTCCTCTTTTCATACAGACTGCCGCCCCAAGCAGTAGTTTATGAATAGATTAAAGGAAAACCATTTACCGTCATTTTTTTGTTTTTAAATGTTTCTATACATCCTACAAATCTGACACTTCAGGGGCAGGTTATGGGGACCTCCTAGGCATGATATTTGAAGGAATTTTTCTTTTCTATTCTTAACCTTTATTTCATGGAAAACTCACTGTTCTTTTAAAAACATTTTGTTTTAAACTTTTTGTCCTTGTTTCCTGTCCCCCAGGGCACTACCCGGACCCCATACACCTTTTATGGCAAATATCTTGCATATATGCCCTCTTGGAGGGCACTCTAAAAATCAAACTTTCGAGTCCCATTGACTTGCATTGAGTTTGGTTTGTGTTCGAGTTCGAACTCGAACTTTTGAAATTGTTCGAGTTCGAATGTGAACCGAACACGGGGGTGTTCGGCTCATCACTACTCATTTAACCTTGTGTATTGTACAATTCAGAGATGTAGGCAGTGGCGTAGAGTGGGGGGGGGCTCGGGGGGTGGTCTCCCCGGGCGTAATTTTCTTAGGGGGCGTGTAGGTTCCAAAGTCCACCTGTGTCGCATCACTGCAGTGCCACGGTCCAGGTTGTCGATGAAACAATGCGTTGCATCATCAGCTCCACACTTGCTGGCAGTGTGGGAAATGAGAAGGTGAGTTAGCTCAGCATCATTGTTCACTTTATAATTGTAAACTGAATAATAGTGCTGAGTTATTAAAAAAGAGATAACATATTATTTGTCATTTTATTTTTAAATAAATCTAACCTTGTTTGGTATAACTGGAAAGTTCATAATCTGGCCTTTCCATTGATACCTCATATGTCCCTCTAGCTCCTGGGCACCAGAGATACAGAGGTCTAAAACAAAAAAAAATTGTTTACAGTTTACAATCATTTAGACTCTAAATGATTGTAAATCGCAAACAATTAGTTTTTTTTACAGAGCAAGGTGCCTCCTTTTGGCAGGCGCCTGTAGGCAAATGCCTACTCTGCCTAGTTATAAATCCAGCCCTGTGTGTCTGTCCACGCACAGTGTGCATGTGAGGACGTGCAGTCAGGAGTGGCAGGCGAGGCAGGGCCTCAGCTACCATTCCAGTAAATTAATGTACTCACATACTCACCTGCTCCATGCTCCCTCGCCGTCCTCCGCTTTTTTTTTTTTCAGCTCGCCGGCTGCTGTGTGTGTGAATCATCACACAGACAGCAGTGGCAGCACTGAGCCAGCCTAGCATATGCAATTTGCCTAGTTGAACGCTACGCTAATTGCATCGCGCCTTCAGTGCTACTTCGTGAATATATGCTCTTCAGTGCCTCAGAGAGGCACTGAGAGCAATTGAATTGCTTGAGCAAATGGGAAAGCACCATTGGTCTCAAGCCGTTCAATTTGTTAAAAAATATTGCCCCCATAAGAGGCAGAGCCTCCCATGGATTGATCCTCCCATGGATTGATTGACACAGGACAGTCATGTGACTGTCCTCTTCAGTCATGGGGGTCTGCTGCGGGGCTGTGCCTGGAGGCACATCCTGGAGAGCAGCAAAGATCCTGGGAAGCCCTGAGAGCAGCAACAAATCATGGGAAGCCTTGACAGCAGCAGTATTATGGCACACTGGTATGTATATGGCACACTGGTATTATGGCACACTGGAATGTATATGGCACACTGCTGGCACTCTGGTTTTATGGCACACTGAAATGTATATGGACCACTGCTGGCACTCTGGTATTATGACAGCAGCCAGTTCCTGGGGAGCACTAACAGCAGAAGGTTTCTTGGGAGCACTGAACAGCCAGATACTGGGGAGCACTGACAGCAGCCAGTTCCTAGGGAGCACTGAACCTACGTAACCCATGTATATCTGGCTCTGATACTAGTCAGTGCCTCACCGCACGTCACTGTTTGGGGGTGTTTGTACCGATGGGGTATTCAGCTTGGGGTGATTTTGGGGCATATGTCTATATATAGACATATATATATTCAAACGCTCCCTGAAAACATTCCTATTTAGGGAGGCCTACCACCCAACTCACTGACGCAACCATCAATCACTCTCACCTTACAGTCCTCTCCTCCTGTTTCCAACCCCAACCCTCCCAGATTGTGAGTTCCTACGGGAATAGGGCCCTCATCTCCTCCTGTACTGTTTGTCAAATGTTGTTCAATGTATTGTAACCCTGTCTATACTGTGCTTATTGTACAGCGCTGCGGAATATGCTGGCGCTTTATAAATAAAGAATAATAATAATAATAATATATATATATGATGAGATATGTAGGGCCAAATTACAATCTTCGTGCAAATGTTTGCGCCGGCACAAAAAAAGGGTAAAACCCTTTGCGCTGAACGTCGTATTACATTGTCAGCGCAACAAATCGTCTACCGCGGGTGAACCTGCACGAACCCTGCATGAGCGTACTGTACTGCGTGCGTCCAATACTTAACATTGTGAGTGCAAACACGAATGAATGCTGGTACGCGGATGGTATTACAATATATGCGCAGAATATAACGCATAGCCTTTGCGCGCTTAATTTTAGCCACTCCTAAAAGCTGGTGTTAACGACAAATCTCAACAAACTGCCCTAACCCAAATACACCAGCCCAAAAAAAGAAAATGCAGCAAAGTATAGTTACACATTCTACTCATACCAAAGCAATAAAATTGAGAAGTTGTGTGTTCATTTATTATTGCTGCAGCATATATGCTCAGATTGACTTTGACAGCCGCAAAAACGTAACGTGAGATAATTGTGGTTCTTAATTCTAATTGGCTGAATCGCGTTAAAAAACAGTCGCACACTGATTTCTGCGTGCAACGTTACTGCGCAAGCATTTGTGCGCATCCGTTTCACGTGCGTTAACGCTCAACGGATGAAAAAATGCGCGAGGATTGTAATTCCAGCGGTGATTTATGCGCGTTAACGTTTAGGACACAAATTCACGCGTTGCGCGTGCGTTTTTGCGTGAAGAATGTAATTTGGCCCGTAGTGTAGTGCTGTGTTGTCAATCCAGAAAACATTCAGAAGACTAACTTCACCTCAACTCACTTTTAGTAGATCGTCCCGAGCTCAAGCTATATACTCCTGTCTCTTCAGTTTAACGAGGTTCTTATATTAGACAAAGGCAGAGCTTAATAAATTTATATTTATTATGATGAATAAAATATCACAGGCAAATACAGAAAATTATAGATCAATTAATAGTTACACACACAAGCAGAGAAACAAAAAGGGATTAACAGAAGATTCTATTTACTTACGATAGCAAGCTAAGAGATCAGCCGCCAGGGAGAATCTGGTGGGAAATGGCAGTTATTTTTCAATTCGCTTGACTTCCAAAAAAATAAGCCCCGAGCAGAGTTTGGTCAGTGATTTTATACACTAATTCTTAGACAGATTTCATGGACAGAGGCTGTGCGGCACGCCCACTTCCCAGAATTCACTGTCCTGTTAATTCTCAGGCACACGCAGTACACGTCCCCATCAATTTCTATGATACCCTTTGATTGTTTAATTCAAGTTCTGTGCCTGGGTGATGATTTCCAGAAACCTACCACCATAAATCCTACTTTGTATCCTGTCTGAGAGAGGACACGTTTGCTCTTCTTTGATATACAGTTTAGTTGGACAAATAGGCTTTGAGGTGCCCATTGGCTTGAGTCTAGCATTTCAAAAGGTGTTGGTTTGCCTCCCCCCCCCCCCCGGTTTAAGGGACACAGGACATTCCTCTAGACCAAATGGCAATTTCCTCTGGATGAAAAATGTTTACCCCTGTAGGTCTTAATTACCTTCCACATCACACCTCCACTAGCTTCAAAGGAGCTTGCTGGAGAAGGGGCAAAAGGCTATTCTAACCTTTTAACGAACCTTTAGAACAAATCAAGTTAGAATGTGTATACAGTAGCGATGTATGTTAACTATATACAAGAAAATATTAACATCATGCTAAATATTACCAGTTATATCCGTCACACTACTTAAGTATAGGACACGGAAAGTACAGAAAGCTCGCCCTATCAATAATTTATAGCAATGCGCTTAATGATTTTTTCCATTTCTAACGAGAGGCAAACTATCTGTTGGTCATGCGCTAGACTGATTCAACCTGGCGCTAACGCAAAAACATGCTGGCGCTAAGGTTAGCTCACGCAGGTTGATAGTGCCCTTACTTTGGTATTCGGTGAACCCCACTGAGACTTTTACCAGGGCTGAGTGGACCTAATATAGAGTACTATTAAAAGTATAGGGTGTAGAAGCATACAGTACAACCTAGAGAAATGTTTGTATTTGTAATGGTAACTCAGTTGACGCTCAACAAGCAGTAAAAATTGGGCACGGTCTTGTAGATTCAGTTGAGCCTTGCATCATCACTATGCTTGGCTTATGGAGTTCCACTATTTAGCTTGATTATTTGTGAGGTATGTAATGATTATTTTTGGACTTGATACATTTACAGCAATCTTAAATCTTTTCTTCTTTATGAAATGTTAAGGTCAAAACAATCTGATTTGTTGCCATGGTGTTGTGCATGTAGTATTAAATTTGTTTTAGATTTATTGGTTTCATTCTGTGGCAGCATTCAGCATCTTGAGGTCATTGCTGAAAAAATAGCTGTCTAGAACATTAGGAAAATCTAAAATTGTTACCAAAATAATATTGTTACCCATTGTACATAGAAGTCACAATGTATGTGAATTTCCTTTAACCACTTGGCTGCTTGGCAGGATGCCCGGCGAATCCTGAGATTCGTCTGACTGGAGCGGATAACCAGCATTATTGTGATGTGCCTGAAAATCACCTTCATTTTGTGAGTTTAACCATTAGGGGACCAAGTTTAATGTTTATTATTTTGCTGGACTATGCTATGTTTTGTATATTTGTTTGTATCTAGGATTGCTCCACTTTTTTCATTCTATGTCCATTACCGAACGGCAAGAGGAGGAGACGTTCATTGAGCAATAAGATACGTATTTTTATGTGTAGTCTTTGAAGGGTTATTCACATTTTGTTTTATTAACCTAAGAGTTTGCTTTTTAATATTACAAACAAAAATCACTTTTAAAATTGTAGTGAAGGGAAATTAATCCCGTTTCTTTAATTATGTTGTATGTGCATTTATATGGAATTTGGGAGGTAAAAAGTGCTCAGGCACCCAGAAAACGATGAAGAAGATCACCTAAAAGTGCAGGGAAGCATTTATTATTTTCACAAATCAAAAATACAGATTTATCCAAAAAGGACAAACAGGACAATAGAGATACTGTATAAATACAGAAACCTTCTTAGTGTAACAGCATAAATATCTTTCTAAAATAAAAAAATGCATTGAGAATGTATCCCACCCTGAAAAATGTTTACCCAATACAGTAATTGTATTATGCAAAATCCACCATCATTTTTATTACAATTTGAATTATTGTCAATTCACATCTCAGATCAAATATATTGTAAACTGATAAAATATTGTTCCAATAATCCTAAAAAATTGTTAATTAAAAGTAATCGTACAGGTCTATTCATAGAAAGGTGAATATCAGGAGAATGGCTGGAGAATTTTAAATTCTAGGTCAAAATAGCCAAACCAGAAAAATTCTCCCATTTATCTCACTTTCCAAATCGGCACTTTGCTCTAGATTGTTCTCTTCTCCTGCCAATTCTCCTAATTTTCACCTTTCTTTGAATAGACCTGTTTGTTGTCCTAATCATGATTATAGAATATATGTCAGAACAATAGATTGTAGATTTGGGGTCAGAGCAATTTAAATAGAGTAGTCATGTCCTATAATGTAAATACAGAAAAAATGCCGTCGCGCCCATACTCACCGGAGCGGCAGCAACTGCCAGGAGTAACAGCCCAGTTAATGTATAAAACATAACAAGGAAAAAAGGTGTCATCTGCGCTCGTTTCTATGTGTTCTATGTACAACAAAACTGAGGTTTTTGTTTGTTTCAATGGCCATTGCAACGTAAGCTCACTCGCCACTTCACGGCACCTCTTTACAGAGTGAGTACCTAACAATTGTAACCAAAAGGCCGCTCTACTGAGCAGCTCCAAGCCCCTCCTGCTGCTTTTCAGCCAAGGAGAGGCAGAGATGGTGGGTTTTATTTATACACGCACTAAACCCTTCCTATTTGGGATTAAAAACAAAAACATGGAAAGAGGAACAGCTGCAGAACGACGGACTGGTGTTACAAGCATATTATACATAAATACAGAAAAAATGGCGTCGCGCCCATACTCACCGGAGCGGCAGCAACTGCCAGGAGTAACAGCCCAGTTAATGTATAAAACATAACAAGGAAAAAAGGTGTCATCTGCGCTCGTTTCTGTGTGTTCCATGTACAACAAAACTGAGGTTTTTGTTTGTTTCAATGGCCATTGCAACGTAAGCTCACTCGCCACTTCACGGCACCTCTTTACAGAGTGAGTACCAGTAGAGCGGCCTTTTGGTTACAATTGTTAGGTACTCACTCTGTAAAGAGGTGCCGTGAAGTGGCGAGTGAGCTTACGTTGCAATGGCCATTGAAACAAACAAAAACCTCAGTTTTGTTGTACATGGAACACATAGAAACGAGCGCAGATGACACCTTTTTTCCTTGTTATGTGCTATAATGTATTTATTAATAAAATCTTTACTACATTCCTAGACTTATTTTACCTTGCATATTCAGAATACAGGACTCTGTGTAATAATTCATGTCCAGCTCATAGCAGCATTTACATAAATACAAGCAGGTGGCTGCACAACCTCTAACCGTGAGACAGTAGAATGGTAATTCAAATACTTTGCTGACAGATAAAATTTTTATACTGTAACATCATCACAAATGAAGGACAGGACAACTCATTTATCATTCTAGGCATATTACACATTTATAGTGTAATGTCCCGTGTTTTGTTTCACATGATTGTCATGCTCATAATTTATTCTTTTACAGTTATAAAGTAATCTTAGTGTGATTTAGCCATGTAAATGCATTTATGAATTAAGAAATGAAGTAAATTATAGGCAATGGTAGAACTCCACTTAAGAAATAATTTATACTTTAAAAATAATAGTATATCTTTAGATGGGGATAATGCTTGGCTAACCCCTTACCGCTTGGTGCTTTGTGCCCGGTGGAGGGGCATTATCGCTCGCTGCTTGCCGGCTGCTGCGGCAGGCCCCTCCTCCGGCCTGCCTAAGCAGTGGGTCATTGGCTACAGGTGGATGGTCAGAATTCAAGTCTTCCCGCGGCAGCGAATGACACGTGCCACACGCCAACATGCTATGCCGCCCCGTGGTGTAAAGATCCACCTGCCGCATGGATGGCATACTATGCCCTGCGGTGAGAGAGGGTTAAAAAAATAGAATGAGCAAAATCACAACAAGGACAGATAGCATAATGCTTGAGCCATAGAGCAAAACGGAGCCAGTGCTGTGCTTAATTTTATCTTGTGCTATTCCATCCGAGACGCAAGCTTTTTGTATGGGACATGTTGTTAGTGTGTTACTAGCACAGATGAAGAATGAGCTATTCCAATCAGTTCATTCTTCATCTGTGCCTGACATTAATGAGAAATGAATAATGGTTTTCAAAGGCTGGTGTTAAGTAATGGCTCTGTAGTACAATAACTTAACACATAAACCTAAACCCAGCAAAAATCCCATGCTCACCTTAGATCCCTCGGTGCAGAGAGTGGTACAATCCTCGATCTGCGGGCCACTGAACACTGGGAACAATGGGTAGCAGTGTTCCTCTGTATTTACTTCCGCCATGTCGGCTGGATCTCACTCCCTCGAGTTCGTTTCTGTCTGCATGGAGCTAATTAAGATAAATACAAAGTTACTAGGAAAACCTTGGACAGATGGCGGTGCATCAACCTTGCCATCTTAGGTGACTATATAAAGCATGTGGAATATTAGCTTGGTCTAATTGAGCTTGGGAAGCCTTCTAAGTGAAGCCTTCAAAGTGAGCACTTAGAGATATCCTGGTGAGTGATTTTGATTTTTGTTTCAAACAGATCTTTTCTATTCATCTTAAGGTTTTAAGTTAGAAAGCAGCGAGCGATAATGCCCCTCCACCGGGCACAAAGCACCAAGCGGTAAGGGGTTAACCAAGCATTATCCCCATCTAAAGATATACTATTATTTTTAAAGTATAAATTATTTCTTAAGTGGAGTTCTACCATTGCCTTTAATTTACTTCATTTCTTAATTCATAAAAAAAGCTAATTGAGCTTGGGAAGCTTTCTACGTGAAGCCTTCAAAGTGAGCACTTAGAGATAGCCTGGTGAGTGATTTTGATTTTTGTTTCAAACAGATCTTTTCTATTCATCTTAAGGTTTTAAGTTAGGTCTGGTGTGTAAATTAGGGTAGGCTGGTGACTCATTCCTCTTACTGATTAGCATACAATTTGAATCAATTGGATGCTATTTGCTAAGGTGGTTAAACTTGTCCACGCCTTACTGGGGGAGGTGTTCTTAGGTGACTATATAAATCTTGTGGAATATTAGCTTGGTCTAATTGAGATTGGTAAGCCTTCAAAGTGAGCATTTAGAGATATCCTGGTGAGTGATTTTGATTTTTGTTTCAAACAGATCTTTTCTATTCATTTTAAGGTTTTAAATTAGGTTTGGTGTGTAAATTAGGTTAGGCTGGTGACTCATTCCTCTTACTGATTAGCATACAATTGGAATCAATTGGATGCTATTTGCTAAGGTGGTTAAACTTGTCCACGCCTTGCTGGGGGAGGTGTTCTTAGGTGACTATATAAAGCTTGTGGAATATTAGCTTGGTCTAATTGAGCTTGGGAAGCCTTCTAAGTGAGCATTTAGAGATATCCTGGAGATAGTCTGAGGTTAGACAGAAGGTAGAAAACCTACCAAAAGGTAAAATTTGTTGGTTTAAATCTATTCTTTTATAATGGCAGGCTTGGTCCAGTGTAAGAGCTGTCATGCATTTGTTTTTAGATCCAATTTTTAGAGGTTTGGAGTGTGCCTGATATGTAGACAGCTCTCTTTATTGCAGCAGGAAATTGCCTGTTTGAAGCCTGAGATTTGTAAATTATCTGTTAGACAAACTCAGGCTATGGCTATGACTGTTACAAAGCCACTGCCACAGAGGCCTCCTAGGAGCGGCAGATGGACTACTGTAGGATCTGGTAGACTTAGAGTTGTGGATAGAAGGCATGTCCCACAGTCTGTGGCTCTTCTTAATTCTTTTGAGGCACTTTCAGAGTGTAGTGGTGAGACAGAAGTAGGCTCAGACACCATAGTTGAGGAACCACCATCCCCTATGCCTAAGGTATGCAGGACTGCAACCAAGAACAATAAGGAAAAGGTGGGACATGATAGAAGGCAATTGTTGCTGGGTGATTCTATCATAAGAGGTGTTGAGCTGGAGAGTAGTGGTTTGGTGAGATGTCTTCCTGGGGCTACTGCTCGTAGAGACAAGAGACGTATTCTCAATATTGTCAAACAAGCAAAGCAGCAAGGGGAAGTGGATGTTCTAGTCCATCTAGGGACATATGACTTGGCTAGCAATGAGGTTTCTGAGATTAAGGATGATTTTTGTGTTCTTGGAGGTGAAATACAGCAGATTGCGTCCACTGTGTCATTCTCTGAAGTTTTGCCTGTGCATAACATTCAGGATAGGCAGATGCGCAATAGGGAATTTAATTTGTGGCTTCGGGAATGGTGTCGAGAGCAAGGATTTGGCTTTGTGTCCCATGATAGCTCTAATTGGAGCAGAAAGGAACTGTATAAAAAAGATGGTTTGCATCTTACTCATAGGGGAACATATGTTCTCAGTGAGAAATTCAAAGGTTTCGCAAAGAAATATTTAAACTAGGAGGGGGACAAAAGGGTAAAAAACAATCTGCCTGATTGTCCCCCAAAACTAAATTGGAGGGTGCAAGCAACATGCGGGGGAAAAAATGACAAGCTCAGAGTCGTGTCTATAAATGCTCGCAGTTTAGTCAATAAAATCAATGAACTGGAGGCAATGATGGCAGCTGAAAAATTAGATTTAGTTGCGGTTACTGAGACATGGTTCAGTGAGAAAAATAACTGGGACATAACAATACTGGGGTACTCTTTATATAGAAAAGACAGAGAAGGTAGGAAAGGAGGAGGAGTGGCCCTGTATGTGAAAAACAACTTAAAAACGAACCAAATAAAAGTGAGCGAGGTGAACATAGAGTCAGTTTGGGTTACGCTAACATTTGGCAATCATACAGTAGCTCGTGTAGGTGTGATCTATAGACCCCCTGGACAAGTAGAAGAGCTAGATAATCTGCTGCTTGAGGAAATAGCCAAAATGGCAATGAAGGGGGAAGTTATTATCATGGGGGACTTTAATCTTCCTGATGTGAACTGGAAAACCAAAACAGCTGGGTGCACCAGGAGTACAAATATTCTAAACTCCCTACTGGGATTATCTCTAACACAAGTAGTTGAGGAGCCAACCCATAAAGAGGCCATATTGGATTTAATACTCACAAATGGAGGTTTGGTATCGGACGTTGTTGTAGGTGAAAATTTGGGATCTAGTGATCACCAGTCAGTATGGTTTAATATAAGAACAGGGATGGAGCCGCACCACACAAAAACAAAAGTTTTCGACTTTAAAAAAACAGATTTTTCTAAAATGAGATTTTGTGTGAAGGAGTCATTATCAGACTGGAGGAGTTTAAAGGGAGTCCAGGAGAAATGGGATTATTTAAAGGAAGCATTATTGAAGGCCACAGGCAATTGCATTCGACTTGTTAGCAAAAACAAAAAAGGGAAGAAACCACTGTGGTACTCTGCAGAAGTGGCCAAAATAGTGAAGAACAAAAAGACAGCATTCAATAATTATAAAACAACTCAGAGTGAAGAAGATAGGCAAACCTATAAGATTAGGCAGAAAGAGGAAAAGCAATTTATAAGGGCTTCCAAAGCACACGCAGAAGAGAAAATAGCTCAGTCAGTAAAAAAGGGGGACAAAACATTTTTTAGATACATAAACGAGTAAAGAAAAGTAAAACAAGGATTAGTTAGATTAAAAACAAAGGAAGGAAGGTATGTAGAAGAGGATAAAAGTCTCGCTGACTGCCTCAATGAATATTTTTTGTTCAGTCTTTGCAGAAGAAAAGGAAGGAAAGGGACCTCAGTTAGGAGGAAACACTAACGAGACAATTACATATCAGTTTACAGAGGAGGAGGTTCTACAGCAGCTGTCTAAAGTAAAGACAAATAAGTCAATGGGGCCTGATGGGATCCACCCTAAATTATTAAAAGAGCTCAGTGATGTAATAGCAAAACCGTTAACAGATTTATTTAACCAATCCTTGCTAATGGAAGTCGTCCCAGAAGACTGGAAATTAGCAAATGTTGTGCCCATTCACAAGAAAGGTAGTAGGGAGGAATCTGGGAACTATAGGCCAGTTAGTCTTACGTCAGTAGTGGGGAAATTAATGCAAACCATGTTAAAGGAAAGGATTGTTGAACATCTAAAAACACATAGATTACAGGATCAGAAACAACATGGGTTTACCTCAGGGAGATCATGCCAAACTAATATTATTGATTTTTTTGATTGGGTAACAAAAATAATAGACACAGGTGGTGCAGTAGACATTGCTTATTTAGATTTCAGTAAGGCTTTTGATACTGTTCCGCATAGAAGGCTTATCAACAAATTGCAATCTTTGAGCTTGGATTCCAATATTGTTAAATGGATTAGGCTGTGGCTGAGTGACAGGCAACAGAGGGTTGTGGTAAATGGAGTTTATTCGGCGCAAGGTCTTTTTACCAGTGGGGTACCTCAGGGGTCAGTACTTGGACCCATTCTATTTAATATTTTTATTAGTGATATTGCAGAAGGTATTAATGGAAAAGTTTGTCTTTTTGCTGATGACACAAAGATTTGCAACAGGGTTGACGTTCCTGGAGGGATCAGCCAAATGACAAATGATTTAGGTAAACTAAAAAAATGGTCGGAGCTGTGGCAATTGAGTTTTAATGTGGATAAGTGCAAGATAATGCACCTGGGACGTAAAAACCCAAGGGCTGAATATAGAATATTTGATACAGTCCTAACCTCAACATCTGAGGAAAGGGATTTAGGGGTTATTATTTCAGAGGATCTAAGGGTAAGTAGTCAATGTAATAGAGCAGCAGGAAATGCTAGCAGAATGCTTGGTTGTGTAGGGAGAGGTATTAGCAGTAGGAAAAGGGAAGTGCTCATGCCACTGTACAGAGCACTGGTGAGACCTCACTTGGAGTACTGTGTGCAGTACTGGAGACCGTATCTCCAGAAGGATATAGACATCTTAGAGAGAGTTCAGAGAAGGGCTACTAAAATGGTGTACGGCTTGAAGGAGAAAAGTTACCAGGAAAGGCTTAATGATCTTAACATGTACAGCTTGGAAAAAAGACGAGACAGAGGAGATATGATAGAAACATTTAAATACGTAAAGGGAATCCACAAGGTAGAGGAATGGAGTATATTTAAAAGGAAACAAAGTAGCAAAACAAGAGGACATAGTCTTAGATTAGAGGGGCAAAGGTTTAAAAGTAACATCAGAAAGCATTATTTTACTGAGAGGGTGGTGGATACATGGAACAGTCTTCCAGTTGAAGTGGTAGAGGCCAAAACAGTAATTGAATTTAAGCAAGCATGGGATAGGCATAAGGCTATCCTAAACAAAAGATAAATCCAGGTAAAGTATCCATGTAATTGGGCAGACTAGATGGGCCGAAAGGTTCTTATCTGCCGACATTTTTCTGTCTCTATGTTTTTTGTTTTTTTTTTTTTTTTTTAAATATGGTTTTATTCTAGTGAATTCTGTGTACAGGGTCTTATTTTATTTTTTTAATTCTTTATTTAGAGAATTATACATAACAAGAAATTCACGAAATCAAACGTAGAAAAAGACAGCCGTCTAGGGCTGGCCAAACTAACTACGGTCAGCCAGTCAGATAATGTAAGATGCAAGTAGTAACAGGTCAATAAGGGAATAATAAAAACAAAAAGCAAGAAGTCCCAACCACAGTGAAGGAAGAAAACTCAAAAGAAACACATAAGCATGTAGGACTATCAACGTAAATGCCATAAATTGTCCTGATAGATTATACTCAGAGCTTATCTATAGACCAGTGACACGTAAACAGAGAAGAAAAAAGCTGGGGGGGATAAACAATATCGCTCAGGTCTCAGTCTGGCTGAAGTTCCGGAGGGTCCGGCAAGATGCCCGCCGCTTCAAGGTCGGACCAGGCGGTTTCAGGATCAGTGATGGTGTAGGGGACATTACTATGTGTCACCACCAATGCTCCCGCCAAGCCCCACCGATAACGGATCCCCCTCCGACGAAGAACCGCAGTCACAGGACGGAACCGCCTGCGAGCAAGCAGAGTCTGGAATGGAAGGTCGTGATACAAAGCCAACGTGGAGCCCTCAAATTTCACTGGATCTCTTGCGCCAGGAGCAGACATAAGCTTGACCTTAAATGCTACGTCACGAAAGGCCACCACGACATCACGGGGTGTCCCCTTCGAAAGCACCGCAGGTTTCCGAACCCTGAATACCGATCCGATCTCATCTGGCTTGTCAGGAGGGAGTCCCGCCATCCGAAGGGCCAAACGAGACACATAAGCTGGGAGTTCATCCGACGACACAGAGTCCGGGATGCCTCTGACCCTGACGTTACGACGGCGGTGTCTTGTTTCCAGCATCTCCACAGAGCGGGACAAAAGCTCGACCTGGGATCTTAGACCAGCGACCTGTCCCAACAGGTGAGTATGTTCCGATAGCACTGTAGAGGTCGTCGCCTGCACTGCTGTCACCTGCGCACGGATTGTTGCAACCTCCTCCCGAACCGCCGCCAATTCAGGTTTCCACACCCCCCGGATCTCCCGGAGTTCGTCCAGGATCCTCCGAAGGTCTCTTTTCGTAAGAGGAAGATCATCATCCTCCTCCTGCCGACTTTCCTCAGGCCGCGTCATACGGGTTTCGAGTGAGGTCGCTCTCGTTTGTTGCGGTTGGGCAGTCGGTCTTAAAACGTCCTGTCGTAATGAAGCCACACTACTGATGGCTGAAAGCTGGTGTTCCTCAGCCGAATCCCCGTCAGAGAGGCCACCAGCAGTAAGTGAGGCACTCAAAGACGCCGTCAGCGCTGCTTTTCGTTTCTTTTGCGCCCTTTATTTTGCTGCTGCAGATAGTGGTTGGGAGTCTGATGTCCGAGATTGTGGGGAGATCCAGGTCATCGCAGAGCTACCACCCGAGTGCCAGGGGTCCTCTTCATCTTCCGAAAAGTCATAGCCCGGGGGGAGGGAGGAGGAGATCGCATCTCCCTTCGAAGTGGACCCACCTCTCATGGAGTCCCGAATGTCCCTCTGTCTGGACCGCAGCTTCTGTGAGCGACCGGTGGGCATGTCACCAAAAGCGCAGGCACAAGGAAGAAGAGCGGTAAAAGGTCTCAGAAATCTCCTTCCAGGCTTCTAAAATGGCCGCTAGTCATAGGCGTGCGCACGGGGTGTGCCGGGTGTGCCTAGGCACACCCTAATGCCGGCCCGCGGCACATTCTGGGTCCCGGCTGGCCGCATCCGATGGATAGCCGCCGGGACCCCTCGTCTCCGCGGGCCTGGCGGCAGCCTCCGCTTCCCTGGTGGTCCCTGTGGTTCGTGGGGTGCTGCACTGCGCTCTGTGCATGGCGCACAGACCGCACAGCACATCCCTCACTGACACGAGCGGCCGGCGATCTCTGATGACCTGTCACCTGACCGCCGGCGCTCTGACACAGACAGTAAGCGCCGGCGGTCAGGTGACAGGTCATCAGAGATCGCCGGCCGCTTGTGTCAGTGAGGGATGTGCTGTGCGGTCTGTTCGCCATGCACAGAGCGCAGTGCAGCACCCCACGAACCACAGGGACCACCAGGGAAGCGGAGGCTGCCAGGCCCGCGGAAATGAGGGGTCCCGGCGGCTATCCATCAGATGCGGCCAGCTGGGTTACCCCTCTTTGACCTCCCCCCCATCTGTGCCACTGGACCACCAATGATACATATTCAACCCCCTCCCTGCAAGCAAAAAAAAAAACAAAGGTAAGCAGGAGAGGGGGCAATTTTCATATATGAAAAATATTTTTTAATAGTGTATTTTAAATATTTAAACAGTTTTATGGCTGTGGATTCTGTGATACACATATACTGCTGAGTTTTATGGCTGTGGATTCTGTGATAGCAGTATTTGTGTATCACAGAATCCACAGCCATAAAACTCAGCAGTATTTGTGTATCACAGAATCCACAGCCATAAAACTCAGCAGTATATGTGTATCACAGAATCCACAGCCATAGAACTCAGCAGTATATGTGTATCACAGAATCCACAGCCATAAAACTCAGCAGTATATGTGTATCACAGAATCCACAGCCATAAAACTCAGCAGTATATGTGTATCACAGAATCCATAGCCATAAAACTCAGCAGTATTTGTATGAGTTTTATGGCTATGGATTCTGTGATACACATATACTGCTGAGTTTTATGGCTGTGGATTCTGTGATACACAAATACTGCTGAGTTTTATGGCTGTGGATTCTGTGATACACATACTGCTGAGTTTTATGGCTGTGGATTCTGTGATACACAAATACTGCTGAGTTTTATGGCTGTGGATTCTGTGATACACAAATACTGCTGAGTTTTATGGCTGTGGATTCTGTGATACACATACACATACACTGCATACTGCTGAGTTTTATGGCTGTGGATTCTGTGATACACAAATACTGCTGAGTTTTATGGCTGTGGATTCTGTGATACACATATACTGCTGAGTTTTATGGCTGTGGATTCTGTGATACACTGATACACACTGCATACTGCTGAGTTTTATGCCTGTGGATTCTGTGATACACACTGCATACTGCTGAGTTTTATGGCTGTGGATTCTGTGATACACTGATACACACTGCATACTGCTGAGTTTTATGCCTGTGGATTCTGTGATACACATACACTGCATACTGCTGAGTTTTATTGCTGTGGATTCTCTGATACGCTCATTCACATTGCTTGGTTTTATTGCTGTGGATTCTGTGATAGGCTCTTACACGCTGCACATTGCTGAGTTTTATTGCTGTGGAGCTCTGATACACTCATACACGCTGCACATTGCTGAGTTTTATTGCTGTGGAGCTCTGTTACACTCATACACGCTGTATATTACTGAAGGTGTTATTGCTGCGAATCTCTGATACGCTCATACACACTGTACATTACTGTGAGTTTTATTGTTGTGGTTTCTGGGATATGCTCATTCACACTGCACATTAATGTGGGCTTTATTGCTACATACCCCCAGGGTGTAGGGAGGAGGATATATAGTTATGTATGTGAACGTATGGCTGTGTGTATAAACGCATGTATCTGTCTTTAAACAGGCTGCTTTGCGTAAAATTCTGCACCTGTTTCCTTGTCCGGTGTTGCCCCCTTGTCTTGTACCATAAAGGATTGTATTGTGCACAGAAATCACCACAATATCTGCTGCCTGCACTCCACAAAAAGAATTACAGCGAGCGTCTTGGCAGCATCGTGAGGTACAGGTAGGAGACTGTATTGGTACAAGTCAGCAAGAGGTTAAATGGGCCACTCTACTCAAATTTCACTCCTTTTTAACATTTAACCACTTTGCTGCTGACGACGTGCTGAGCGCATCCTCTGGTTTCATGTTTGTGTGTAGAGGATGTACTCGGCACGTCGTTGAAGTCTTTGTGAGATCCGTCAGGTCGATATAGTGATTCCCAGAGTGAGACTGAGGGACTTTTTCTCCCAGTCTCCCTCTGCTCCTGGCGGCCAGAAGAGGTGAATGGAGCAGTCGTTCTTTTTGCGGGATGAGAGGTGAGTATCTGATTTTTGGGGGGGGGGGGTTCAGCTGTTGCTGACTGATTCTGCAGAAGTGGAATCCATTAGCACCAGGTCCTGGTTGTGAGTAAATGTTCAGTAACCGCAACCAGACGGTAATCAGCGCTAGTAGATTGTAATGCTAATGCTGATTAACACTTTCCACTCCCCATGTTAAGTATAGGGAGCTGAAAAGCGCAAGATTCTAAATGGTAAAGGGTTTTCTAACAGATTAGCGTTTGGATTTTAATATGGTGCGCCCGCGCTAACTAACAATCTTTTGGATGAAAAAATGTGGTAAAATAAATTTACACGCTGCATGTGATCAAAATCCAAATTTAAATTTTTTGATCTAGCATTTTGAGGTGACATGATGTATACCGGGGTCATTGGTCCTCTAGCTCATTTGGAACTATATCTCCTATGTTGCTCGGCCAATAATTAAGATAGATGAGACTCATTGGAAATGTAGTTTCAAAACGTCTGGGTATCGAAGGTTGCTTAACCCCTGAAGCATACACATAGTAATGGTGTGTGTGTGTGTCGTTGTATGTATGTATGTATGTATGTATGTATGTATGTGATATATATATATATGTGTGTGTTTTGAGCTTTTGGGTGCACACCCTAATGCAATAGGCTGCGCACGCCTATGCCGCTAGTACTAGGCCCCGATTGTGCCGCGGGGTTTAATCCGCTCCGGAGCGTCAATTTCGGGGTAAGGCAAACTCACCGAGTCCCCCAGTGCCCCCAGAGACCGTAGAGCGTTTCTCAAGTGCGAGCAAGCGGCGGAAATAACTTTAAAAACCGTGTTTATCACGGAGCTCCTTCAACATGCAGCCGCTCGCTTCCTCGGCTAGCTCCGCCCCCGTTTCTATGTTTCTATGTTTCTATATTGACTCCTGAAGCTGATAAGAAGGTGGTGCTTAGCGTCAATGGTATTTTCATCCTGTGGCTCGAAAGTAATATGACGCTGCTGAGAATGTGACTGGGTTGTAACACAGATTCTAAAGGCAAGCAGCAAATGGAAAATGGCTGGGTCTCAAGTTTTCCATTTAATCTTGCCTTAATGTTTAAGTTGTAATCTGAACTAAGATGTTTCCATCAAAACCAATCATGGCTCCTCTTACTCCATATATATATAAATCCAATCACCTCTTGAACTGTGCGTAAAATAAAAAAAACAGTTTTACAGCTGGAAAATTCACACTCTACAACAATGTCACCTTCTTCATTATCTCACCAAATCAAGTAAAATTTATATTTAATAATGCATAAAATAGCCAAGATAGCGTCAGTAAATGGGTGGCCCAAGAAAAAAACAAGTTTGAGCTTTCTTTCTGTCTAGCTATAGGATTGCAAGAAGAAAATCTTCTGAGGATTCTCTGTTTAGATGTATAGAGTGTTTTGCTCAAGGTCCGTATGTCAAGCCGCTCCTCTCAACAAATGAGTAGCTTGGCAGTAGAGTATCAAGTAGGGTAACTCCCAAGCCCACCATGTTTATAGGAAGATTCTAGACTAGAAAGCATCATTTTGGGCACCTACACTTCCAAATAATGTCCAAAGCAGCAAAGTCATTAGATTTTCAGACTTAAAGAATAGAAGCAACTATTATATTGTAGCAGAACCGTAGAGGACTGGTCCCTGGCTTGTCTCCAACAAGTAAACCACCTGCAAGTTACTGCTTATTCCAGTACTATTCAAAGGGTAGTGCTAGGTTGCTGTCCGAATGTGTGCAGAAGCAAAATATACTGCCCAAAGATCCCTGCAAACATCTGCCAGAGACTTAATTTACTGGTTAGGAATATTTAATGGGCACCACACTTGACATTTATACAAACATTTGCTTACAAATGTGTGGCATAACAGGGCCGGCCCATCCATGGTGCCAGATGGAGCCATGGCTCCAGGCAGCACTTTGCCAGGGGCAGCATTTTGGGACTCAACTAGGCACACCACACAACCGTGCGTTTTCTTACTGTGGAGCTCTGATTTCTTTTGGAGGGGGGCAGCATTTAAGCCTGGGAACCAGGCAGCACAATGTCTTGGGCAGACCCTGGGCATAAACATTGAGAAGAACAACAAAGTGTTCAGAAATCTCTACTGCCTGTGAGTAATATTGTGAGTGGGCATAACAATAAGTTGTCATGGGACAGGACTTTTTTTCAGCGGGTACTCGCCGGCACCTTACCACCAGCCCGAACTAACAGGAAAGAGCATGATGCTCCTCCCTCCTCCTGCAGTGGCAGACAGAGAATCGGAAGCACTCGGCTGATCATATTGCCCCTGAATGCTTCCGATTGTCAGGAGTGTATGTAGGGACCAATTACCCCCCTCTTCTCCCAATAAGTGACAAGGGAGGGCTGGTTAAATAAAATCTCCCCTCTGTTTCTTCAGTGCTCCAGCTCTGGCAGATGTGTGTAAACATGATGCACCCCCTCTCTCTGCAGCCGCTGAAACTTTGAACAGCATGGGGAGGGGGGTGCAGCATGTTTACACACATCTGCCAGAGCTGCGGATTGTCAGGCAAGTGGTGTGATCAGAGGAGCTGGCACTGTAAGGCGGTACAGGTGGCTGCTTAAGAGCGCAAAACCAGGAGGGTGTGCAAAAATTTTTTTGAATCCCTGGTCACTTGCCTTGACAGGGATCCAAATTTTTAAACTATCTGCCTGGCACTGTGTCCCTGCTGCTCCTCCTCTAAGATGCAGCCGATGCCCAGCGAGCTGCATTGTATCTGCCAGGTCAGAGAGCAGACTTCCCTGCGGTGCTGGATACGGAAGCCTGCGCTTTCTCTCCTCCTGGTCCCTTCCTCCGTGCTTGTGCCTGGCCCCTCTGACAATGTCAAGAGGAGGGTGTGCCAAATGTCGTCTACAGTGCCGCCTTACCCCCAGCCTTCCCAGCAGTTCCAGACAGTGTGTGGTGCACCCTGGAAGGTGAGAAGGTGGACATTTAAGTCCTGGCTGCATTGCTCTGCAGGGACTCAGTGAGAGGCAGGCCTCAGAACAAAGAAAAAACTGCTGCTGCTTCCAAATACACTTCAAAACAGCATTTAAAAATATCAGCTCTGGCAACACAGGTATGTTCACCTGGTCCTGCAGTTACCACCATGTGTGAGTTTTCTCAAGGTCAAACACCCTCTCATTGGAGTCCCCCAATATTATTCAAACAGTACTTGGTGGATAGTGGAGTTTTATTGCTGTGGAGCTCATACACACTGCACATTACTGTGAGTTTCATTGCTGTGGAGCTCATACACACTGCACATTACTGTGAGTTTCATTGCTGTGGAGCTCATACATACTCAGCAAAACTGAGTTTCATTGCTGTGGTGCTCACAAATGCTAGGGGAGTATCCACTCAGTGCCAGTGTTGCAGAAAAACCCAGCAGCTAACTGCACTGCAATACAGATTTTTCTTGCAACAGAGGCACTTAGTGGATAACCCCCATAGGGTTACAACAATAGTTGTAGTTCATTTAAAGGGATACTCCAGGCAATATGACCACCTCAGCTTTTTAAGGTGGCCATATTGCCTGAAGTATCCCATTTTTTTCCCCCAGCCTTCTACCTTTTCCCGATCGGCTGATATTGCTGAGAGAAGCGGTGGACTTTACTCCGCCCTCCCAGCTGTCAATCAGCCGATCGGGTTCCAAGGTCCCCGTGTTTTGGAACTCTCAGCAAAGCTGGGATGTCATCGCGCTAGAAGCGCGATGACGTCCCACCACTCCGGCAGAGTCGCGGGAACGCGCAGGAGAAGGAGCTGGAGCTGCTGCCGTCTCCTCCTCCTTCTCCTCCACCTAAGTTTTTAGACGAGCAGGCGGGGTGAACTTCAGCTCACCTCGCCGCTTGTGAACGTGCGCTGCTCCGCGCATGCACGGTTGAATGAGCTGATTGGCTGGTTTATGTGATAGGCGCGCATGCGTGCTTTGCACGTAAACCTTAAGCCAAGTTCCAACTTTAACACGACGGGAGCGGAAGAGGAGGGAGGTGAGTAAAAGAAAAAATTACGTTCGAAAAGTGTAATTTTTAGGGTAAGTATAACATTAAAAAATATATATATATGTACTGAATGACTAGTTAGGGCAATAGGTTTAATATAAAGTAAAAAAAAGGGGGTGATTTTCAGCCTGGAGTGTTCCTTTAAATGAACACTCCTTTAAAGGAACACAGTATTAAAAAATATGGTTCCCTTTTATAGTGTCTTCCTTTAAGTGAGCTACAACTATTGTTTATTAGGACATGAAAATAGTAATAATAATCAGTTTTTCCCCGGAAGTGAGAGTACCCCCACCTATTTTTCCAGAAAGAAAGCACTGTTAAGGGATATCCATATAAATGTGGAGAGAGCTTCTTTTACATATACATTTTGACTGAGTTATGAAGCTAATAGTGTGACTCCTGCCTGGGCAAGTGATAAGGAGTTGCACCCAGGGCTGGACTGGGAATAAAAAGCAGCCCTGGAATTTTTTTTTAGACCAGCCCTATTTTGTGATAAGTGCAAACAAAAAGGATACATATCAGTTGCACAGCAATAAAACTCACAGTAATGTGCAGTGTGTATGAGCGTTTCACAGAGCTCCACAGCAATAAAACTCACAGTAATGTGCGGTATGAGCGTATCACAGAGCTCCATAGCAATAAAACTCACTGTAATGTGCGCTGTGTATGAGTAGTCTCTCTGTGATCCCACTTTTTCTTTTACCCTTCTCTCTCTCCCTGTGACCCCTATTGTTTCTGTGACCCCCCTTTCTCCTTCTGTGACTCCTCTCTCTGACCTGTCCCCATAACCCCTCTCTATGATCCCTATCTTTGCTTCTGTAACTCTCACTCTCTCGCTCTGTGACCCTTGTGTGATTTCTCTTAGTGACCTCCCCCTTCTCTCTGTGATCCCCTCTCTGTGACCCCCACTGACATCCTCTTTCAATGTGACCTCATTTTCTCTGACCCCCTCTCTGTGACCTCCTCTCTGTAACATCCTCTTTCTCTATGACCCCTCTCTGTGACATCCTTTCTCTGTGACCCCCTCTCTGTGATTCCTCTTTCTCTCTCTCTCTGTGGCATCCTCTTTCTCTCTCTGCGACCCTCTCTCTGTGACATCCTTTTCCTGTGACCGCCTCTTTATCTTTCTCTCTCCCTGTGACATCCTCTTTCTCGCTCTGCGACCCTCTCTGTGACATCCTTTTTCTGTGACCCCCTCTTTCTCGCTCTCTCTGTGACATCTTCTTTTTCTCTCTGTGAACCCCCCCTGTGGTCTCTGGGTACACACACACATAGAGATTTAATCATAGTGTGCAGTGTCTGCATGTGCCCCATATCTGCAGAGGGAGTTAAGAGATGGGCAAGAGAGGGAGAGGTACATTTTTTTTTTATTTGAGCAACTCCACGGAGAGTAAGGATCAGGAAGGCCAGGCTGCTGGAGACAGCTATAAAGCTGCTGGCCTGGCTGTGACAGTCTGTCTGCTCCCCTGCCCCCAAACGTGTAGAAATGCATACAGGTATATTTTGGCAGTGCCATTCAAATTTTGTTCTTGACAGATATTCCTCTACCTGAAAAGAAAATAAACTGTTACATGTTTTGTTTTTACCTGTCTTTAAAGTGATTAATTCTTCATTTAACTCTAGAACTATGAAATTCATTGGACAAATTTTCTAATTCCAGTTAAACCTTTATATGCAAGATCAATGTAAATTAGGATTATGTTCTTGGGTAAGAATGGGAAGCCAACTGAAAATATTCTTAGGACTCTACTGTAATGAAGAATAAAGGCTTATATGAGACTTTATTGCAAATGGAGTGGCAATCTATTAGTGGTAGGTTGCATTATTACCAATCCTGGTTACCTTGTTACAGCCAGATGGTTATTGCTTACATTCAGATTGAAATAGAAGAAATTTTTTGCCGTGACAATCACCACTATAGTGTTATACACAAGTCAATAGAACGCCACTGAGTGTTATTGTATCGTGTCTTGTAAAGTAGATCTCACACAAATATATACAGGTGGAAGGACACAGGGACTATTTGACCTCTGAGTTTTTCCAGTTATATTGCAAGATGATTGCAGAACAGCACATGAGTGAATTTCCATTCCAAAAATTGGATTTTGGTGGTGGTAATTCTTAAAAAAAAATGTTTTTGTGCTACCAGCATGAATTAATGAAAGACTTGGAATTGCTGGTTGTTCTGGTACTACTGCCACTTTTGTCTGTTCTGTACAATGCATCAAATACAAAAAAGCATGGTGAAAATATGGGGGCAGGGGAGCAGCCAGAAGCTTTGTATCCATCTCAAGCAGCCTGGACTCCTTGCTCCTTACTCTGTGTGTGAGGAGCTGCTCAAATAAAAAAATAAAGCGCTGCTTGGGTCCCCAGGGGAAATCACAAACTTACATTGTAATGGCATGTCCACTCCAGGGCAGGAGGCTGCTGCACAGGCTGGCCCTGCTCTCCCCACCTCTCTCACTCCTTCCTCCCTTGTGGTGCGGGGACAGGAAGCGTGCAGGAGGATGAGGAGGAGCAATTGCAGCATCATGTCAGAGGCTCCCGAGTCTCTGACAGGGACAGAAAAACGCTGCCCTGGACAAATGCCCCATGGATGGGCCGGCCCGGAGCCCCCCCACCCTTCTGTCCCCGTGCACACAGTGTGCGATGCGCGGGGACAGGAAGAGATGGGAAATAGTATGGGAAGAGCCAGATGCAGAAGCCTCATGATCTCTCTCTGGTCACATGGCTCCCCAGTGGCCCAAAAAATGAAGCAGCCTACCGGGATTCATCCCGGTATCCCGGTAGGCCAGTCCGGCCCTGGTTGCACCTCTGCGAGTCTTACTGAAACCTGTTGCATTAAGATAGACAGTAAAGTTGATATAATTGGTTTATTTACTTGATATAAAACCTGGTACACCAAGTGAATGGGAAACATTGATCCTTGACACTTAGCTTTTGCAGGTGTAATGTTCAAGATCGTATCCTTAGAAACATTACGTTTTAGGTGCAAGAGGATAAAGAATCAAATCTAAATTCAGATCTCCTGGTTAGGCCACGCCCAGGTGATTAAAATGAATGTACTCCCCCGTATCCTTTACCTCTTTCAGACAATCCCCATCAACCTTCCGCGTTCGTACTTTCGGGCTTACAGGCTCAGGTCTCGAATTACATATGGCGGGGGACTAGACCTCGACTAAAATTTTCCATCCTTAGATTACCCAAGACGCGGTGCGGACTTGCAGTTCCTGACTTTGCATTGTTTCATACAGCTTGCCACCTCCAGCGAATCCTGGAGTGGGCAAAACCCTGCCAGCTCAAAGCCTGGGGGAGGTAGAACAAGATGAAGCGGGGATCCCGCTCTCTGTCCTCCCTTGGTTGCCCAGACTGCAGGGGCTACGCCAAGTACGTGACCTAGCTTACACTTCTGCTACCCTGCGCATCTGGCATTGAGTGATGCAACTTCTGGACTTATCCACAGACCCATCACCACTTTCACCTTTGCTGTGTCAAGCCTCCTCTCCTACAAGTTACACCCCATCGGTATTTGCAGACCTGCTACAGTCACAGACACCCCGCATTCGTGACGTATTTCGAGACCAATGCCTTGCCTTGCAGACCGACATACTGGGTGACAGGGAATTGACTTTCCTACGATAATTTCGATACCAACAGATCCTTAGCTTTGTTCGTTCCATACCTCAACGACCGAACTTGACTCGCCCTTTGACAGAATTTGAAACACATTGCATGAGGGCAGAGTTACTGGCTCATGGAGTGTCTTTCCTATATGCACTGCTCCAGCGCTCTAATAGGACCCCTCCACCCCGGTTCATGGGCCGTTGGGAGATGGCGTTGGAGATCACTCTTTCGGACTCTCAATGGCGAACGATTTGCGACCTCACTCACCACTGCTCAATGTTGACGAAAGTACAGGAAACAGCATACAAATTGTTGTCTCTGTGGTATAAGACCCCTGAACAGCTGACGTGTCGGACAGTTGCTGGCGCTGTGACGCAAGTCCTGGTTCAGCCCTCCATATCTGGTGGTCATGTCCGAGTATTCGTCCATACTGGGAGTGAATACATAAAATCATTTGAATGTTTGTAGACCCCCTCCCGACTTCCTCTTTGCCCAATGCTATTGCATCATGTGCCATATGCAACGTCAGGCTACAAAAAAATCAGTCTGCCTCCGCATTTTTAATGTTGCCAAAAGTCTGATACCCCTGTATTGGAAGCGTAGGTCGTGTCCTCCCATGCAGTTCTGGCTTTCCAGAATGGAAGACCTTCACAGGGTCAAACATTTATATTATTCCATGAACTGAATGAGCTCTCACTACACTCAGATTTGGAGCAGTTGGATCCTCCACTCAGGAGGATCGACATTCCAAGTTCTGGTATCATCAGTATGAACGTAGTCACCTCCTCTCATGCATCTAATTTCGTAGGATGTATTTTACCACTCTACACCATTTACCAGTTGCTATCCCTACCTTTGCTTCCGGTGGGGCCATGCCCTCTCTCCCACACCCCCTTCCTCACATAATTTGGTACTATTCCTGCCCCCCCCAACCCTCTGATCCATTTTTCTGCTGTGGTGTTAGATATATCTTACTGCTTTATTTTACTTGGATCACATGAGGATTATTTGCTTAACTTGTTTATTTTTCACCCAGCCTGCGTGCTGATGACTTTGTTTACTGTTTATTTCTCGTATGCCTTTTCAATTCAAAATAATACATATATTTACAAAAAACAAAAAACAAATCTAAATTCAGCTGCAATATTCATTTGAGGGACCCAAAGATTGTTCATTAAAAATCATGTCGCTGGCAAAGTCACTAATGTCTGCTCTCAGGCTAGTGTCAGGCGAGCATCTTTGGAGAGTGGGAGGAACATCCGTGACAGTGGACGTTCCTTCCACTCGACGCCCATCTGGCCACCTCGCTTTTACAGTTTTAGCTCTTTGGACATTATGCCCATAGGGCTAAAACTTTGGGGGCATCTTCTGCAGCCCAGAAGCAGACGAAATTAGTTCGCAGCAAATAAATTTAATTTTCTTTTGGGCTGCAGAACAGCACGTTGAGATATCTTGATATCGGGGCACCAGATGGTGCCTTTGAAACCCGTGATATCTCCTTATTGTTAGTGAAGGGGTTAAAGGAACTGTGACGTGTGTCACTTTGAATGTGGGGTGCGTGGACCTGGTGGTACTTTGATCTGCATAGACAACAGATACACATGGACCACAACAACACAGACCACACAAACACTCTACACACAAGAGGGGGGGGGTGTCAGGCTCGTGCCAGGATGGAGCCATGGCGGAGCCTTAGGTTTAAGTTTATTTTCCCAAGCAAAACAGGCAGACACAGGAAGCTGTATATGGTATAATAAGTGTATTCCAAAAAGGTAGGCATACAGCAACAGTCTTATACACAGTAAGAGAGCACTCAAAACAAATAGACAAGTCTCTCTGCACAGAGGTAGTGTCTTGCTGCACCAGGGATAGTGGACTATGCAGTGTCCACCAAGTAGGAACCAGGAGCTCTTCGCAAAGTACCTTGAGAGCAGGATGGTGGAGCTAAGTTTGAATGCAGATAGCCACAGGTGTGGTCACAATACACCAGGGATAGTGGGCTAGGCAGTGTCCACCACAGACAGGATCCACAGGCCTGGAACCAGGAGCTCTTCGCAAAGGACTTGATGTAATGCAGGCAGATGAAGCAGGAACACTTGTAGACAATAACGATAACAGTACAGAGGTTCATAGGGAATACAGACAGACTCAGGGAGAGGCAGCTCGCAGTAAGCAGGATGGGGAAACACAAAATGAGAGAGCCCTGAGAGAAGAGTGTGACCAGGTTATATGCACACCCACTCAGGAGCTGGCACAGGTAATTAACCCCTGATTGGACGCAGACATGGAGCAACAGAACATATGATGAATAAGCAGGCTTCTCGGGCTGAGGCATGACAGGGGGCAAGGACCTGAAATAGAACATCAGGTCTGCACCTCTCAAATACATCTCCAGGTCCACGCACCCCATGTCCAATGTGACACACATCACAAGAACACTTTAGTGAACAGTAGAGTGTTCTTTTTCTGCACCTTAAATAATTGGGCAGAGGCTGCTGACAACCTCTGCCCAATTAGATTTTATTTATTTTTCTTAAATTTGGGTGGATTTCCTCACCTTTTGATAGCTTCTCCTCTTCGGCTCCGAACATGGAAGTCCTTCAGGCTTTTTTGCGCAATATGCACTCCCTCTTCTACTTGCGTAGTGTAGGAAAAGCAAATTGCGCACCGCAACAGCACTTGCGAACTTTACGTACGCAAGTTTCGTAGCTCCTGCACAGTTCCAATCCGTTGCGGTCTCTCTGAGACCACTCACTAATGGGATTGGTCTCAGAGATGGTGACGATGTCACAAGTAACAGAGTTAAAGAGCAAAGTCCCCCTTGTGGCAGATCCCTGTATTGACTTTTACACTTTATGAATGTAAGTTTCAAAATGATGGTCAGAGCTGAGCGCATGCACATATCTGATCCATTGACTGCCTCTCTAAGACCTATCACTACCATGAATGGTCTCAGAGAGAGTGGCGTCGGCACACTCTCTGCGTGCCAACATCGCTACTGTTGACTGATCTGATGACTGGCAGCTGGGAAGGTAAAACATCCCAGCTCCTGGGGACGCTGGGTGGGGTGAAGCAAACTGCTCCACTTCACCCAGTGTTTTCTACCAGTTCACCTGGCCTGTGGGGAGCGGCACTCCTCATATCCTGACAACTTCAAAAATATAAAGCGGTCAGGATGTGTTTCTTTAAGCTTTTTTGAACCTCACCCTGGGGTGCCTGGACCCTTCTCTGTCTCTAGAAACACGTAGTCACACTTGACTAGTAGCAATACATGTTTTTAGGATATAATGCATTTTGATTGTTGAATCTTTAGCAAAAAGCTTCACAATGTTTAGAAGACATATTGGACAACAATGCACATGCAGCTCAGAATCTTTTTCATCTTGTGTGAAACAGTTATATAGGAAGTCATACAGGGTTATCCAAAGAGATCCGAATTGCTTGAGAAAGGTAACCGAACGCTGAAAATCAGCGTTCGGTTACCTTTCCTGGCCATTCGTCTATCCAGAGAGCAGGCAATTCGCCAAATCCTGGCGAATTGCCTGCACATACGGTGCCTGTTCGGTGCCTGTTTGAGGGCAGAGAAATCCCCATGAAAAGCACTGCTTGAGCTATTCAGAGAACGAAAACCAGCAGTGAAAGGTTCCCGAAATGCCCTGCCATTCGGGGGTTTAATTCGGCAAGTTAATTCAGGAGAATCCCATAGGCTTCAATGTTAAAAATATTCCCGTTTTAATTCAATATCTAATAAACCATTCATTATAAAATTCTGCAATAAAGAGTCTCTTTATTTATAGATTTTTTAGGATACTTTAAGCATTTTTCTGTTTTTTGTTTTTTTTAAAAAGTGGGATTTTTTTTTGATTTTTTTTTTTAAAGTTTACTTATTTTTTCTGTAACAGCCCTTTTTATTATCATTCCCTGGACCTCCTGTGTAAATTTCAGACATTTTCGCTCAGTAGTTTCTTTGCAAACAGCGTTTCATTTTCGCAGATTCACACAAACTATTTTGCTAATTTATTCACCTCCCTCGTCTGGTCTCAGCTGCTTCGGCTGCTTCGGCTCCTGCTCGGGCTTTTTCCGTGGTTTTCGGCAGGTTAATCCAGATGTTTTTGGGGGTTTTCGGCGTGCATTTGGTGGGTTTTGCGGTTAGTTTTCGTCGGGTTTGCGGCAGCCTTTCCCTGCAATTCGGGGACCCTGTGGTGCTTGCTGAATACACCGCAGGGTCACCGAAATGGGATCGGCAAAAGGAACCGAATTGAAGAGAACGAAAAGTCACCGAATGTGCGGTGACTTTTCGAATCTCTTTGAATAACCCTGATAGTGACCGAATTGGTTCAATAATTTTTTTTGGACGATTCCAATATTCCCTATCAACTGATTCCGATTATTTCAGAACCTGAAATTTCCAGATTCCAAAATAGTCCAAACCAAACTGAAAATTTGCATATCTAGCATAAATGTTGTTTAGTTGCCTATTTTGGTATTGTTGGTTTAACCAATTCTTTACAGTTTGCACACATAAGGTACATTGGAGTATAATAGCTAGAAAATATATATATTGAATTCTAAAATGCACATATCTTGCATGGTGGAAAATATGTATGTCACATAAATGTGTGTAACCACAATGTCCCTAATTAGTGACATCCGAAAAAAGAATTTTGATCAGTTAAAGCAAAATTTAAAATAGCAGTTTGAATCAAAGTATGTTTGGCATATACCATGAGATTTGTGATTCAGTGGAGCTTTCAAAGATTTTGATAAAACACTTTCACTTCAAATGGTTTTGCATATCACCTTGAGACAGATAGCGTTAAAACAAATGGTTAAGTGTTAAGTCAAGCAGAAAATGAGTCTTCTTTACTTTCATTGGTGTGAATGGTGGTTAACCCCTGCCTAATCTTTTAACATATATTTGTTCATTGAATCAACAGATTCAGTAAGCACTATGATGGATGGAGTTTAACTGTGTCTGTTCATTGTTTGGCTTGTACTGAGTAAATGACCAGTTTGTTTATGTATTCATAATAAATTATCCCTCCTTGTTATATGACATAACAAATGTACACAAAACACCTCTTAGAGAGTGTTTATTTAAAAAAAGGATTTACAGCTTTCACATCAAATGTTTTATTTCCTAAGATATCATATAAGATTTATTTTGTGACTACCGTCTTTCCTATGTTATTTCTTTGTTGTTTTTATGTTTAATACAGCATAAAGTGTAGTTATTGTGAAATGAGGGCCTATGCATTATCTATTTCTGTATTTGTAAAAAGTAAGTTTGTTTTTGTGTAACCCAAATATTATGATAATTTTATGTGGAAGCAGTCTTTTCCCACAGATATTCAGAGAAGCGAAGCAGACTGGCTCAAAGTATATTATACATTATATACCAAAAATGAATGACTTATGACAAAACACAACACTAAGTAGCAATCATATTAATTAGGTTTAATGGATGGAACCGTTTAATAACTGCCATCTACTGCTTTCAATTAACAGAACTCACAACTGCCCCAGGTTTTGTTGAAGAAATCCCTACTGTTAGATCGTAGTCCACCAGATTTCTGTTCTGGTGTCCTACTTAAACTAGGATAATTAGAGCATTTACCATGGCCCTGCTGAGCTAAAACAACTTAGGGCACATTGTGATTTGAGCCTTATACAGTGACATTCTGTGGCTGCATCATTCATTCTTCCACAATGGGCCTTGGGCACATCTCACACCATCAATAATGATACAGTGAATGGTGGGTCATGCCCACACTGGTGACACTGTGTTCTCCTCTGTATGTCTGACATGCATATCTTCCAATGTAGGGAGGTATTAGTTAATTCAAGCTCTGTTCAAAACATTGTTATTAGCACTTGCCAACTCCATGATGCCTTCCAGAGTAGGTCAATGTGTATGGATATGGTGCAACATCATGAAGAGAAATCTCTTCCTAATGTCATTCTCTCCATCACATACCAGATACCTCTTCTGCATCTCTCTTCATAGCATTGTGTTCTTCTAAGAGCAGCATGAAGCACATTTGAGGGTGTAATTATATCTTTATTGAATTGTTTTGAAAACGTAAAGGATTCTGTGTTACCTGCATAGAGATGCTTGATTTCACAGAACATACATTTAATTAAATTGTTGCACACAGTTTTTTTTAATGATGCTTCCTATGATTTTGGCAAACCCTTCACTCTGTTATAGTAATACAAGTAAAGTTATGCCATCAAGAAAGGATAAATCCAACAACAGACTAGTTCTGGGGGGTAAAAACAACATAGGTACATGCCTCATAAAATGTTCAAAACAGATATTAAATGATAAATACTCATCATCGCGCCGTGATGTCATTTTTAGTCGACCCCCCCTGCAATGCCAGGAGATCGCCTGAAAGAGAGGGTTTTTTTTGTGTCTTGTTTTTATTAATGCAACAAAATTGTTCACATTTCAATTATAATGTGGACAATAATGCCGCACTAGTGATTTCTTTCTATGGGGTGTGTTTGCTAAAAAGCACATAATTCCCCCCAAAAAAATCTAACGAGTTCCCCCATTTCTAATTTTTTTAACAAGTGCACCCCATAGAAAATATAAACGCATAGACTCACATGATAAAGTATGGGAAAAAAAACACTTTACACGCGGTAGAGAATTAAAAATTCAAATTTTATTGCATTTTTTGTTATAGTATACAGGCAGAGTATGACGTATACATATAAATAATGATATATTATGAATCTGACAGAAAGAACGATATGTAATATGTCTGGGTCATATAATAAAATGTGACTTCAAATCGCGTTTAAACATGATGAGCAAAAGCGATAAAAATGAGCTCAGCACACACATGTGAAATGGCTCAGCAGTGAAGGGGTTAAAGAGGAATATGAAATATACTACTTGTAACAGCTGATTAAATATTAGAAATAACTCTTCAAATTTTCGCACTCATAGGGCACTATCACCGGGTGTGAGCTAACTTTAGCGTTGGCAAGTTTTTGCATAAGCACGGGGTTAACTCAGCCTGACCAGGAGATTGTTTACCTCTTGCTAAAAAGGGAAAAAGAAATCGCTTAGTGTGACGCTATTAGTGTCACAGTGGCGGAACCAGGCAAGCGCCGTGGTAAGGCCCTGGTACAGTTGAAAGCCCCTATATGCAGAGATACCAGTTTTGGTAGCAATAACAGAACAGATCAACACGGGGTTAACAAGAGACCTCTGCACAGCTATACCGCAGCAGCCCTGATCTGACAGGCCGGTCTTTCAAGATAGCCGGATCTATTCTAAATGAAAAAGTTACCTTAGAAGCTGTGCACCAGTCTATAGACAAACACAGGTTACAGGGTTCACTGGAGATGGTACAGATAAGGATAATCCAAAAACGTAGTCAAAGAGAGAAGCCAGAGGTCAGAACCAGAGAATATACTGTATACAGAAGCCGGGGTTCAGAACCAGAAGAAACGTCAGACAAGCCAGAAGATATCGTAACCAGGTAATCAGAATATAACATAACATAAACAGAAAAACCAAATACAGCAAGGGAAACACTAATAACTGAATACGCAGGAGAAACAAAAATAAACTAAGAACAGTATAACAGAGGCAACAGACAGACAGGGAAACAGGACCAGAGAAATAAACTGAACAAGATATACAAACTAGGATGCAACAAAACAGCAGGGAGCCCTCGGAACACAGTAGATATTGGAAACCAGGAAAATCAAAATGACCCAGCAATGCACCATAGACCCATCTTTTATGGTGAAGAAATCAGGACAAGGGCAGACACCTAAGCAGGGAGAACAGAAAACAAATTAACCCCTGAGCTGCAACACAGGAATTGCACAGAATAAAGGACAAAACAGGAATATACAAATACAGAGGGCACGGAGACAGGGCTGGAAGTATAGAACGTGACAATTAACAATTCGTAGTGCGAGCTTACTAGACTTTCCGCATCCTATACTTAAAATGAGCAGCAGCGCTAGAGATCTCTTCCACTTTTAAAACTAACAGATCACTTGGTGCCTGCGCTAATTTCTGGAGTGACGCTAATTGTAAAATTTAACCTACTGTCAACCCTGTGACAAATTGATTTGATTGGCCCAAATGGATCATGTGGTATTTCCTTTTTTTTTCTTCATCCTTTGTATTCTGGTGGACTTAATGGATTAGTTAACCAATACATCTTGCTCCATTTTTGTACAATACTTCTGTGGTACTATTGATTGATAAAATGGGATGCTAGTCATGGGTTTATGTTTATAGTGTTTATTTCTGAACAATCTAGATCGTATTTACAATGCTTAAATGCTGTTATGGTGAGGTGGATTCGATTGGCCCCAAAGGGTCACGTGTTCTTTCATTCTTGTGATTGGTTTGCTGAGGGGCCATTTTGATTGGCTGCAGACAATCATACATTGAGACAGATCACTGATGTTAATTGTGAAATGAGAACCAGATGGGATATTTAGAAGCTCTTTGGAGCAGGGACTTTGGATTTCCCTATACAGTAGAAATATCAGTAGGATTTTTTCAGTCACAATTTTGCTCTTGTTGAAGCTGGCAGCAAGCCAGCGAAACACGTGTCGAGTGTGAGCTATTCCTGTTTTTAATTATGTGTGGGTCTTTTGTATTCTTGTAGGGAACGTGCAGAAATCTTGAGACTATAAGGGTCAGTCTTGGTTTATTTTCTTGTGCTTTGGATCACTGTATGCACGCCTGTATATATGCGGCGGCAAAGCAGCAATTGCGACGATGGCTTTGTATTATTGACGTGCTTCTGTGATGGCATATGTTGTGCCTTAGACACTTTTTGAACGAGGTTAATATTAAGACCTATGTCTCCTATCAAGATTGATCAAGAATTTTCCGATGTGTCTTTTGTCCTTTTGATCTTATAATTTTCTGGTGTTCGCGATGAATGTCTCATATTTATACCAATAAAGTATTTACAGATTTTTTTTTCCAGCATTCCTGTTCTTTGAGGTGTATCCCTTAGTCAGGGGTCTCTCATTTTTTGTTTTCTTGTTTAGTTTTCAACTGTCAACCCTGATGCTAACTCCAAAAAAACACAAACAGGTCCTCGCCCAAATTTAACAGGCAAATAACATGCAATTGAAAGGAATGCAGCACAGGTGCTCTCTTGGCCCCATACACTATAGCAATGGATCTGGCCGCAAGGTTGCTGCTTTTGCAATAGTCTCTATTATGATATAAACGTATCCTTTATGCACATATATCCTAATTCTAGTATAATGCATAATTTTATACATTTTATGCTAGGGGTTATTCATAGAAAGAAAGCAGTTGATGATTAGGGTGACCATGTGGACCATGTTTAAAGGGACACATGGATAAGTCTTGCCTGAAACATGTATTATTTATGTGCTGCAGCAGGGAAATTATTGTCGCTTACCTGGTCTTTAGGGATGTGCGTTTCGGGTTTCGGAATTTCGGAATTTTCACGAAATTTCCCGATTCGTGCATTCGGATTCGGCCGATTTTACGAAAATTTTTCAGATCCGAATTTTCCGAAAACGAAAAATTTACGAAACGAAACGAAAATTTGTTCGGAATTTTCGAATGGACTAGAAATGTGTAAAATCGAAAATCATTTTCGTTCCATTCGTAATTTCGGCTCCATTCCTGATTTCGGTTCCATTTCAGTAATTTCGGACAACATATTTTTTGGTTATATCGCTGATTCTGTAATTTTGTATCATTCCCATCTCAATGTATCCTTCTTGTAAAACATGAGAAATCTCAATGTATCCTTCCTGGAAAACCAGAGAAATCTCAATGTATCCTTCTTGTAAAACCAGAGAAATCTCAATGTATCCTTCCTGGAAAACCAGAGAAATCTCAATGTATCCTTCTTGTGAAACCAGAGAAATCTCAATGTATCCTTTTTGTAAAACATGAGAAATCTCAATGTATCCTTCTTGTAAAACATGAGAAATCTCAATGGCAGAATTATCGTATCGACAGAATTATCGTATCGACAGAAATATCGGATCCGAAAAACCATTAGTTTACGTCAAACGAATAGACACTTTGAAACGAGGAGAACAGACGTTCCGAAAAACACGAAAAATTTCCGAAATTAAGAAAAAAAGTCAATACGAAAAACGAACCGAACCGAAATGGAAATCAGCCGAAACGAGCCGAAACGAAAATTTACAAAATACGAACGAACCGAACCGAAAAAAAAATTGGTGCACAAGTCTACTGATCTTCCTTTTGGATCATTAAATGCATTGTAATGATTTTACATGCTGTTGGGTGGCATTTATCATGCAATGCCCACCAGCCTTAATATGAGTCTATATAAACATGGATGATACGGCCACCTTGGAGGATTTTAATAATGCAAGGGTGTGAGGGCTATTTGCTGGATGTGTTCATACTTATACAAGGTTTTATCCTGTACACAACCGCATTAGCGCTGGGTCTCAGCCCGGGTCTTAGCGTTTCCCTAGCGTGCTCTAAACTACCTTGTCCACAGACTCCCGCGGACAAGGTGCTCTGTTAGTAGGTTGCCAGACGCTACATTCTAGCGACTCGCACTAACATTTTTCCTTAGCGTTGCCGTTTTAGCTCACACCAGGTGATAGGGCCCAAAGCATTTTATAGGCTACAGGCTAATTTGGATAATGCATCAGTTATCTGTTTATTATGCGAATTCTAAAATTATAATTTGTTATTCAATTTTAATTTAATAAAATAATGGAAAAATATTACAAATAAATACAAATGCGCATGTTAAAAGATACAAATTATGTAAGAAAACATGAATCCCAATGAAGTTTGATTTTATTTATTTATAAAAAAAGAAAATAGAAAAATTTCCTAAACACAAGTTGCATATGTTCTGTTTTTTCTATTGTTATTTTTATCATTATTATTAATTTGGTCATCATTATTGCTTGTTTTTGATAAAAAAAATCCATTGCCTGTTTACTTTGGTCTTTATTTGTTGCAAATGCTAAAGTACAATGAGATTTCTGTTGAGTTCAAACGTCTTCTAAATATTAGCTCAGGGAAAAAAGTGTGCTTGGTTACCATACAGAGTGTTTGTTGACACAAACAGTGTTTAAAAGGCATTTGTCAGCTTATTTCGAATGTTTTTCATCGCGAGTTCATACCTGGGTCACCTGTTGTAGTTACGAACATGTATAAATGAAAGCTAACCTGATAAAGTCACCTATGTTGACTCTTTTTTTATCGCTCAGAGTTTGTCACCAAACATTCCCAGGTGTATTTCAAAGAAATTCTTTATATTGCTCTTTGTTTCTCTGGATTATTTTTGATACTTAGTGCCCTTATCTCTGCAATGCTAAAATATTGGATTATAATTTGTGTTGCAGGTTCAGTTTAAATAAACAATTTCTTTTGTTTAGAAAAACATGTAGCAACCAATTAAATGAACCAGCTGTCGAATGTGTATTTAATACTGGAAATTTACATTGAAATATTTGTTTAACAAATAACATGTTTGTAGCATCACCACAAACATGCATAAAACTCACATATTTAGCCAAATGCGTACACTCATATATTGACAAATAGGTTATGGGCAAAATAAATGAAAACATCATAAACAACATTATAATTATTATTTTATATAGCGCCAACAGTTTCCATATCGCTTTACAATAACCAAAGGGATCAAGATACAAATAAACCGACATAGGATGGAAACGATGTGTAGAGGGCGCTCTTACAGTCTAGAGGACATGTTTTATTTTCAATAGAATATTACAGCTTGAAATAAAAAAGCTGCATAAATAAGTCATACTGTGCTAATTACTGGGATTTATCAACTATAAAGCATTAACCACTTATATCAGGGGTCATCAATCTTGGACTTTGAGATGTTTTGGAATTATTCGTGATGCTCAGACACTCATTAGATTGGCATTAGTATCATGGGAGATGTAGTTCCAAAATATCTGGACAACTAAGGTTGCTGAACCCTGACTTATATGAATATACAGTCAGGTCCAGAAATATTGGGACATCGACACAATTCTAACATCTTTGGCTCTATACACCACCACAATGGAGTTGGAATGAAACAAACACAATGTGCTTTAACTGCAGACTGTCAGCTTTAATTTGAGGGTATGTACATCCAACTCAGGTGAACGGTGTAGGACTTACAGCAGTTTGCAGATGTGCCTCCTACTTGTTAAGGGACCAAAGGTAATGGGACAGAATAATAATCATAAATCAAACTTTCCCTTCTTAATACTTGGTTGCAAATCCTTTGCAGTCAATCACAGCCTGAAGTCTGGAATGCATAGACATCACTAGATGCTGGGTTTCATCCCTGGTGATGCTCTGCCAGGCCTCTACTGCAACTGTCTTCAGTTCCTGTTTGTTCTTGGGACATTTTCCCTTCAGTTTTGTCTTCAGCAAGTGTAATGCATGCTCAATGGGATTCAGGTCAGGTGATTGACTTGGCCATTGCATAACATTCCACTTCTGTCCCTTCAAAAACTCTTTGGTTGCTTTTGCAGTATGCTTTGGGTCATTGTCCATCTGCACTGTTAAGAGCCGTCCAATGAGTTCTGCAGCATTTGGCTGAATGTGAGCAGATAATATTGCCCGGAACACTTCAGAATTCATCCTGCTGCTTTTGTCAGCAGTCACATCATCAATAAATACAAGAGAACCAGTTCCATTGGCAGCCATACATGCCCACGCCATGACACTACCACCACCATGCTTCACTGATGAGGTGGTATGCTTAGAATCATGAGCCGTTCCTTTCCTTCTCCATACTCTTCTTTTCCCATCACTCTGGTACAAGTTGATCTTGGTCTCATCTGTCCATAGGATCTTGTTCCAGAACTGTGAAGGCTTTGTTAGGTGTTGTTTGGCAAACTCTAATCTGGCCTTCCAGTTTTTGAGGCTCAACAATGGTTTACATCTTGTGGTGAACCCTCTGTGTTTACTCTGGTGAAGTCTTCTCTTGATTGTTGACTTTCACACACATACACCTACCTTCTGGAGAGTGTTCTTGATGTGGCCAACTGTTGTGAAGGGTGTTTTCTTCACCAGGGAACAAATTCTTCGGTCATCCACCACAGTTGTTTTCCGTGGTCTCCCGGGTCTTTTGGTGTTGCTGAGCTCACCGGTGCGTTCCTTCTTTTTTAGAATGTTCCATACAGTTGTTTTGGCCACACCTAATGTTCTTGCTATCTCTCTGATGGGTTTGTTTTGTTTCTTCAGTCTAATGATGGCTTGCTTCACTGATAGTGACAGCTCGTTGGATCTCATCTTGAGAGTTGACAGCAACAGATTCCAAATGCAAATAGCACACTTGAAATGAACTCTGGGCCTTTTATCTGCACATTGTAATTGGGGTAATGAGGGAATATCACACACCTGGCCATGGAACAGCTGAGAAGCCAATTGTCCCATTACCTTTGGTCCCTTAACAAGTGGGAGGCACATCTACAAACTGCTGTAAGTCCTACACCGTTCACCTGAGTTGGATGTACATACCCTCAAATTAAAGCTGACAGTCTACAGTTAAAGCACATTGTGTTTGTTTCATTCCAATGCCGTTGTGGTGGTGTATAGAGCCAAAGATGTTAGAATTGTGTCGATGTCCCAATATTTCTGGACCTGACTGTATGAATGAAAACAGTTTGTCTTGCTCTCCTATTTATTGGAATCCATTCAGGAACATTTTGCAGATATTATCAATTTTATTGTTTATTAATATTCTTATTATTGGATCTTAAACTATGGGCCATTTATATTCTTCACACTAACATTAGCGCTCAGCTGTGTGAGCCTTAACGTTGGCTTTGGTGACCCTAATGCGGGCGCACCATATTACATCCCGAACAGTAATGGGCTAAAAACCGTTTAGCGATTCGGAGCTTGCACTTTTCGGCGCGAGGTTACTGTATTGTGTGCTCCCTATGCTTAACATGGGGAGTACAACGAGTTAATTAGCGTTAGGATTACAAAGTCCTAACGCTAGTTACGTCTCGCTGAGGTTAAGTTAAAAGTTAACCACAGCTAGGACCTGGTGCAATGAGAATGGCGAGGCGAGATCCTGTAGGTCATATGACTGGCAGTGGAAGCCTCAATGGAGTTCTGTGGACTCCATGAAGGGGATGCATCCCGAGGCTTTGCTCTGCATTACGGTGCGGGCTGCTGGATTAGCGCCTGCCCTGTAATATCAAGCTAACCAGGGACACTAAGGGCAGGGGCGTACCTAGAACATTTGGCCCCCGGGGCGGATCCTATATTTGGAACCCCCCCAACTTTAAAATGTAAAAAAAAATCAAAATAAAAAAAAATCAGACGCACTTTTTTAATGTTTTCAAAAATATTTTTAACATCTAAAAACACATAGATTACAGGATCAGAAAGAACATGGGTTTACCTCAGGGAGATCATGCCAAACTAATCTTATTGATTTTTTTGATTGGGTAACAAAAATAATAGACACAGGTGGTGCAGTAGACATTGCTTATTTAGATTTCAGTAAGGCTTTTGATACTGTTCCGCATAGAAGGCTTATCAATAAATTGCAATCTTTGAGCTTGGATTCCAATATTGTTGACTGGATTAGGCAGTGGCTGAGTGACAGACAACAGAGGGTTGTGGTAAAAGGAGTTTATTCGGCGCAAGGTCTTGTTACCAGTGGGGTACCTCAGGGGTCAGTACTTGGACCCATTTTCTTTAATATTTTTATTAGTGATATTGCAGAAGGTATTAATGGAAAAGTATGTCTTTTTGCTGATGACACAAAGATTTGCAACAGGGTTGACGTTCCTGGAAAGATCAGCCAAATGACAAATGATTTAGGTAAACTAAAAAAATGGTCGGAGTTGTGGCAATTGAGTTTTAATGTGGTTAAGTGCAAGATAATGCACCTGGGACGTAAAAACCCAAGGGCTGAATATAGAATATTTGATACAGTCCTAACCTCAACATCTGAGGAAAGGGATTTAGGGGTCATTATTTCAGAGGATCTAAGGGTAAGTAGTCAATGTAATAGAGCAGCAGGAAATGCTAGCAGAATGCTTGGTTGTGTAGGGAGAGGTATTAGCAGTAGGAAAAGGGAAGTGCTCATGCCACTGTACAGAGCACTGGTGAGACCTCACTTGGAGTACTGTGTGCAGTACTGGAGACCGTATCTCCAGAAGGATATAGACATCTTAGAGAGAGTTCAGAGAAGGGCTACTAAAATGGTGTACGGCTTGAAGGAGAAAAGTTACCAGGAAAGGCTTAATGATCTTAACATGTACAGCTTGGAGAAAAGACGAGACAGAGGAGATATGATAGAAACATTTAAATACGTAAAGGGAATCCACAAGGTAGAGGAAGGGAGTATATTTAAAAGGAAACAAAATAGCAAAACAAGAGGACAGTCTTAGATTAGAGGGGCAAAGGTTTAAAAGTAACATCAGGAAGCATTATTTTACTGAGAGGGTGGTGGATACATAGAACAGTCTTCCAGTAGAAGTGGTAGAGGCCAAAACAGTAATTGAATTTAAGCAAGCATGGGATAGGCATAAGGCTATCCTAAACAAAAGATAAATCCAGGTAAAGTATCCATGTAATTGGGCAGACTAGATGGGCCGAAAGGTTCTTATCTGCCGACATTTTTTTATGTTTCTATGTTTCTATGTTATAGCATTCTGGCAGGACTTGACGTATACATATAATAATGATATATTATGAATCTGCCGATGGTGGATCAATTGTCCTCTGTGCTGTGCAATAAGAGAAGAGTGTTGATTTTTTTGAATAATTGTAATTTTTAAGTGATTTTGCAATCTCACAACATATCAATCCTCATGCTATGAACAAAAGTACACATGTGGCTTGTTTTGTTGATGGGAGTTGTGTGTGTGTTGGGGTGGCTTGTTTTGTGTGGTAGGAGTTGTGTATTGATGGCTGGGTTGTGTGTTGGTTGGTTTTGTGTGATGGAGTTGCATGGGTGGCTGGTTTTGTGTGATGGGAGTTGTGTGTGGGTGGCTGGTTTTGTGTGATGGGAGTTGTGTGTGTGTGTGTGTGTGTGTGTGGCTTGTTTTGTGCGGCGGTTGTTGTGTGGGTGGCTGGTTTTGTGTGATGGGCGTTGTGTGTATGTGCTGGGTGGCTGGTTTTGTGTGATGGGCGTTGTGTGTATGTGCTGGGTGGCTGGTTTTGTGGATTGGAGTTGTGTGTGTGTGTGTGTGTTTGCTGGGTGGCTGGTTTTGTGGATTGGAGTTGCTGAGCAGAGAATGGGTGTGTGTTTTGCAGTTATAAGATGCTGCTATGGTATTTTTTCTTTACTTTTCCAGTTTTTTAAGACTCCCTCATCCCTGTCCCTGTTTACACTGTCCTGCCTATTCACTGGTGATGCAGTGAATGCAGCCTGACCCCACTATGCAGGACCTCACCAGGAGCCAGGGAGGTCAATGACAAATTTCTATCACTGCAGTGCTGGTTAAGGAAAGTTCCACTTTAAACAGCAGTAAACAGACAGGGCTTCATATTCTGCTGATACCTCCCCTTTATCTGCCGCTTACTGTCATCTCTCTCTGCACACAAATCACATTCCCCTCCCCTCTCCTAGAGCTGCTGCGGGGCAGGGGAGGAGCTATGGAGGGAGGAGAGGGGGATTTTTATTCTATTCTATTTTATTCCTAATGCAAACGCTCTGCTCCGCTGCTCGTTGTTTAAGAACACAGCTCAAAGCTGACACAGTGACAGTGGCACCTCCTAGTACCCCCTAATGACACCCCAATAATCACTTGCACCTGGGGTGACCCGCCCCCCACCACTCCCCTAAGTACACCACTGCTTTGCGATATGCTCACACACAAATTTTAGGGAACTGCCAGCACGTACAGTGCCTGTTCGAAGGCAGTGCAAATCCCCATACAAAAGTAATGGTTAATCTATTCAGAGAACACCAAACAGCAGAGAGATGTAAGTGAAATGCCTTGATGTTCGGTGGTTTCAATCAGCAGGTTTATTCAGGCAAACCCCATAGGTTTCAATGTTAAAAATATTCTCATTTTTATGCAATATCTAATAAACCATTTATTATTTTAATCTGTAGTAAAAAGTCTTTATTTATTGATTTATTTTTTTTGTACCTTTTAGTCATTTTTCTGAAAAAAATTTCGGCAAACTTTTGCCCATTTTTTTTAATAGTGTTTTTTCTTTCTTCTGTAACAGAACTTTTTATTATCAATAATAGGATCTTCTATGTAAATTCCAGTCATTTTCATTCAGTACTTTTTTTGAAACCAGCAGGCCACCGGTTTGCAGTGGCGGCATTCAGCGGCCGACTCCCTGCACTTTGGGGACCCTGCGGTAAAATACATTGCAAAAGTAAAAAAAAAAAAAAAAAAATTTTTTTTTTAGTGTCACCCTAGGGGGTGGTGCCACCCGGTGCGGGCCGCCCCCGCGCCCCCTAGGTACGCCCCTGACTAAGGGTAAACCTGCAGGTGTGCAAAGAAAAAAACACACACTGAATCACTTAACTTATTAATGAAGATAGGATCTTCCCTCTGCGGGCTCCTGTTAACCCGTAAGCAGTATGCAATAAGAAGAAGGTAGAGGGTAATCCTACAACAAATTAAAATCACTTAGAGGTGCATGTTAGATGAGCAAATAGTATTTGAATCAATTCATGCACATCAAAAAACAAGATCGTTATCACCGTTCCATGGATGCCTAGGACCTGGGGTATGATTTCCTCCACAGCCGGTGCACTTCAGGAACAATCAGCCAAGACCAAAGTTTCTCCAGTCAAAGGATTTTATTAATAAAAATAAAGATAAGACTGCTCACGCTCGACGCGTTTCGTCAAAAGACTTCATCAGGAGAAATATGTGCAGTCATAAGTACATGGTTAAAAAATAAAAGCCCTATGTGGGACCAGTTTATGAATGTCTTATTTTGCTGTATATTTGCTTATGGAGAAGGATTATGATATTATTTGATTTTGTATTACTTAACATCCTTTTTATGATTACTGGCAGATTACTGAGACATGCATCTTTGGTTCAAGAGATTTAATTCAGTCCATAGCATGCCAGCTGGACAAAAGGAATAACCAGTCTCAAATGTTATACTTAATCTTTGGATGTGCGTTTCATCATTTTGGTTCATTTTATGCTTCTTGATGTACTTTTATAAATTCAATTAAGTATGTTACACATATTGGAGTCTATTTAAATTCCAGCGAGTAATAGTGTCTCAAACTCTTGCTTTAATATTTATGTGTAACAGATTACTAAAATTAATTTTTTACTGAATTTTTTTTCCAACTTGTGAACACCTTCATTGCTGAGCCATTTCACCCCTGTGTGCTGATCTAATTTTTACCGTTTTGTGCTCATCATGTTTAAACGCAATTTGAAATCATATTTTACTGTAAGACCCAGACAAACTATATATCCTTTTTTACGGCAGACTCAGCAGATTCATAATATATCATTATTATATGTATACGTCATGTCCTACCAGAATGCTATAACAAAATTTTTTTAAAAAAATTGGACTTTCCATTCATATTACAATCGTATGCAGCATGTAAAATGTTTTTTTTTTTTACATTTTATCATCTGAGCCTTTGTGGTTATATATTCTATGGGGCACTCTTCTTAAAAAAAATGAGAAATGAGAACCTATTACTGTATTTTTCTATGAAAATATGCAATTTTAACTAAAACTGCAAAATCAATATTTTTAATTGTGGAAAATGAGAAAGCGAATTAGAGCAGCATCATTGTTCACATTATAATTGAAAAGTGAACAATAGTGCGGCATTATTAAAAAAAAGAAAGAAAAAAGAGTTATTTTTAATAACTTTTTATTTTTATTTATTTTTACATATAACCTGTTCATGTTTGGTATCATTGGAAAGGTCATGCTCTCAAGCATGCCAAGGCCATTTCAGTGATAGCAAAAATGACCATCTGCTTGTCACCGATTGGGAAATTCAGTAGTCCAAGGACCCCCATATCACCATCATAGCGAATTCCCTGCCAGGCTAGGGGGGAATTCCCATACTGACATCTTTATGCCCATCATTGCGTCCATAACACATTGCCCCTCCGAAAGAAGGCCGCATTCCAGGCGCCGATTGGTGCCAGATTGCAGTGCCAGCACATAAGGTGTTAAGAGGTGCATCGCTGGAAAAGTCAGACTGTGACCTTTCGAGTGATGCCTCTCTTGACCCTGTACCACTTACTGATGAGGAGATAGAGGGGTCCAAAGTATCCCCCACTTCAGACACTCTCCCGTCTCTGCAGTGGGGGCACGTGAAACTGACATCAGTTTGATGATCATTATCAAAAGAGAAGTTGGTTCAGTGGCGCAAAAGAAATTCTAAGGGGTAATAATAGTTACTATACGTCGGAAATACGTAGAATAGATGGTGAAGGTAGTACTGTATAGGGTGAAGGAGATGAGTCTCCTAGGAGGAGGCGACAGTGTTCCTACTTGGGATATAAGCACAGTCAGAAAAAGACCAGTATTAAAGTGCTATTAGTATTCAAAAAGTGCAAATATGGTGCATAAACAAATCCCAAACTAGGTGCATACGTCGCAGTTGCTACCTAGGTATGGGTGTTAGCAGTGATAGGGGTAGAGGAGGTAAGGAGTCCTAGGGAGAGACAGTATTTCCACTTGGGATATAAGCACAGTCAAGAAAAGGACCAGTGGTAAAGTGCTATTGTGAACTGAGTTGCAAAAATGCAGGAAAGGTGCATAGGCGAAAAAGTGCAAGCAAAAAAGCATGCGTGGCAATAGCCGTCTAGGGTATTGGTATTGGCAGTGGTAATATACCTATTTAGCTCCAACCAATAAAAGTGGAACCAGTTGGGTTGAAAAACAACGGCAGTACATAAAAACAACTTGCATAAAACGCGTCTTATGTAACATACAGGTGATCATAAAATGCTGATTGTCTGTCACTATGCAGATAGAAGGGAACAAACGATCAATTCAAGGGACATGCACTTTAGAAAGTTCACATGTACACACGCACGTCTTGTGCAAAATACAAAAAAGTGCATGCGAAAAAATGTTGTTTGTAAACCGTGGTAAAGTGCAACAGTGTCTATGATAAAAAGAGGTAGTCCTGCGGGAGTAATAAAGCCGCAATCCCAAAAGAATGTGCACGTCGTAAGGGTAAGCTATTTGAGAGTGGAGAATAGGACCGAAAAAAAGTCTATGTAGGTCTCACACTCTTAGCATCTAGGCATGTGTGGGGGTCCGAATGGGTGTCTTCTCCTTGAGGTCCTGTTGTCTTTATATTCCTCGAGAGAAAAACAGGGATAATAGTGCAGTACTGTATAAACCCGTTAGCTATGGTGTGGATCAAATGAGGGGGGTACTTACACTTTCCAGAGCCTATATTAACCAGGCTCTGGTTTGAAGTATGTTGGGCCAAATAGAGAGTGGCCTCTTCCCTTCTTTGATTTCCTTTTCGCCTCGAATACAGGGGATTCAAAAAGACAGAGCGATCATAGCGTAACTCAAAACAATATTAAATTGAGTATAAAGTTCACTCACCGATGGTGGAGCCTTATTAGTTCAGGCTCAATTTCATGGCATGCAGTGCTCCTTTACTCGGTGGGCACCAACACCTCCTTTGTCAGCTTGCAGAAAGTCTTGGTTAGGCGAATAAAATGATGCTCATATTATGTCTGAAGAAAAGACTTGTTAGGCATCTAAGTATACAGTCTGATTAAATGACCATATAGACTGAAAAAAGGGGGGGATCAATTACTTTATTATGAGAATAAAAAATGGAACAGGGTATTGGATCAGGGGAGAAGAATCAAAAGGGATACGCGTTTCGGCAAAAAAGCCTTCATCAGTCCATATCAGGAAAAAAGGGGCAACCTGGGGCACTCCTCAAGTCTGGTCTTATATAGTTTGATGCATAGTCTGTGTTAAACGTTTTTTTCTTTTACTTCCGGGTTCGCCGATCTCCCGGTCACATGTTAGCCGTGACGTCATCATTAAGTGCCGCAACTGTCATGGCGGTGCGTTCCGCCCCGGAGCTTGCGTTTCATTCCAGGTGTCACAACTGTCATGGCGGTGCGTTCCAATAGTACAGGACATATTGGAGGAACAGGTTTTACAGTGGTCAAAGTGCACCTAAAAGGCTACAACAGGCTGCGGACATGTAAACAGGATGGAGAAGAGGAAGAAAAGAGGAAAAAGTCCATCTTGCTCGCTGAATATTATACACATTGCACAAACCGTGGTATTAAGAAGTTGCCTGGTATGGCAGTAAAAATAAGCAGAATGATAATAAAATGAAATGATCAGAATGATAATAAAATGAAATAAAAACGGGAAGTAATATAAACTTATTAAAATGGGAGGAAGAAGGGAAGGCTTAAAATGAAAATTAAGTATCTTAAAAACTTCTTTAAACGGAAGAAGAGTACATGTAAATGCAGTATGTGCATGACAAAGTGTTTGAAGGCATAGGGGGGGAGACAATTTTAGGGAAACTCAAAGAGGGGTGTATTGAGGGTGAGTGAGACCATTTACACTTTATACTCAATTTAATATTGTTTTGAGTTACGCTATGATCGCTCTGTCTTTTTGAATCCCCTGTATTCGAGGCGAAAAGGAAATCAAAGAAGGGAAGAGGCCACTCTCTATTTGGCCCAATGTACTTCAAACCAGAGCCTGGTTAATATAGGCTCTGGAAAGTGTAAGTACCCCCCTCATTTGATCCACACCATAGCTAACGGGTTTATACAGTACTGCACTATTATCCCTGTTTTTCTCCCGAGGAATATAAAGACAACAGGACCTCAAGGAGAAGACACCCATTCGGACCCCCACACATGCCTAGATGCTAAGAGTGTGAGACCTACATAGACTTTTTTCGGTCCTATTCTCCACTCTCAAATAGCTTACCCTTACGACGTGCACATTCTTTTGGGATTGCGGCTTTATTACTCCCGCAGGACTACCTCTTTTTATCATAGACACTGTTGCACTTTACCACTGTTTACAAACAACATTTTTTCGCATGCACTTTTTTGTATTTTGCACAAGACGTGCGTACATGTGAACTTTCTAAAGTGCATGTCCCTTGAATTGATCGTTTGTTCCCTTCTATCTGCATAGTGACAGACAATCAGCATTTTATGATCACCTGTATGTTACATAAGACGCGTTTTATGCAAGTTGTTTTTATGTACTGCCGTTGTTTTTCAACCCAACTGGTTCCACTTTTATTGGTTGGAGCTAAATAGGTATATTACCACTGCCAATACCAATACCCTAGACGGCTATTGCCACGCATGCTTTTTTGCTTGCACTTTTTCGCCTATGCACCTTTCCTGCATTTTTGCAACTCAGTTCACAATAGCACTTTACCACTGGTCCTTTTCTTGACTGTGCTTATATCCCAAGTGGAAATACTGTCTCTCCCTAGGACTCCTTACCTCCTCTACCCCTATCACTGCTAACACCCATACCTAGGTAGCAACTGCGACGTATGCACCTAGTTTGGGATTTGTTTATGCACCATATTTGCATATTTGCACTTTTTGAATACTAATAGCACTTTAATACTGGTCTTTTTCTGACTGTGCTTATATCCCAAGTAGGAACACTGTCGCCTCCTCCTAGGAGACTCATCTCCTTCACCCTATACAGTACTACCTTCACCATCTATTCTACGTATTTCCGACGTATAGTAACTATTATTACCCCTTAGAATTTCTTTTGCGCCACTGAACCAACTTCTCTTTTCGTACCTCTTTAAACACATTCCAGTCGAGGTTTTGTGTTTGTCTCTCAGCAGGCTGCATATACACTTGTAAACCTTTATTTAAAGTGAACTTCAACTAGCGCCTCCACTGTACCCCCTACACCAGTGATGATCATCATCAGCATGATGTCATCGTGCCTGGAGGGAATTAAAAGTGGGGTATGACTTCAACAGAGGTAAGTATAGGGACGGAGGCCCCAGAGACCCCACAATGTGTGGGGGACGTCCTCCGCACACAGCGGTGACACATGAGGATGTGCCTCAACCAGAAAGGGTTAAGAGGTTATTCACAAAAATTGCTAGTATTATACTGCAGTCAAATGTCAGCATTTCACAAAACTAAAATCCAAAGAGTGTCAGGAGAAGCTTCACAGTAAGGCTTTGAATTTTAGTTTTGTGAACATAACTTTTGTTGGTGGTGCCGCAGTATTGGCAATTTGTGCTTAACAGGGGCGCAAAGAGTTAATTAGCGTTAGTATTACAATATACTAACGCTAATTACCATCCGGGTCCGGTTAACCCTAAAGTTACCCACAGTCTGGACCTGGTGCTAACGGATCCTGCTTCTGCGGAATCCGTCAGCACCAGCCAGAAACCCCACCCCCAAAAAAATCAGATACTCACCTTTTATCCCACGGTGAGGACCGCGGCTCCAACCGCCTCCTCTGTTCGCCGGGAGCAGGGAGAGACTGGGGGAAAAAAGTCCCTCAGTCTCTCTCTGTGGATCACTACGTTCAACTGCTGGATCTTGTGAGGCGAGATCCGGCAGGTCATGTGACTGGCAGAGCAGAAACTCAATGGAGTCCTATGGACTCCATCGAGTGGATGCTCGATGCGGCCTTTAGCGCTGCCCGCGCATCCCATAGTTTAGCGCCACATTACGATGCAGGCAGCTTTTCTAGCACCTGCATTGTAATATCACCCTAAAATGGGGACGCTAAAGAGAAACCTGCAGGCGCAGGTTTTTCTCCCTAGCATGTAATGTGGTCCTATAATGGCTCTGGTATGTTTACAACACCTCTGGTTAAGTTAGCACCAGCTTTGTAATATGTGTGCTCAGTTTGTGACATCATCAACAACAATTAATTATGCAACTGCATAATATAGCAAGGTGTAATTGCCTCAAAAGAAGGGGGACAGGTCAAGTTCCCTATTTAAGCCAAAAGGTCCAATAGTATTTAAGTGATGAATTCAATAAAGCTTTTTCATTTTAAGCAGTCTCTCTCTGTCACCCTCTCCTGGACTTCAAGACTGTGTCTATCACCTGAAATCTCAATTGTGAGACATCATGGTCTGCTTCTACAAAGTGGTTGGCTACTGGTAATTCTATTTTACCAAGTCGTATATCTGATTTATGTTTCGTAATCTGTTTTTTAGTTTTTGAGTTGACTCGCCTATGTAGACCCATCCATAGGGACATTTTAATAAGTAAATCACGTAGCTGGAACTACATGTAAAGTATTAATTGATCTTGAATTTCCATCCTGAGTGTTGGTGCACATGTACCTTCATCATACATGGTTGGTCAAGGTGTAAGGGCAGAGTCTGGCCTTTCCAATGATACCCAGCATGACCATAATTATTGCGAAATAGAAATCATAAATAATAAAATAAAAACAGAACTTTTTTTCCACAGGGCTGAAATGGCTCAGCAGTGAAAGGATTAATGGTCAGACTATATATTACTTTCGGTTTTGCCTTGGTTTAGTTGTATATAAAGGGTTAATGGGCAGGCTTCATCCCTCACGGTATACATTTATTTTTTCCTTGATTAATAGCATTTTAGGAGTTTATGGGTAGGCTACATGCCTCACAGTCACCTAGAAGTGCAAGTTACACACTGATCTCTTATATAGTGATGGGAGTGGATTGGAAATGTCTTATACCGGCAGATGCGAGTACATTCAGTAGCAAAATAAAATCATAATAACATTAATTGCAATATTATAGTGAAATAATTTAGGGTGTGTGTCTTCTATATAACAGTTTATGTGGTAACTTTTTTTTTTTTAAAACATATTTTTATCAATCTTGGATCAGTACAACAACACAGGTTGAGAGACGTCATATTATACAGCTATCACAAACAATAGTGCAATGCCAGTTCGTGGTATCTGAAATGTGACAAAGCATTTGCAGCACTGATCATACAAGACAAGGCAGGCAAAATCCGGTTACAAAGTTTGCGAACATACATTCCTATCTTTGCCCTTGAGGGGTGGCATTCACTAGGAGCGGGGGGTAGGCGGTGTGGGGGTGGCTGCGGTATCTGAGGGGGAGGAGGCCAGGAAACGGGTCAAGGAATGGTCAGGAGGATTCCGTGGGATCGGTGGGGTACCTCAAAGCATCTGTAAGGAGTGCCAGGGAGCACAGAAAAAGGTGTGTCGTAACGAATCCTTAGTTTTGCATGGAAGGGTCCGGATAAAGGGGGTCCATTTAGTAAAGAAGGATTGAGTCTTCTCTTCCTGATGCATACAAGCCTCAGTCCAGTCTGCCAGGAATATGGCATAGATTCTCTCATATACCATGCGAAAGAAGGGAGGGGAGGCGGAGATCAACTGGGACAGGATCGCTTTTTTACCTGTCGCGGGTAGGAGGGCTAGCCAAAACCAGTGGCACTTAGTGAAGGGTTGAGGGTGGGAGGGGTCGGCCGATTGAAGATGGCCCACTCCGGGGTGAAAGGGATTTCTAGTCGAAGGACCTGTAAGCTGAATCGTCGTATATTATCCCAAAACAGTTGTATGAAGGGACACGACCATAAGCAATGACGTAAATAAGCCTGAGCGCCTTGATATTTCGGACAGTTTGCGACTGGCAATAGTCCAGCGTGGGCCATTCTGTCGGGTGCCATATATGCTCGGTGGAGTATTCTATAGAACATATCCCAGTAGTTAGCAGAGGAGAGTGAGCATCTGAATGTTAAGGTGGCCCCTATCAAGTCGTGTGGGGAAAGCTCAGTAAAGCCAGCGGCCCATCTGGATATTGCTGTCCAGGGGAGCGTGGTAGGTAGCGAGAGTAGCAAAAGTGCATAAATGGCAGAGGTAGAGGGGGGGGACAAAGGGCATGTGAACAGTTGCATGTCTAATGGGTTAGCTAAGTCGTTGGGGGATAATGAGTTCAATTGGGTGAGGAGAAACTGCTTTAATTGCAAATAATATACCTGGTGAATACCTAAGGGGGCAATATGGTCTTTCAGGGTCGTGTAGTAAAATGGCAAACCCAACACTCTGTCAATGTAGTGATGGAGATGGGTAAAACCGCGCTGGCCAGGGTGTGGAATATCGGGGCAGGGGAGGTGTTTTGGAAGTGAGGGTTGTAAAGGATGGGGGACCATAAAGACGTCTGCCAGGTCAACTGAAGGGCGCTTGTGTATCTTGACCCAAGCCAACTTCGTAGTGAACAATAATGGGTTAGAGCGTAGGCTGGGATGGATGATGGGTGAGTGTTGATGGACGAACGCTGATAGGGAACTAGTAATGCTTGCTCGACCTATAAGGGTACAAAGTTTGAAGTTCATTCAACCAATCAGCAACATAACGGTACAGCGCTGCTAAGTTATATTCAAGTATATTTGGGAAATTAATACCTCCCCTAGCTAGCGATTGTTGGAGAGTAGGAAGTGGTATGCGTGCACATTTACCTTAACATATAAATGCTGCATACATCCTATGTAGTATACGGAGGTCTGTGGGTTTTAGCAGTAGGGCCAGAACCTGTAAGGGATAGAGCAATTTGGGTAATAAAGTAATTTTAATGAGTGCGGCCCTTCCTAAATAGGACAGGGGAAGAGAACTCCAGGCGTCCAGGAGCAATTTAGCTTGGGTCAGACGAGGGTCAATATTAAGTCGGTATAGTTGAGAGAGATCAGCCGGGAGGATGATCCCTAGGTATTTAATGGAGGGTGTGGGTGCCCAGGAAAAGGGAAACTTTGTGAGCCAAGTGCCTTGGGGTTTGGATCCTAGCGGAAGGGCAACCGACTTGGTGTAGTTAATTTGGAAACCTAAGGCCACAAATGAAATGAGTAAAATAAAGTCAACAGGAGCGAAGCAGCAGATGCAGGATCCAAAAGGAACAGTAACAGATAGTCTGCGAAAACCACTATTTTTAGTTTTATGGAGGGATATAAACGAATGCTGGTAATCGCTGGGCACGTCTCTATAATGCGCAGGAGGGACTCCAAAGCCAGATTAAACAGGAACGGAGATAGGGGACAGCCCTCTCTGTTTCCCCGCCCTAAAACGAAGGGGGTAGAATTAAGCCCTTTTGCTGTGATCACTGTGGAAAGGTTGAGAAATAGCGCACGAAAGAGGGCCAAAAACACCTTCCCAAAGTGGTGAAACTTGATAAATCGGACTAAGAAAGCCCAGGATATCCTGTCAAACGCCTTATCAGCATTGCAACTCAATAAAAGATTTGAGGAGTGTGGCGTAAGTATGGAGGACCATACGACCACTGTAGCCTTGCGTATGTTTATAGTGGAGTGTTGGCAAATAAGGAAGTCTTCCCATTTTTGAGTGAGGCTATCGCGTATCGGACTTCAATGTGTGTGATGGGTGCTGATAGTGCGTCGCGCTCTATTAGGGACAGTTTAGGAATTTGTGCCCTATGGAAAAGGTCTAATTGAGTGGGACATTTATCAGGGCCAGCCTTCAGCAAAGTATGTCCGGAAGTAGTCAACGATCGCAGCAGGGTCGGTAAGTATTGTGCCGTCTGCAATCTTGAGGTGAGAGATAAGAGGTCTGGGGCTACATTACAATCCCCGCGTTAAAACGGGGGCGATAGGGAGAAAAAACTGTGCCCGCAGTTTTCCCCCTACCGCCCCATTTTAACGGGGGATTGCAATGCAGGCGCAAAAAAAAATGCTGCCTACATTTGTAGCAGGCGCTACGCCCCGAGATGCTCGAGAACTGAGCGCAGCCACGAGCATCCACTCGATCAGATGCCGGCGGTCACATGATATGTGCCGGTCGGCGTAGTGATACACAGGGGGAGACTGAGGAACTTTCTCCCCCAGTCTCTCCTGCTCCGGCCGCACAGAGGAAGCGGTTGGAGCCGTGGTCCTCACCGCGGGACAGGAGGTGAGTATACGACTCTTTTTTATTTTTGAGACGTGTTAACGGATTCTGCAGAAGCGAAATCTGTTAACACCAAGTCCTGGCTCTGGTTAACTTTCCGCTGACCAGAGTCGGACGTTAATCAGTGTTAGGACTTTGTAATCCCAACGTTGATTAACACTTTGCGCTCCTCATGTTAAGTTTAGGGAGCGCAAAGTACAGTAACCATGCACTGAAAAGCGCAAGGTACCAAACGCAAACGGGTTACTTAACCCGTTTGGATTGTAATATGCGGTAAACACCGCGGCTAACGTTAATGCTCACGCAGGTGAGCATTAACGTTAGCACAATGATTATAATGTGGCCCCTAGTCTGTGTTTGGGAGCGGACAAGGTTAGCCAGAAGGCGACCGTGTTTATTACCAAAATGATACAAACAGTATTTCTGGTGTTGCCATGAGTGATGCGCTTGGTCAGTGGCTAGGGTGTCGTATCTGGCTTTGTCCTGTTTTTACCTTTGTAAGGCCATGGGGGTTGGGTTCAATAGGTAAGTTCAATAACTCCTGAGTAGATCTGAGTGGGCCCTATTGCGACGTTGATAGGGAGTCCTCTTTCTTATTACGGGCAGCAAACTCCATTATTTGTCCCTGGAGCACCGCTTTTGATGCAGACCAAAACAAATTAACATCATCTGTATGTTCCATATTCTCGTCAGTGTAATTGTGCCAGGCTAGTTCGACATGTGAGGTAAACAAACCGGATGTCATAAGATGTGATGGGAAACGCCAGTTCCGGGAGTAGGGTCGCGGGGTTCCTAGTGTCATTTCCAGCTTGACCGGTGCGTGGCCAGTAAGTGCTATTGGGCCAATTGTTGTGCGCAGTGCACAGGAAGAAAGGGAGTCCGAAATCAAAAACAGGTCTAGCCGAGAAAAGGATTTATGGGGGTCGGAATAAAATGTGAAATCCCTGCCTGTCAGGTTGTGCGTGTGCGCCAAATGTCTATCAGGGCAAAATGGGTTAGGAGGAAGGTCGGACTCGTGGGTGGTGATCGCCTGCTAATGACCATACGGCCTGGGGCAAGATCAAGTACAGAGTCCGGAACGTCGTTAAAATCCCCACCCACGATTCTGCGGGGAGAATTATGTAGGTGGAGTAATGGGAGTAGCGCTTTATAGAATGCTAAATTTGGGCTGTTAGGGGCATAGATGTCAAGTAATTGAAATGGTTCTTGTCCAATATTGAGGTTAAGGAGTGTGTACCTGCCATCCAGATCTTTAACTGCCGTCATGTCAGAGTAAGGGAGTCATTTGTGTAGGAGAATCGCAGTGCCTCTGGATTATTGGGAGTAAACCGAGGACATCTGATAACCCACCCAGGCGGCCCGTAACACTTGACCAGGTTTAGTCCAGTGGGTTTCCTGAAGGAAAACTATGTCTGGATCTAATTTTTTCAGATATTGCACTACCTTCTTACGCTTGGTCAGTGAGTTAAGGCCCTCGACATTCTATTTTGAATGAGTTACGGGTGGAGATTTGGGGATCCACGGATGGTGGGAGAGTAATAGGAGTATTGTGCGTCATGGGGGATGCCAAAATCGAGTTTGGGAGGATGCTGAACAGAAAACAACAATAAAGGGGTTAGGGTCCGTCCCAGCAGTGGACCCATCACCTGAAACACAATGAAAGACTTCGGTACCTGTCGGTGAAATTGTACTAGATCGATCCAAGACATTTTAACTTTAAACGACCCATAAAAAACATAAGAACGTCGGTACCTGAAAAAAATGGGTTAACCAATGGACGAACAGGGGAGACAGGAAAAACACAATACCAAGGCCGAACAATGTCCCGCGGGATCAAATGAGGGATATTTCAATGTCTGCTTCTCAGAATGACAGGAGCTATTGTCCACATTAGCAAACAAACCAAAACATAAACAACAACAATGAAGAAGAGGTAGAGCAAACTATGGGAGAGTAAATGTAAGCTCCGGCGAAGATGCCAGTTCAGTTGTGGTGCTATTACCGCCATCATGATGGAAGCGGTGAGCGTTGGCTTTGCGGGAGCCCAGCATTGTCCTTCAAAATTGTCGAGGCATCAGTCAGCGTATTGTAAAAAGCGACGTGGCCATGAAGGTGTACTTGAAGGCGGGCTGGGTATTGAAATGTGAACCGTATGTTGGCCTCTGCCAACTTCGTACAAATAGGAGCAAAGGCCCGTCGGTGGGCAGCCAGGGTTGCAGAGAAATCCTGAAAAAGGTGTAGAGGGGTTCCTTGGTAATCCAAAGGGCCAGCTTTTCTGTATGCTTGCAGAATGCGGATTTTGTCCGTGAAATGAAGTAATTTGAATATAACTGTACGAGGACAATTGAGTGACGGAGAGAGATCAGGACCCAGTCTATGGACTCGTTCCATGGTCAGTGTCGTATCATCAGAGAGGCTGTGGGGAGCCAAGAGGTAACTAGCTTCTGAATCTGTGGGCCTTTCACGGTTTCTTGAAAACCCACAATGCGTAGATTGTTTCTGCCGCTCCTATACTCTAGGTCATCTACCTTGTCCAGTAAGGACGAGAGAAGCAAGTCGTGAGATTCCGCGGACGCCTGAAGAGGGGCGATGCCATCTTGTTCCTACATCTCTGTCAATCGTTGTGCCTGGGAGGTAAATTGGGAGAGCGCCAGATCAATAGTCGCCGACAGGCAGCCCAGCTTTTCGTCCTGCACCGGCGAGAGCATAGCAGTAAATTCGGCCATCTGAATGGCTTTGGTAGACAAAGGCGTGGTGTCCAGGTGGGGACTGGAGGGAGTGCTTCCCAGATCAGAATTCGACCTAGTGGGGGATCTGGTCGGTGCCAATACGCCCCTTCTTTGAGATTTTGGTGCAAGGCGTTTTTGAAGGTTTTGGTTGATGATGCGACAAATTTGTCCATTGTGAATGGCGGAAAAGAACGTGAAAGATTTGCAATAGAAGGATAGTGGACCCAATAGGGACCACCTAAAAATTGTTCAATAGAAAAACTAAGGCTGTTTGGGCCCTCAGAGCCACCGAAGACCCATAAAAAATTATAACGGAGAAGTGGTGGGTCCTTTAGGGTTCACCAAAAAAAATTTGCAGAAAAAGGTCACAGCATCTGATCGTTTTGCTAGAAAAAGATGTGTAGGGTTGGGCAGTCCTCCCCCAGGGGCAACTTCTTCAGAGGGTGATGCCATGCTGGGTTTTACAGTATCTCTCGACCAGCAGCGATAGTGCTCGGGTACAGCAGTAGGAAGTCCAAAAATTATATAACGTAACAGTGGGCCTGTCAAGGACCATCAGAAAAATTATTAAGGGTGGGATCCGTATCATCCAGGTGTCGAGACAGACGACAGAAAAATTTGTGTGACAGGGTAGTGGGCCCAACAGGGTCCACCGATAAAAATTAACAGAGCACAGGAGGTGGCCAGTCACCAAATTACGATCTAGGAAGTTAAGACTGGGGTGACAAAGGAGTTGCTGCTTCGCTCCTGCCCTTGGGCACTGCGATGGTGAAATAAACAGAAACTAAATGTCTGCAGTGGCACCTTATCCCGGTAATGAATGGCAGTCTCTCCCATCCCAAGTGTAAGGAGTGGGTGCAGAATGGCAGATCAACAGCCCGGACACAAAGCAGTCTCACCGGGGAAGACACTGAGGTGGTCACGAGGTGGGGGATCACCTCAGGTGGGGGATCCGGATCGGAGGCCTGAACACATGGAGCCAGTCCTGCACGGGCCCCAGCGTGTTACCGCTGGCGTATGATGGATCCGACCACCACAACATGTTCTGGAAGGCGTGGCAGGGATAAAGTGTATCCTCCGGTCTCAACGGCTTCAGGTGTAGCTGAAGAGTGTCTTCCTCCCGGATCCATGCAGTATATGGAAACATCTGGCAAGCTCCGGTCCGGGCCTAGGTGAGGGTTACGCACCCGCTTGTGATCACGGGTATGGATCGGCCGGAATGCAGCCTGGGGACCTCCGGGGATAACGGGGTGAGAAGGTGTGATTCCACAGGGGGAGCAAATGGTAGGGGTACCCCAAACGACGCCAATCTCGCGGATGGAGTCCGTGAAAGTAATTGATAGCATCGGAGCCAGTTTAAGATGTGGCCATCTTGAAGGGCCTGCCTCCTGGAAGTTGTGGTAACCTTACTTATAGTGACATATAGTGACATAGTGAAACACCCCATCTATGTGTCAGGACAAGATCAAATGACACGCTGACCACAGTCACTTCTCTCAAATATCTAGGTATGTGGTTAGACCCAAATCTATCCTTTTGGCCCCCACATCGAAAAACTCTCATCTAAACTTTACCCCAAACTAGGTGCCCTGTACAGAAACAAATCCTGCCTGAGCCCCGCGGTAAAAAAGCAGATTGTACAACAAATGCTTATGCCGGCTATTGACGTGATGTCGTGAGATGTAGTGTATGCAGCTGCCCCGCAAACACACCTCCAGAAACTTACTACATTGTATAACTCATTCTGCCGCTTTGTGCTACAATGTAACTTTATGACCCACCATTGTGACATGTTAAAAGAACTAAACTGGCCATCGCTGGAATCTAGACGCACCTTTCACCTTTCCAACCTGGTGCTTAAGAGCTTTTCTGGGAAGCTACCACCCTACCTAAATAGGCTGCTTCTCTCAGCAGTTCCCTCATCCTATAACCTCTGATCCAGGACCAACACCTTACTTGCAATACCACAATACAAAAAGAAAGTGGCTCGATCCTCATTTTCCTACAGATCACCGCAATTATGGAATAACCTCCCAGACACCATCAAATCTTTCCCCATCCTAAAGTCCCTTAAGAGCTCCCTATTAACATACCTCAATGCGGAATGCGCCTGTAAACATGTAACATAATGACTATATTTCCTACATATTTATTTTCTATTAATCTGTATATTTGTTTTGTGTTAATATCTTGCATTTTACTACTTTGTATTTCTGTAACAACTCAATGTTCTTGAACCCAGGACATACTTGAAAATGAGAGAAATCTCAATGTATCCTTCCTGGTAAAATACTTTATAAATAAAAATAAGTAAATAACCAATTGATTTAAATACATTCAGAATATGCTTAAGTATTCATACATGCATGTGCTTTGCAAACCATGAATGGTACGTGAGATTCAGTCCTTTGCACTCTTGATGCAAGTATATATAGTGAATCTACCCAGAAAAATGGTTTGAATATAACAGTTTTCCGCCTCCAAAAATACATTCGTGGTACATCCAGAGCTTTATTCCTTTATGGGACCGTGTATTTCCTAGACAAAGAGAAAGAGGACCCAATGATGTAATATCGTCTGAAACCAAGTGGTGTTGAGGGTATAATAGAGATGTCACACTCACAGATTGGAGAACCCTCTAGTGACTCTCTGTGCCGCATGGTATGTCAGCTTATTTGGGGAGTAACACAGTCCACTTCTCTGGATGTCTAATTCATGTATCCTCAAATATAAAATGGTACACAAGATTTCATGGCACGGTAGCTATGACCACATAGGAGAAAAATGATAGCTGTGCTCTCACCTGGTCTGGAGCATTCTGGACAGGCTCTAGTTTGACTGGCGTTTGGCAATCTAGGAGGCGTTGCCCAGCCTTACTTGGATCTCCTCTGTATTCCAAGGTCCTGTTTCTTCTTGTCACATCCCACGCTGGTAATACCCAACGCCCGGGAGCGTCTTGCTCACTGCTTGCGGGCCGGGTGCTCAGTGAAGAGCAGAGGTCTTGCGGTCACGTGACATGCCAGGGGGCAGGGCACGGCTTGATGAGGCAGCGCCCACCGGGTTTAAAATCCAGCGTGTCACTTCTGTGCCCTGACCTGGTTTTCACTTCCGTCAGCGCTTTTTGACAAACGTAAAGTTCTTAGAACCACTAGATGGTAACAATGGCATAGATCCAAATGGGCCTAACCCACCTATGTTACAACCAAAACAAAAATAGAACACCTATGCATCCACAATGAAACTAGTTGGGTGTTTGTATTTTAACAGTTATATGAATTTTTGAAAGAGATACTTGGATTGGCAGGGTTGCCAGCGGGAGCTTCTATTGCAATGCAGATGAGTCTGGTTAATCACCAGGTATTGTGAATTGTGACCTATACTATAGGGCCCTTATAGACAGTTTGATTTACCCTGACATTGTAGGGATACTGAGGATTAGTAATACTAGGCAAAAGATTCTGCATGGAATATATTGGCAACTGATTGCTTACCCTCTTCAAAACATTGAATTTATACCTGGATGGCTGATATGGGATGGTAATACTTTTTAACCCATTCCCTTAGGCAAATGTATTGCACCTGTTATGGGATACAGACCCATGATGTTGGTTTGAACTCATCAAATTAATACACCCCACAGGTGTGGCATTGTTCCCTCTGCCATGAGGATATGAATCAGATACTCTGACTACTCATTATACATTATTTATGTGGTTTTATTTGTCTACTTGTCAATTTGTATGTATTAATAAAGGTGTACAATTGTGTATGCACTGGGGACATACAGTTGTGTTCAAAATTATTCAACCCCCACTGAAATTGAGTGTTTTGGCCAGTTTGACATTGATTTTGATCATTCAGTCATCTTGCTTACAATTAAATCAAAGAGGCACGTGTAGGTCAGACAAATATAACATAACATTTATAATGAAATAACCACAAATGTCTTTTCTGTGCTCACATCATTATCAGTTTTATTCAACCCCCAAGTGACATTCAATCTTAGTACTTAGTACAACATCCTTTTACAGTTATAACAGCTTTTAAACGTGAAGCATAGCTTGACACAAGTGTCTTGCAGCGATCTACGGGTATCTTCGCCCATTCGTCATGGGCAAAAGCCTCCAGTTCAGTCACATTCTTAGGCTTGCGCACTGCAACTGCTTTCTTTAAGTCCCACCAGAGGTTCTCAATCGGAATTAAGTCAGGTGACTGCGATGGCCGCTCCAAAATGTTCCAGCCTTTAATCTGCAACCATGCTCTAGTGGACTTGGAGGTATGCTTGGGATCATTGTCCTGTTGAAAGGTCCAACGTCTCCCAAGCCTCAGGTTTGTGACGGACTGCAAACACATTGTCATCCATTATCTCCTGGTACTGAAGAGAATTCATGGTACCTTGCACACGCTGAAGCTTCCCTGTACCTGCAGAAGCAAAACAGCCCCAAAGCATGATTGACCCCCCGCCATGCTTCACAGTAGGCAAGGTGTTCTTTTCTTCATAGGCCTTGTTCTTCCTCCTCCAAACATAGCGTTGATCCATGGGCCCAAACAGTTCTAATTTTGTTTCATCAGTCCACATAACACTATCCCAAATCTTCTGTGGTTTGTCCACATGACTTTTGGCATACTGCAGTCGACTCTTCTTATTCTTTGGAGACAGCAAGGGGGTGCGCCTGGGAGTTCTGGCATGGAGGCCTTCATTACGCAGTGTGCGCCGTATTGTCTGAGCTGAAACTTCAGTACCCACATCTGACAAATCTTTTCTCAGTTCCTCAGCAATCACACGGGGACTTTTCTCCACTCTACGCTTCAGGTAGCGCACAGCAGTCGAAGTCAGCATCTTCTTTCTGCCACTACCAGGTAGCGTTTCAACAGTGCCTTTTGCCTTGAATTTGCGAATGATGCTTCCTATGGTCTCTCTTGGTATGTTTAACATCTTTGTAATCTTCTTATAGCCATTGCCCTTCCTGTGAAGAGTAATCACCTCTTCTCTTGTCTTCCTGGACCATTCTCTTGACTTCACCACGTTTGTAACCACACCAGTCAATGTCTTGAGTATCACAGTCATTTTAAAGCTGCCTAATTGGTGCTTATTATGCTTTATTGCTGCTCCTTGACATCCACAGGTGTTTTCAATACCTGATTGAAAACACTTGAATGAACCTCTGTTCTTCAGAGTGGTAGTCTTTAAGGGGTTGAATAATTGTGTCAATGAAGAATTCACAAAAGAAACATTTACTACTGTATTACAAAACCAATTGATGTCATTTTAGTTGCATATGGTTCTTTAAAAAGTCCTTGTAGGATTTCATTCTGAATACAATTACAAATGTACACTAAATTCCCTAAAACCCTTTACAGCATTGGGGGTTGAATAATTTTGAACACAACTGTAGATCCTTCACTCCTGTGAGCATCATTGTGGATGCATAGGTGCTCTATTTTTGTTTTGGTCTTTCAGTATATTCGGCTATATTTTGTATCAACCTGGCATTCCCTGACAACCCTGCTCTGTGTAACGACCTGGCATTGCCTGACAATCATGCTCTGTGTACCGGCCTGGCATTCTCTGGCAAACCTGCTCTGTGTACCGACCTGGCATTGACTGACAACCCTGCTCTGTGTACGACTTGGCAGGTACTAGTGATCTTTATTTGTGTATCCATATTGGCACATGTCTGACTGGTACTAAGATCTCTGTTCCAACAATCAAGTCCATTCTAATATTCTGGGATCTGTTAACCCTTGCTGGTTATGTGTCACTTGGTTCCCTGAAGATAGTTAGCTGTACCGACCACCTAAGGAATGGAGGGGTAGATAGTATACTGTATACAGGGACCAGTATCATAGACCAAGGGAAGACCCGTGACACTTCTGTAGGATTGAGAGTAAAGTACCATGCCAAGTGTCCAGTTGTATATAAAGGAATGAATTAATTAAGCAAAGGTAAAACTATTAAAAGATATAGAAATGAAATAAAATGCTAGCATATGTAAATGAAGGGGACAGTTAAGCTGAAATTATTTTCGCCGATAAGAATTCTGCTTCCTCAGTCAGTAAGTTCCTCTTAGTGTTTCTGAGTTTTTTACATAGCATGTTTGGTATCATTGGAAAGGCCAAAGCATGGTTTGTCCAATGATACCAAACATGACCAGGTTTGGTGTTAATATAAAATATATAAAATAAATAAATAAAAATGAAAAACGTAGATTTTTTTTATTCTTTCTGATTGGGTTGTATAATAAAATAGGACCCCTTTGGACCTCGTATCTCCCAATTGGTGCCAGAGCATGGCTTTTCCAATGATATCAAACATTTATTTATTTGTAAAGTATTTTACCAGGAAGGATATCAAACATGACCATGTTACAAGTAAAAAATAATAATAAAATTAAAAATTAAATAATAAAAACGTTGGGGGGTTTTGTTTTTATTAATGCAAAACTATTGTTCACATTTCAATTACAATGATGCTGAACTAATGATTTTTTTTCGGTTTTAGCTAAAATCATGTAATATGTCAAAAAAATAAGGTAATGGGTTCCCAGTTCTAATTTTTTTAACAAGCGCACCCCATAGAATATATAACCACAAAGACTCGGATGATAAAGTGTGACAAAAATTACTTTACACGCTGTAGATGATTGGAATTTTAATGGGAATTTACATTTTCTTTACATTGTTTTGTTATAGAATTCTGGTAGGAGATGACGTATACATATAATAATGATATATTATGAATCTGATGCATCTGCCACATCTGCCAAAAAAAAAAGGATATATAATTTGTCTGAGTCATATAATAAAACGTGACTTCAAATTGCGTTTAAACATGATGAGCAAAACCAGTAAAAATGAGCTCAGCACACGGGGTGAAATGGTCTAGCAGTGAAGGGGATAAAATTATGTAGCTCCAACAATTTAAGGATAAAATATTTAAAATGAAGAACAGCAGGTAATTTTTGCACGAAGAAAGACAAAACAGGATTGTATTTTACTGCTCGTTTTACTCTTTCTTCTGTGAGCTTCTTTTAAGATTTTATTTATTTATTTAGTTTACCAGACTGTATATTGATTCAGTTCCTCCTGAGATATTTTTTTGGATGTTGCATGAGCAACATTCAAATATTTTTACAGACGGTTTATCCTTTTGATATACAGTAGAGAGGAAATTTAAACCATGGGTGCAAACAGATGTGAATTTTGCAGCATTGCACTGAACTTTCTATTTCTGCTTTAACTATTTTGAGAAGTCTTTGTTCAGACTTGTCTGGAAAGCCAAAATGCTCCCATGAGTGAAGAGAGACCACTGTGCTACTGAATATTTTGTGAAATTATTATTTGCCGAAATATATATTTTGCCAATAACGAGTTTAACCCGTTGCGGCCCAATAAACTTTCACTGAGTTTGCCAGCAGGTCTTATTTAATTAAGAAAAACACACACTTTAAAGTTTAGAGGTAATGATCAGGTGGGTGGGAAAGTCATGTCAGAGTATATCTATCCATCATTGGACCGCAACCGGTAATAGATTCTGTCTGATATATTCCAACATAGGACCACAAAGGGTTAATATTAAAAATATAAATAAGAGAGTAACACAAGCAACTGATATTTCTTTTTCAATGTCTCAGTAACACTCCATTTCTTTTGTGCCTCTTAATTTTATTTTTAAACTTAAATTTAATTTTATTTCGAACTGTTAGAATAAAGTGCTTATATAGTGCAGACTGCAATGTCAGTATGAAACACTTCAATGACCTTTGAAATTCTTCTCTTAAATTATAGCTTGTGTGCAAAATATGATAATCCAGTTAATATGATTTATGCATGAGTTCTTCGGAGAAGCTATTACGTTATTACTTTATATAGCTATGTATTTAGGAATATTTCAAATGAAGTAGAGTGCAAAGTGGCCAGTCATCTAACTTGACCGGTCATTTTGAAGTCCTTAAAAATGGATTCCTTTTTTTTTTTTTATATTAAATTTTCGTAAAGCATAACATCAACAAAATTATACTGCAAGTATGCTATTCAGTCTATATAAGAAAAGAAAAGAGAGAAGGGGTTGCCCAAACCCGGAGAGGAAAGAGAATAGAGAAAAGAGACAGCAGAAAAGGGGGAAAAGGGAATGGATGCTAAAGATTGCCCTATGAGGCAGTGTCAACTGATCGGAAAATAGTTAAGGGCAATTGTAGAAATGCAAACAAATCTCAACCGCAGAATAACATGCATCAGAATGTATAATCAATACATAAAAAAAACATAAAAAAAATGGATACATTTGTCAAATATTCTGTGCTGTTTAACTTAAGTTAGTTGTTTAATTGCCTAATTTTCACTTACCCCTCCTGCTCCTTTTCTCCATTGTTCTAATTTAGTGGTGGAAGTTGGAATGTTAATTAGTTTAAAAGTGATTCTTCAAGATTAGCACATTGAGTGCAAGACCTCAAACAGTATTGTTAATGAAAGATTAAGATTAGTTTGTGTTATAAATTCTAATACAGGGAAAGTTAATAAGAAAGTGCAAATATTAGGGCATCTTGGAAAGGAAAAAAGACTACACATTTGTTGCCACACACAAGTACAGTCAGGTCCAGAAATATTGGGACATCGACACAATTCTAACATATTTGGCTCTATACACCACCACAATGGAGTTGGAATGAAACAAACACAATGTGCTTTAACTGCAGACTGTCAGCTTTAATTTGAGGGTATGTACATCCAACTCAGGTGAACGGTGTAGACTTACAGCAGTTTGCAGATGTGCCTCCCACTTGTTAAGGGACCAAAGGTAATGGGACAGAATAATAATCATAAATCAAACTTTCCCTTCTTAATACTTGGTTGCAAATCCTTTGCAGTCAATCACAGCCTGAAGTCTGGAATGCATAGACATCACTAGATGCTGGGTTTCATCCCTGGTGATGCTCTGCCAGGCCTCTACTGCAACTGTCTTCAGTTCCTGCTTGTTCTTGGGGCATTTTCCCTTCAGTTTTGTCTTCAGCAAGTGAAATGCATGCTCAATGGGATTCAGGTCAGGTGATTGACTTGGCCATTGCATAACATTCCACTTCTGTCCCTTCAAAAACTCTTTGGTTGCTTTTGCAGTATGCTTTGGGTCATTGTCCATCTGCACTGTTAAGCGCCGTCCAATGAGTTCTGCAGTATTTGACTGAATGTGAGCAGATAATATTGCCCGAAACACTTCAGAATTCATCCTGCTGCTTTTGTCAGCAGTCACATCATCAATAAATACAAGAGAACCAGTTCCATTGGCAGCCATACATGCCCACGCCACGACACTACCACCACCATGCTTCATTGATGAGGTGGTATGCTTAGGATCATGAGCAGTTCCTTTCCTTCTCCATACTCTTCTCTTCCCATCACTCTGGTACAAGTTGATCTTGGTCTCATCTGTCCATAGGATCTTGTTCCAGAACTGTGAAGGATTGTTAGGTGTTGTTTGGCAAACTCTAATCTGGCCTTCCTGTTTTTGAGGCTCAACAATGGTTTACATCTTGTGGTGAACCCTCTGTATTCACTCTGGTGAAGTCTTCTCTTGATTGTTGACTTTCACACACATACACCTACCTTCTGGAGAGTGTTCTTGATGTGGCTAACTGTTGTGAAGGGTGTTTTCTTCACCAGGGAACGAATTCTTCGGTCATCCACCACAGTTGTTTTCCGTGGTCTCCCGGGTCTTTTGGTGTTGCTGAGCTCACCGGTGCGTTCCTTCTTTTTTAGAATGTTCCAAACAGTTGTTTTGGCTACACCTAATGTTCTTGCTATCTCTCTGATGGGTTTGTTTTGTTTCTTCAGCCTAATGATGGCTTGCTTCACTGATAGTGACAGCTCGTTGGATCTCATCTTGAGAGTTGACAGCAACAGATTCCGAATGCAAATAGCACACTTGAAATGAACTCTGGGCCTTTTATCTGCACATTGTAATTGGGGTAATGAGGGAATATCACACCTGGCCATGGAACAGCTGAGAAGCCAATTGTCCCATTACCTTTGGTCCCTTAACAAGTGGGAGGCACATCTACAAACTGCTGTAAGTCCTACACCGTTCTCCTGAGTTGGATGTACATACCCTCAAATTAAAGCTGACAGTCTGCAGTTACAGCACATTGTGTTTGTTTCATTCCAACACCATTGTGGTGGTGTATAGAGCCAAAGATGTTAGAATTGTGTCGATGTCCCAATATTTCTGGACCTGACTGTATTTCATGAAATATGTTTTCTTTTTCTATTTTGTTTTTCTTAAGCAGAGGTTTATATTATGCAACTATAAGATTAGAGAGGGACCCTTCCCCCCAAAATTTCAGAAAACACCTAGTAAAGATTTGTAGAGGTTTGTGAGGGTCCTTGGCAATCAGTATTGGCCGCCCTTTCTGGTTGAGAGCAGGCTGATTTGCAAATGGAGCATTCGTCCCTGTAATGGCACATTCCAGCATAAACCCTGTGAGACCTGAGTGGGTCCCACCGTAGAGCAGGCCAATAGTGCCGCTGCTCATCCTCAGGACCCTCACAAACCTATTTTTTCTCACTATAAGTATACAGGGTAATCCAGACGTGGACCCCTTGCTCGGGGTGCCTAGAGGGGTGTCAGCTATACCCTCCTGACGAGACCTAACAAGGTTGAAACGATCGTCGAGGGTTGCTTCACCTCTCGTGCAGGGATGACGTCCTTGGCAATCAGTATTGGCCAGGGGCGAACTGATAACTAATGGGGCCCCTGGGCAAAAGGAGATCATGGGGCCCCCTTGTGCCTCACCCACAGGGGGCCACGTCCATACCAAGCCCACCCCTACAACACAAATCCCACATGTACATTGTCGTGCTAAGGAATTTCTTTCTTAACTCATTAAAATATATTTTTTTGAATATTACTGAAACACTGCACAATACAGAGCTCCAGAGCAATTAAACTAACAGTAATGTGCAGTGTGTATCAGTGTGAGTTTATTGCTATGGAGCTCTGATACGCTCATACACACCACACATTACTGTGACTTTATTACTGTAGAGCTGTGATACAGTAATGTGTGGTGTGTATGAGCGTATCACAGATCTCCACAGCAATAAAACTCACACTCATACACATCACACATTACTGTGAGTTTTATTGCTGTAGAGCTCTGCGATACTCTCATACACACCACACATTACTGTATCACAGAGCTCTACAGCAATAAACCTCACAGTAATGGGCCCCACCATAGAGCAGGCCACTAGTGCCACTGCTCGTCAAAAGGACCCTCACAAACCTCTTTTTTCTCACTATAGTTTAGAGAAATACCTAACCTACAGGAATATGTGTTTCTTGATTTAGGTTCCAGACTTCTTCCTTAAATATTTCTTCAAATTAAACATAAGGGGCCCTAATTCCACTGAGCCATCAACATTACTGAGAGAGATGTTAATTATAATGGCCCCACTCATCCAACAAAACCTGAGACGCATGTTGGGGCTTGGCTCTTACAGCTGTCTAAATCACATTTTCAGTTCCTATACTTTCCTACATTATAACGGCACTCTCCATCAGCATACTCCCACTCCCCCCTGCCGTATATCCTAGTCTCTCACTCTTCATTTTCATATGCCCAGTCTGTTACTCTATTTTCACACTTCCAGTCTATCAATCTCTGACTACTCTTTTGCTACGTCTCCTTACACTCTACATATTCATACCCCCAGTCTGCTACCCTCCATCTTCATATGCCCCATTCAAAGACCCTCCTGGTTTTTGTAAACATGGGTTGAATGAGGTGTTACTAAATCAGCATGAATGACATTCAATGACTTTGCTGTGGGAACATGTGACATATTCCATGATGTGGCCTTGCATTACAAGCTTAGCTATACTCCCCCACCCCCAATTCCCACAGTAAAGGGTTAGCGCATGGATTAAAAAGTCAACAGAACATTTGTCGAAGCAAGGTAAGGCCTGGAATGATTCTGACATAGCTAAATAAGCTGTAAAGTGGCAATTAATTGAATAAACCAATGGTGTAGGGTGATAAGATTGACTGGGGCATGATCAGAGATAATGATTATGATCATGCAAATACCTACAGATTGCAAGAAAGAGAAGATGTAATAAATAACAGAAATACATGAAGTCACAAAAAGTAATCTTAGCAATTAGACTAAAAGTGAAATCGTAACCAGTGCAAATATGGTATCCATATATCAATAAATGCTTCATGTATTGTCAGAAAAGTAACATTTTTATGTTGATTGATTTAAGATAACCACTGGAATTTCCTCAGTTGTGGGCTCTATTCCAACCTCAGTGTAAACTAACCAAAGCTGTAAACGTAATAACTCCATAAACTTTAATGGCTCTGGTTTGTTTACAACAGCTCTAGAAAAGGTAACACCAACGTTGAAATAGTGCTTTGTATATCTACTTTAGCATTTATGTTTAATATTCTGAAGTCCTCCTTTGCTCATTAATTCTTTAAAAATCACGTTATTTATTGGAATTTTACTTCACCGGGGTTCTTTTGTGTTTAAAATTTCACATCATCTGACATTTGATTGCTGAAAATAATTTGTATTTACAATAAAAAAGATTGTCAGAAAATACATACAGGGTTATTCAAAGAGATTCGAATTGCTTGAGAAAGGTAACCGAACGCTGAAAATCAGCGTTCGGTTACCTTTCTTGGCCATTCGGCTATTCAGAGAGCAGGCAATACGCCAAATCCTGGCGAATTGCCTGAACATACGGTGCCTGTTTGGTGCCTGTTCGAGGGCAGTGAAAACCCCATGAAAAAGCACTGCTTTGGCTATTCAGAGAACACAAACCAGCAGTGAAAGGTTCCCGAAATGCCCTGCCATTCGGTGGTTTAATTCGGCAAGTTTATTCAGGAGAATCCCATAGGCTTCAATGTTAAAAATATTCCCGTTTTAATTCAATATCTAATAAACCATTAATTATAAAATTCTGCGGTAAAGAGTCTCTTTACTTATAGACTTTTTAGGATATGTTAAGCATTTTTCTGAATTTTTTTTTTTTTTTAAAAGTCCGATTTTTTTTTTTAACTTCACTTATTTTTTCTGTAACAGCCCTCTTTATTATCATTCCCTGGACCTCATATGCAAATTTCAGACATTTTCACTCAGTAGTTTCTTTGCAAACAGTGTTTCACTTTTTAATCATTCATACAAACTGTTTTCCTAATTTATTCACTGCCTCTTCTGCTGTGTTGAAGGCTGTGATCGCTCCTGTTCGGGTTTTTCTGGTGGTTTTCGGCAGGTTAATCCAGATGTTTTTGAGGGTTTTCGGCGTGCATTCGCTGGGTTTTGCGGTTAGTTTTCGTCAGGTTTGTGGCAGCTTTTCCCTGCAATTCGGGGACCCTGTGGTGTTTGCTGAATACACCGCAGGGTCACCGAAATGGGATCGGCAAAACAAACCGAATTGAAGAGAACGAAAAGTCACCGAACGTGCGGTGACTTTTCGAATCTCTTTGAATAACCCTGATAGTATTATTAGTATTAGATAACTTACATTTGGACAAGATACCATTGTTTGTGTCAAAGTTTGTAGAAACAGTAAGGGTCATCTTTGACCAGTAATGGCGTCATTGCATGAACTAGCACACAACTGCCAATTGCATAACTCAAACATTAGCTGCCTACAAAGAATAACAAAGTAAATATATCAGTGGCTAAAACAGATAATGGAGAAATATACATTACAGAAAAAATTGAAATAAAAGTAGATTATTTTGAACACAACTACTGAAGAGAAACATATTTATATTATTACATACAATTTAAATATGCATTAAATTGTCCAAATTACAAAGCCAATATAATGATATCCGAAAGGCTGAATGACCTTCTTCCGGGTGAAGGAAGACTATCCAGGTCAAAAGGCTGAATCGCAAAGAACAAAGAGGAGCTGTCCTATGGGAATATAGCCACCCTTGCTGACGCGACTGCAAACGACACATCAAATAAGTAGTGGTTTAAAAAAATTCAGACGTTCAGTAAAAAAGGTAATATTTCACTTAAAAATCAGAACACTCGCATCTCTTTTCATTGCAGAGAAGAAATGAAAATCGTCAGTAAAATCATCAGTCAGTGGAAAAAGGATGCTCCTTTAAATTTCAAGGTTAGAGTTACAGGGTTTTTTTTAAAGTTAGGATTAATAATTAAAACAACAGATTTTAATGCAGGACCCGGAGGCTTCGTATTTGCTATCTTTCTTATCTGCCCCAACAGCAGCGAAGAACTTTATTGAAAATAACATAGAAAAAAAGCCATGTAGTTCTCCCTTCCCCAATGTGGGGAGGGAGACCTAGCTCCCCAGATCCTCCCCTTCCAGTCCATAAGGAACCCCCCGGAAACAGCCCCTCCTCTTTCTTCTCTGCTCCCGGCGGTAGCAGACAGATAAGTATAAGCTCCTTTTGTATTTATCTATTTACACTCTTCTTTGCTCCCAGGGCTTCCCTGACCCAGTCATAACCGCGGCGGTTAGCTCACTCGCCTGTTCCTGGCATCGGCAGTGTTAGCCGGGGCCGGGTTCGGGCTTCTCCCTCTCTGTTCCTTTCCCCTTTGCTCACTCTCCTCGTGCTGGTCGCTGCCTCCTTGCCTCACACTCTCACGAGCGCTCCACACGCGGTACTGGCCACGCCCCCTCAGGCTCCATAGTATCGCGGGAGGTAGCGGCTGCCATCTTTGCGCTTTACATTCCCCAGCGTGACGCACACACTCACCACTCGGCTCTGCAGACAGTTAGAACACCATATCGATGTCCCTTTCAAAGCCTAACCAAGCTGAAGCTCCCTCCCCGGAGGATATACCAGCCTCAGACCCCGGCTCAGAACGGAGCTCCCTCACCTCAGAGCAATATGCACGTAAGCGGCATAAAAAATCCCTTCTCTGAGTCCAGATTCGCCCGCATGGAGGCTTCCCTCCAGGCATCCGTCTCCCAGGCAGTGGCTGCTGCAGTCTCTTCCCTCTCTGAATCGTGGCACAAATCCCTTACGGAGGCCATCTCCACCACCCTCCCCCCCATCCATGTTGATCCGGCTCCAGAGGTCCCTGATGTCTCTGTAGGAGACCCTAATCTAGGCTTCAGCCCCGCACTCTGTGCACCCGAAATTGGACTTCCCACGGGTAGTCCTGCTGCAAGTAGCAGCAGCAGAGGGGCTGGCACCCCCAGATCACTGCTTAAACCAGCCACCACGGCACTTGTTCCACGAAAGCACACCCTACCCCAAGGGGCTCGGGTTAAGAATACCAAAAAAGCCTGCTGTGCTAAACAAAAAGTCACCCTCACTGACTACTCAGACTCGGATCAGGGCGATGCAGATCCAGGGATGGCTGAGGGAGAAGTCCTCGAACTTCACGCTCCGGAGGACTCGGATTTGCTGGATGGGAATGCACCCACTTGCCAGCCCTGATCTTGGGGTACGGTGGTGTACGATCCGCAGGGCAATCCCCTCTTCGAGCCTGAGGATATTGCTCGCCCTAATTCCACAGTCTGGTATGCGTCTCCACAAGTGGAGCAATGGGTCGACTCGCACCTCAGGCGCCCTATGACTAAAGAGAACAGGGCCAAAATGAAATTAGAATGTCCTCGCTGGTTACTGCCGGTAGATCCTGTCTGACCCCCAATGTAGACGTCAGCTTTCAAAAAATCGTAACTAAGCGTGGCTGGAACCCCAAAAGAGGCTTTGAATTTGCCATCAAGGGCTGCCAGGACCGTCTCCTGGACACAGCTGGCCGAGGAGGCTAAGACCGCTGGAGCACAAATGGACGCTTACGAGGTCACGGAATGGATCCAGCGGTCATTGTGCTTACTAGGCAACGCCAATGCAGCCCTCTCAAGTGAGAGACATAAGAGCATCCTGCTCAAAATAGACACTGAAATGTTGCACCTGGCCACCAATGACTTAGGTGCCTCCGCCCAGGGCTTCCTTTTCGGGAAAACCTTTTTGAAGGATATGGGTGAATACCACCGTACTGGGCTACCAGATAGAACTCTGCAGAATCCCCACCTAGGTTCTTTCCCCCCACTCCCCTCGGTTCACCGATGCCCTGCGGGCCCTCATTCATTCCGAGGTGGCAGAAGGTGGCAGACCTCAGCCACAAAAGGGCCATAGAACCCGCTTCCCCTCTTCCATCGGGTTTCGTCAGCTCCCTTTTCTTGGTGTCAAAGAAAGGCGGGGTGTTCAGTCCGGTGATCAACCTTCGCTCCCTCAACGATTGGGTCCTTTACCACCATTTCAAAATGGAGGGCATCCCCACGTTAAAAGACATGCTCCTTTTAGGAGATGGATGGTCAAACTCAACCTCAAAGATGCCTACCTCTCCGTTCCCATAGTGGTATCCCAACGGTACCTCCTACAATTCCCTTCGAACGGCAAACTATGGAGGTTTACCTGCCTCCCCTTCGGACTGTCGTCCGCCCCGTGGTGCTTCACCAAACTGCTCCAGCCCGTGGTCTCCTCCCTCCGTGCATGGGGAGTTCGTTTGGTGATCTACCTGGACGACATTCTTCTCATGTCCCAGTCACCTCACACCCTTCGGGCCCACCTACACGACACCATTTCCCTACTCCAAGAACTGGGGTTTCTTCTCAACCCAGAGAAATCGCTTCTCACTCCTACTCGATCGATAGAATTCCTGGGCTTCGTGGTAGACTCCGACCTCATGAACCTCAGCCTTCCATTGTCAAAGATCTCCTCAATCAGGAAAGAGGCGAGGATGCTGCTCAGGAAGAAGACCTTCCCTCTCCGCTCCTTGGCCCATACGATAGGTCTCCTGGCGGCGGCCGCATGGCGATTCTCCCGGGCCCGCTACACTTCAGGGCCCTCCAATGATTGAAGGCCCGTTCACTCTGGGCGGGCCTTGACTATACGGACTCCGTGACACTGACAGAGGACGCCAGATCGGATCTCCTATGGTGGACCGACAACATAGTCGCCTGGAACGGTCGCCCCCTAGTGCCTCCTCCTCCCATGATGACCATCGAATTGGATGCCGGCAGGCTGGGATGGGGCGCGAGATGTGGTTCCCAGGAGATGGGCGGTGGCTGGTCCTCCCTGGAACAATTATGGTACATCAACTGCCTAGAACTTCTGGCGGGATTATTTGCCCTCTGTTGCTTTCCTCCGGACTCTGTCGTACTTCGAATGGACAACATACCAGTGGTCCGCTACATCAACGGCCTGGGGGGCCCTCGCTCAGCAGACCTGTCAGCCATGACTCTACACCTCTGGGAATTCTGCCTTCCCCTCGGGATTTCGGTCCACGCCCAGTTTATCCCCGGTCTGACAAACGAAGTGGCCGATTGGAACTCCAGGCACTTTACGGAATCAGGAGACTGGCGACTGTCACGGCCCAGTTTCTCTGCACTATCCGCGCTTTGGGGGCCTTTCCGGATCGACTTATTCGTCTTCAGACTGAATTCACAGCTGCAAGACTTCTTCAGTTGGAGGCCGGATCCGGACGCCTTCCTCCAGGATTGGTCAAGGGGCCCCCACTACGCCTTCCCACCGTTCGTACTCATTGCTCGCACTCTGTCACAAATCAGAGCTCAGGAGGCCTCCGCGGCGCTGATAACACCGTTTTGGAAGTCCTAGCCGTGGTTTCCAATGCTCCTGAGCATGGCGATAGACATCCCGAGACTCCTTCCTCCCTCCCCGGACCTTCTACTGGATCACGAAGGGCAACCCCACCTACTGGTGGCCTCCCACCGACTACAACTCCTGGCGTGGTGGCTCTCTGGCATCCCTCTACGGGCTCACGCCTTTCGGAACGCACTAAAGACCTCTTACTTCACTCCTGGGCCCCAGGTACTCGACTCGCCTACAAGTCTGCCTGGGACGGATGGGCTAGCTGGAGTCTGGAACGGGACCGAGATCCCTTTTCGGCCCCTGTGACGACTCTCCTGGATTTCCTTACCGACCGCTCTTTATATCTTTTCGCTCTCCTCATAAACCGGTTTCCTCTCTCACTTTGGCTCATTGGATGCAATGGCTTATGGCACAGGCCGGGGTGGATGTCTCGACTTTCGGGGCCCATTCTGTCTGCAGTGCTTCCGCCTCTAAGGCGGCCTCCCTGGGCTGTCGACTGGAGGACATCTTGGGTGCCGCTGACTGGTCTAGCGAGTCCACGTTTCGTACCTTCTATTTCAAGCCCATTGTCCATTGGTCAGATGCGGCTCCTGTTCCGCATTGAACTAGCAAATACGAAGCCTCCGGGTCCGGCATTAAAATCCAAAATTTTCTATTCCATAACGGAAAGTTTAGATTTTAATAAGGACATGGAGGCGAGTATTTCCCACCCAGCCACACCTGGTAATTTTCAGCTTGGGTTCCGCAATCCGCATCTCTCCCAGGCTTGGGTGGACTATTTTGGCGGCTGCCAGGGCTCCCTTCATTTCGTCATATTACAGTTTCTCACTGTTCCTTCATGTCGCTTGTGTCTTTCAGCCTTCTGAGTTCCCAAGGTGGTTCTTCGATGTTTTGGCTCCCGATCTCCTACTCCGGTTCTGCTTCTGAGTCTCCCGCCGTTGTTCTGTCGCAGCTTCGAAAGAGGAGGTTCTGCTTCCGGGGGGTTCCTTATGGACTGGAAGGGGAGGATCTGGGGAGCAAGGTCCCCCTCCCCACATTGGGGAAGGGAGGAATACATGTTTTTTTTTCTATATTATTTTCAATAATGTTCTTCGCTGCTGTTGGGGCAGATAAGAAAGAATAGCAAATACTCGCCTCCGTGTCCTTATTAAAATATAAACTTTCCGTTATGGAATAGGAAAATTTTGTGATTCTGATCCTTTTTGATGAGAGTGTCCTAACTCCAGCCTTAAGCCTAACCCTAAAAGTAACTCCAGCCGTAACACTAACAAACTGGTCAGTAAAATAACAAGAGTACGGTGCCAAGTTACACGAAAAACCCCACATGGATGCTCTGTTTTTTTAGTAAAATATGACTTGTTATAACCCCTTTACTGCTTAGCTTTTCACCATTTCATTTCCATCATTCTTTGCTCGTAACATTTTAATGCTATTTGAAGTCATGTTTCCTAGTAGGACCCAGACAAGTTATACACCATTTTTTTCAGTGATCTTGTCAGATTCGATAAAGATCATTACTATGTGTATATGTCATGTCACGACAAAATGCTATAGCAAAATAAGTCAATTAAGTGTAAATTTCCATTAGGATTTCAATTATAACAGCATGTACAATTATTTTTCAACATTTTATCATCCAAACCTTTGTAGCTATATATTCTATGGAAAGCTCTTTAAAAAATTCAGGAATGGAGAACATCGCATAGCGCGATGATGTCAGTTCTGTAGTTAACCCCTAGCTGCCACCTATGGTGGAGATAGGGGTTCCAATGAACCCCCTATCTCTCGATCTGTGGCACCTAGGGGTTAATGTTTGTTATCATTGGAACGGCCAGAGCATGGCCTTTCGGATGATACCAAACATGAAAAAATGTTAGCATGTGGCAGAGATTTATGTAAGTCTTTAAATAACACTCTAGGATTCTTCTTTACCTCATTAAGCATTCTGCGCTGTGCTCTTGCAGTCATCTTTACAGGACGACCACGACTATGGAGAGTAGCAACAGTGCTGAACTTTCTCCATTTGTAGACAGTCTGTCTTACCGTGGACACATGAACATCAAGGCTTTTGGAGATACTTTTGTAACCCTTTCCAGCTTCATGCAAGTCAACAATTCTTGATCGTAGGTCTTCTGAGAACTCTTTTCTGCGAGGCATGGTTCACATCAGGCAGTGCTTCTTGAAACCAGTAAACCCAAAACTGGTGTGTGTTTTTAAAGGGCAGGACAGCTTTAAGCAACACATCCAATAATATCACACTGATTGGACTCAGGGTTGGCTCACTCCTGGCTCCAATTAGCTCTTGGAGAAGTCATTAGGCTAGGGGTTCACATACTTTTTCCACCCTGCACTGTTAATGTTTACATGTTATGTTCAATAAACACATGAAAACATATAATGTTTGTGTTGTATTATTTTAAGTAGACTGTGTTTTTCAAATTGTTGTGACTTAGATGAAGATCAGAGCACATTTTATGACCAATTCATGCAAAACTCCACGTAATCCCAAAGGGTTCACATACTTTTTCTTGCCACTGTATGTGACAATAGTCAGCTTTTTAAGTGCAAAAAAAATAATAATTAAATTTAAAAAAATTAAAAAAACTATTTAAAAAACCAAAACAAAAAGGTTTTTTTTTGTTAATGTAGCAATATTGTTCCCATTTCAATTATAATGTGAAAAATGATGCTGCAGTAACGATTTTTTCTATGGGAGGGGGGGCGTTTGCTAAAAAGCACGTAATTCCCCCCAAAAAAAATGTAACGAGTCCTCATTTCTAATTTTTTAACAGGCGCAACCCATAGAAAATATAATCGCAAATGCTCACACGATAAAAAGAGAAAAAAAACACTTTACACGCTGTAAATTATTAAAAATTCTAATTTTATTGCATTTTTCATTATAATATACAGGCAGAACATGACGTATACATATAATAATGATATATTATGAATCTGCCGAGTCTGCTGGAAAGAACAATATATAATTTGTCTGGGTGGTATAATAAAACTTGGCTTCAAAACACGTTTAAACATGATGAGCAAAAGTGGTTAAAATGAGCTCAGCACACAGGCGTGAAATGGCTCAGCAGCGAAAGGGTTAAATCTTCTCTATTTGTATTGACATTAAGAGGGCTGAATGATCGTTATGATGTCATGCTCGTACCGGACTGTCCCAACATCTCATCAGCCATTCCAGGCACAGAGAAGCCAGCGATCACCGCAGGATAGCAGGTACGGTTGACTTTAATGGAAGCCCTGTGGGGAACACCCTCCACATACAGCTAAGACATCTAAGGATGTCCCCCACACATATTCTGCAGCAAAGAAGTTACAAAAAAATTGTGTGTGTTTTATTGGGCAGCCCTGCCTGTGATGTGATCAAAAGCTGACTATTGTCACATACAGTGGCAAGAAAAAGTATGTGAACCCTTTGGGATTACGTGGAGTTTTGCATGAATTGGTCATAAAATCTGCTCTGATCTTCATCTAAGTCTCAACAATTTGAAAAACACAGTCTGCTTAAAATAATACAACACAAACATTATTTATTTATTTATAAAGGATTTTACCAGGAAGGATACATTGAGATTTCTCTCGTTTTCAAGTATGTCCTGGGTTCAAGAACATTGAAGTGTTACAGTTACAGAAATACAAAGTAATACAATGCAAGATATTTAAAAAAAACAACACAAATATACAGATTAACAGAAAATAAATATGTAGGAAATATAGTCACTAGGTTACATGTTTACAGGTGCATTCTGTATTAAGGTATGTTAGTAAGGAGCTTTTGAGTGACTTAAGACTGGGGGAAGATTTGATGGCGTCTTGGAGGTTATTCCATAATTGTGGTGCTCTATAGGAAAATGAGGACCGAGCCACTGTCTTTATGTATTGTGGTATTGCAAGTAAGGTGCTGGTCCTGGATCAGAGGTTATAGGATGAGGGTGCTGCTGGGGGAAGCAGTCTATTCAGGTAGGGTGGCAGCTTCCCAGAAATGCTCTTAAACACCAGGCTGGAAAGGTGAAGGATGCGTCTGGATTCCAGCGATGGCCAGTTTAGCTCTTTTAACATGTCACAGTGGTGGGTCATGTAGTTACATTGTAGCGCAAAGCGGCAGAATGAGTTATACAATGTAGTAAGTTTATGAAGGTGTGTTTGCGGGGCGGCTGCATACGCTACATCTCCGTAATCAATAGCCGGCATAAACATTTGCTGTACAATCTGCTTTCTTACCGCGGGACTCAGGCAGGATTTGTTTCTGTACAGGGCACCTAGTTTGGGGTAAAGTTTAGATGAGAGTTTTTCGATGTGGGGGCCAAAGGATAGATTAGGGTCCAACCACATACCTAGATATTATGTTTTCATGTGTTTATTGAACATAACATGTAAACATTCACAGTGCAGGGTGGAAAAAGTATGTGAACCCCTAGCCTAATGACTTCTCCAAGAGCTAATTGGAGCCAGGAGTGAGCCAACCTTGAGTCCAATCAGTGTGATATTATTGGATGTGTTGCTGAAAGCTGTCCTGCCCTTTAAAAACACACCAGTTTTGGGTTTACTGGTTTCAAGAAGCACTGCCTGATGTGAACCACGCCTCGCAGAAAAGAGTTCTCAGAAGACCTACGATCAAGAATTGTTGACTTGCATGAAGCTGGAAAGGGTTACAAAAGTATCTCCAAAAGCCTTGATGTTCATGTGTCCACGGTAAGACAGACTGTCTACAAATGGAGAAAGTTCAGCACTGTTGCTACTCTCCCTAGGCGTGGTCGTCCTGTAAAGATGACTGCAAGAGCACAGCACAGAATGCTTAATGAGGTAAAGAAGAATCCTAGAGTGTCAGCTAAAGACTTACAGAAATCTCTGCCACATGCTAACATTTTTGTTGACGCATCTACAATAAGGAAAACATTAAACAAGAATGGAGTACATGGAAGGACACCATGGAGGAAGCCATTGCTGTCCAAAAAGAATATTGCAGCACGTTTGAAGTTTGCAAAAGAGCACCTGGATGTTCCACAGCACTACTGGCAAAATATTCTGTGGACAGATGAAACCAAAATTGAGTTGTTTGGAAAAAACACACAACACTATGTGTGGAGAAAAAAAGGCACAGCACACCAACATCAAAACCTCATCCCCACTGTAAAACATGGTGGAGGGAGCATCATAGTTTGGGGCTGCTTTGCTGCCTCAGGGCCTGGACGGATTGTTGTCATTGATGGAAAATTGAATTCCAGAGTTTATCAAGACATTTTGCAGGAAAACGTAAGACCATCTGTCTGCCAACTGAAGCTCCGCAGAGGATGGGTGATGCAACAGGACAATGACCCAAAGCATACAAGTAATTCAACAAAACAATGGCTTCAACAAAACAAAATACACCTTCTGGAGTGGCCCAGTCAGAGTCCTGACCTCAACCCGATTGAAATGCTGTGGCATGACCTTAAGAGAGCGATTCACACCAGACATCCCAAGAATATTGCTACACTGAATCAGTTTTGTGAAGAGGAGTGGTCCAAAATTACTCCAGATCATTGTGCAGGTCTGATCTGCAACTACAGGAAACGTTTGGTTGAGGTTATTGCTGCCAAAGGAGGGTCAACCAGTTATTAAGTCCAAAGGTTTTTTTCCACCCTGCACTGTGAATGTTTACATGTTATGTTCAATAAACACATGAAAACATATAATGTTTGTGTTGTATTATTTTAAGTAGACTGTGTTTTTCAAATTGTTGTGACTTAGATGAAGATCAGAGCACATTTTATGACCAATTCATGCAAAACTCCACGTAATCCCAAAGGGTTCACATACTTTTTCTTGCCACTGTACACTGATTTCTGACAAGAGTATTCACAGAAGAGAAGTGCACTCTGGTACCTTAAAAAATATACAGGGTTATTCAAAGAGATCCGAATTGTCGTCAAAAGGTAGCCGAACAGTGAAATTCAGCATACGGTTACCTTTCCCTTTCTTTTTTTGAATTTAATTTTTTTATTTTGCAAAAAGAAGCTCACAATACGATCATCAAGGGTGGCCTCGCAGGGCCAGACAGTGTATACTCATAAAACATGTAAAACGAGAGGGGGGGGGGAATCTCAAAAAAGCTCTGAAAAAACGTCAGAAAGCTGGGGGGGGGACAATAATAGTCATCAGGTACCTTTCTGAGAAAAGAAAGAGCCAGCTTTTACTCTAATCAGGAACAATAAATCTCAGCTTGCGATAGCGTCTTCGGGAAGCAAAAATTATCCACAGCCGGGGATAGTCAGCGAGGAAAAGGAAATAAAATGGTATCCAAAGCGTCTGAGTGGGGGGGGGGAACAGCAGTGGGAGCACATCAATTTGCCATTAAACAGGTAAAGGGGGAAGAAATGCAGACCTGATGTCAGCCAGTGTCCCGAAACAGCTGAATCCGTGGCGCAGGCAGGGTGAGGCAGAGCAAGCGAGGCCTATCGGAAAAAAAGAAAGCTGGCATATCAAGTAGGCCCTTGCCCGCACCGCCACCAGGGTTTCCGGCCATCCAAGGTGAAGCCGCAGGGGGCTCCAAGACAGGGGACCGCAGGAGGGAACCAGGTGGAATCTCTTTTTCAAGGATGGCGAGATAGTCGAACTCCAGACACCGGCCGGTGCCAGCGGGTGCCTCCAGCACACCCACCAGCTGCTGCCGGACAGACGATCTTCGACATGCGGGCACCGCAGAGGCACGCCACACGGTCAGATCCCCCGCCAGAGGAACAAACAGTGGAATCAAGTGATCTGGCTCCCTCTCCACATACCGCAGCTCCTCGGTCCCTGCGTTCTCAGACATCACACCATCACGTGGCACCCCCGCGGGCTTCTCACTCCCGGAAACGCCGCTGGTCAAATCTTCAGGTCTCCGGCCGGAGCGCAGCACTGCCAAGATGCGGCGCATATCGCCCCGTGTCACAGGGCTCTCGTCGTCCCCCAGTAACTGCAGCATGGCATCCAGCTCATCCGGGAGACGTGGGCCCTCCATCTCCTCGGAAGCCGGCACGGACCCCAACGCAGAGCCGGGATTCAGGAAAATCTGCAAAGCAGGCCGCAAAATGGCTGCCAGCAGCATCCTCTTGCCGGAGATGGCGTCTAACAGGCGAGTCTCTGGACCGGAGGGGGGTAAAACGGACTCCGGTCGGCACAGTTCCGTTGACCAGCTGCCCAGGGGTCCCCAGGGAGGGTACTCAGCGGTTTAAAATCAAAATAAATCCTGGGGAGAAGAGAATGCTGCGGAGCTCCAACAACATGCAACCTTTCTCCTCGGCAGCCGGCCACGCCCCTCACGGTTACCTTTCCTGGCCATGCACAATTGCCTGCACATATGGTGCCTGTTCGTTGCCTGTTCAAGGGCAGTGAAATCCCCATAAAGAAGAAATGCTTCGTCTATCCAGAGAACATAAACCAGCAGTGAAAAGTTGCCGAATTGCCCTGCTGTTTGGTGGTCTCATTCGACAGGTTTATTCAGGTGAATCCCATAGGCTTCAATGTTAAAAATATTCCCGTTTTAATTCAATAATTAATAAATGGTTGATTATAATTTTCTGCAGTAAAAAGTCTCTTTATATATATATATATTTTTTAGGATCTTTCAGGCATTTTTCGGGATTTTTTTGCGAAACATTTTTTCCGTTTGTTTTGTTAAATCGATTTGTCTTTTTTCTGTAACAGCCCTTTTTGTTATCATTCATTGGATCTTATATGTAAATTTCAGACATTTTCATTCTGTAGTTTCTTTACAAACAGCGTTTCACTTTTCAAACATTCAAGCGTACTATTTTTTCACTCCATTCGTCTGCGGTGTCGGGTTTTTCCGGTGGCTGCTCTGTGATGGTCGGCTGCTCAGGTTTCTGCCGGGGGCAGATCCAGGGGGGGGCAACAGGGCAATTGCCCCCCCCGAGCAGTGCAGATGCCAGGCTGATCTCCAGAACTCAAATCACGATGTGTGCAGTGAATGCAGACATGGTGATTTGCAGAGGCACACACTGCGCAGAAGCATTGAGGATTGCCCCTCCCAGCCATGTGTCAGGGGCGTGTCACGTGGTGATCCTTTTCCCAGTGACCATGTGGCTGAGCCTGTCTCCTTCCATGCCTGCCTGACAGCCACAGGAAAGGGCTGGATCTGAGGCTGCACTGAGCAACAGGATCAGAGGAGAGAGGCTGGAGCCTCCATGCAGGGACACCTGGGAGGTAAGTAATGGATCCCTGAGAGTTTGATCCTTCCTCCAGGGTGTATAAGAAAGCTATAGCTGCACAGTAATAAACCTCTCAGATATGAGTCTGTAACTGCTCCTCTAGATTGTAAGCTCCTGGGTGTCCTCTGCTCCTCTAGATTGTAAACTCCTGGGTGTCCTCTGCTCCTCTAGATTGTAAGCTCCTGGGTGCTCTCTGCTTCTCTAGATTGTAAGATCCTGGGTGTCCTCTGCTCCTCCAGATTGTAAACTCCTGGGTGCTCTCTGCTCCTCTAGATTGTAAACTCCTGGGTGTCCTCTGCTCCTCTAGATTGTAAGCTCCTGGGTGCTCTCTGCTCCTCTAGATTGTAAACTCCTGGGTGTCCTCTGCTCCTCCAGATTGTAAACTCCTGGGTGCTCTCTGCTCCTCTAGATTGTAAGCTCCTGGGTGTCCTCTGCTCCTCTAGATTGTAAGCTCCTGGGTGCTCTCTGCTCCTCTAGATTGTAAGCTCCTGGGTGCTCTCTGCTCCTCTAGATTGTAAGCTCCTGGGTGTCCTCTGCTCCTCCAGATTGTAAGCTCCTGGGTGCTCTCTGCTCCTCTAGATTGTAAGCTCCTGGGTGTCCTCTGCTCCTCCAGATTGTAAGCTCCTGGGTGCTCTCTGCTCCTCTAGATTATAAACTCCTGGGTGCCCTCTGCTCCTCTAGATTGTAAGCTCCTGGATGCCCTCTGCTCCTCTAGATTGTAAGCTCCTGTGAGCCGGGCCCTCTGCTCCTCTAGATTGTAAGCTCCTGTGAGCCGGGCCCTCTGCTCCTCTTGATTGTAAGCTCCTGTGAGCCGGGCTCTCTGCTCCTCTTGATTGTAAGCTCCTGTGAGCCGGGCCCTCTGCTCCTCTAGATTGTAAACTCCTGTGAGCCGGACCATCTGCTCCTCTAGATTGTAAACTCCTGTGAGCCGGACCCTCTGCTCCTCTAGATTGTTAGCTCCTGTGAGCTGGGCCCTCTGCTCCTCTATATTGTAAGCTCCTGTGAGCCGGACCCTCTGCTCCTCTAGATTGTAAGCTCCTGTGAGCCGGGCCCTCTGCTCCTCTAGATTGTAAACTCCTGTGAGCCGGGCCCTCTGCTCCTCTAGATTGTAAGCTCCTGTGAGCCGGGCCCTCTGCTCCTCTAGATTGTAAGCTCCTGTGAGCCGGGCCCTCTGCTCCTCTAGATTGTAAGCTCCTGTGAGCCGGGCCCTCTGTAAATTCTCGTGAGTCGGGCTCTCTGCTAAAACACCTTATTTTCTGTCAGTGCCCCTCCTGAGACTAGTCTCTGGAACCGCCCCTGGTTTCTGCACTACGATGGCCCTGTGGTGCTTGCTGAATACAGCGCAGGGTCGCCGAAATGGGATCTCCAAATCGCACCTAACTGAAGGGAACGAAAAGTCACCGAACGTGCGGTGACTTTTCGATTCTCTTTGAATAACCCTGATAATGTAACACCTTTGAAGAGTAGAAATGCTGATTTCAGGTAGGCCAACACCAGCATGGGCATGAAAAAGGCTGTTGCACAGCTGAAACATTGTCTTGATGCTCTATTAAATATCCAAACCTGAACTAGTTTGCCTGGCCCATTTCTCTGCAGTCAATACATTGAAAAAGACTCAAACATTATTACTGACTCATCTGGCAGACATAAGTTCTCAGTAAACATCTTCAATAGCAACACTAAGGGGATTAGTCTATTTCACAAAGTGCCCATGCAATAAGACATGTGGGCTTTTTTTTTTAGATAATTTAAAACCAGTTAAAAACAATTCTACAATACATAGGATCAGAAATAATCAAGACATACCACTGGTAAGACATTTGCAGTGGTTGAGAAGGTGAGTAATGGCAGTGACATTGCTAATTCTGTATGTGAGAAATGGCATTTTTTCTTTTTTTTCTTTAACCACTTGACTGCTAAGGACGCGCTCAGCGAAAAGCGCCGAATCGTGATCCTCTCCCGGAGCTGGCCGACATCTTGGATGTCGGCCAAGCTTCCGGGAACTCCCCCTAACGACTGGTGTCATCGTGCATAGCGCGATGACGTCAGTCCTGGAGTTAACCCCTAGTTGCCACCAATGGTGGAGATAGGAGGGTCCAATAAACCGCCTATCTCCCGATCCGTGGCAGCTAGGGGTTAATGTTTGTTAAAAATAAAAATCAAAATAAAAAAATATTTTAAAAAATTATAAACTGCACTAACGATTTTTGTATGGGGTGCGTTTGTTAAAAATCGTGTAATTTTCCCCCAAAAAAATGTAACAAAACCCCATTTCTATTTTTTTTAACAAGCGCAACTCATACAAAATATAACCGCAAATGCTCGTATGTTAAAATGTGAAAAAAAACACTTTACACATTGTAAATTTGTGAAAATTCTAATTTTATTGCATTTTTTGTTATAATATACAGACAGGACATGACGTATACATATAATAATGATATATTATGAATCTGCCGAGTCTGCAGGAAAGAACGATATATAATATGTTTGGGTCATATAATAAAATAAGGCTTCAAAACGCGCTTAAACATGATGAGCGAAACCAGTAAAAATGAGTTTCAGCACACAGTCGTGAAATGCCTCAGCAGCGAAATGGTTAAAAATGCACTGTGTCATCACCTCCAAACTTGCTACCGGCATGGGAAATATGGTGAGTTATGCAATAGCACTCTTCTTTCTAGATTATACAGGACGTGCTACTATTAGTGTTATTGTGAGTATGTGTTATCACTAGGATAAGTGACTTTAACCCTTTCGCTGCTGAGGCATTTCCCGCCTGTGTGCTGAGGTAATTTTTACCGGTTTCGCTCATCATGTTTAACCGCGTTTTGAAGCCTTATTTTATTATATGACCCAGACATATTATATATGGTTCTTTCCGGCAGACTCGGAAGATTCATAATATGTCATTATTATATGTATACGTTATGTCCTGTCTGTATATTATAACAAATATGCAATAAAATTAGAATTTTCAAAAATGTACAAGGTTTAAAGTGTTTTTTTCACATTTTAACATGCGATCGTTTGCGGTTATATTTTGTATGGGGTGTGCTTGTTAAAAAAATTAGAAATGGGGTCTCGTTACATTTTTTTTGGGGGAAAATTTCGCTATTTTTAACAAACGCACCCCATACAAAAATCGTTAGTGCAGCATCATTGTTCACATTATAAATTAAATGGGAACAATATTGCTGCATTAACAAAACAAATAAAAAATAAAAAACTTGTTTTTTAATTTTTTTTTTTTAAAAAAAACTTTTTTCACGGTCATGTTTGATATCGTTGGAAAGGCCATGCTCTGGCCGATCCAACGATATCAAACATTAACCCCTAGCTGCCACAGATCGGGAGATAGGGGGTTCATTGGAACCCCCTATCTCCACCATTGCTGGCAGCTAGGAGTTAACTCCAGGACTAGCGTCATCGTGTTATGCACGATGACGCCAATCCTCAGGGGGAGTTCCCGGAGGCTTGGCCAACATCCAAGATGTCAGCCAGCTCCGGGAAAGGATCACGAACCGGCACTTTTCGGCGCCGATTCGTGATCCGGCCTCCAAGGGGTTAATGCCAGGTACCATTTGGAAGGGCAGGCTGTGCCCTTCCAAACGGTGCCTGGCATTAAGCTCAGGACCCCCGCGATCGGGAGGGAGAGAGGTCCGAAGGACCTCTCCCCTCCCTTTCAGGCGCCTCCTCCGCACACGGGGGGGCGCCTAAAATAGATGTCATCGCGCCGCCGCAATGACATCTATTGTGCCCGCGGTGGTCCTGGATTGACAGGCTGACATCCAAGATGTCAGCCCGCACCGGGGGGCACAGCGATCGGCCGGAATTCGGCCGATCGCAGGCTGCTTCGGGAGGACGCGCACAGCGCGTCTTCCGCAGCCAACCCTTCCTGCGGCAGGACGCGCTGAGCGCGTCCTCCGCAGCGAAGTGGTTAACTCATGCCCCCCAGATTACAGTGCTAACGCTGTACCCGCTAGTAATTGCTTAGCATATCGGACCTTGTTCAAACTTGCGCAACGCTTCCACAAGCTTACTCTACTTTACGCGTCCTATGCTTAACATGGGGAGTGCAAGCGGCCAGTAGCGCTTCAATTAACCAGTGATTATAAAGTGCTGGTACTAAGTACTGGCTGGGTGGAGTAGAGGTAACATCACTGGTTGATAACCATGGAGACACAGGTTCAAATCCTGGCCAGAGCACTTCTCCAGTAAGTGTCCTTGGGCAAGACACCTAACGGTACTTACTCGCCACCCAGGACATACTTGAAAAAAGAGAGAAATTTCAATGTATCCTTCCTGGTAAAATGCTTTCTCCAAAAAGAAAAAAAATTACTACAGGGATGAGATGTGAAAATTTTTAGCAACTGCTCAAAGCTGGTGCTAATTAGGGATGAGCTGTTCAGTTCGATCGGCTTGGAGTTCGGTTCGAACATCGCCTGTTTGCATGTTCGCGAACTACGAACATTTCCGCGTGTTCGCGCACAATGGACCACAATGCACTTTTCCACTGGCCTGAAGCTTGTAATTGGCTACAGCCTTGCACCTGACCACAGGTCAGGTGCAAGACAGGTTCAAGACTATGCCAATCATGGCTCAGAGTCCTGATTGGGCAAATTTTGCCCAGCTCACAGAGCTAAGTCCCGCAGCACACTATATAAGGCTTCACACAGAGCTTCAGCACGTGTTTAAGAGGAGATTGTTCTTGTGTTAGTGTGTGTTCTCACTGCCAGTCTGCCACCAGCTACTGGGTAGGGATGAGCTGTTCGGGTTCGGAGCTCGACCCGACCTTTGGCAGTTCTAAAGTTCGCGAATTTCGAACTTTTTGGGTGTGTTCGGTTCGAGTTCGAAAAAAAAAAGAAATTTTGAAAAAAGTATAGAAAATGCTTAAAAAAATACTAAAAAATCTAGAAATAAAGAGACTCTTTACTGCAGAATATTATAAGCAACGGTTTATTAGATATTGAATTCAAAACTAATGTGTACGTGGAAAGATTATCAACTTTAAGGCTAGGGTCAGACTGAGGCAGTGCGAACGCGCGTGCAGCCGCACATAATCACGGCCGTGCTAGCAGCAGATGCCGGGCAATGACGGCCAATATACGAAGTACGGTCGCACAAAAGTGCGGCCGCGCAACGCAAGCGGCAAACAAACACATTTTTTCGAGAACGTGAAACCACTAGTACTGACGTACAGAGTGCGCTGCGGCCGCTAGCGGCGTGTGTGCGTGATTAGGAGACGTCAGACGCTGCTAATGTCCGGCCAACATAACGTCCAGACCCAAAAAGTGTTTTATTGATGATCCGTACAAAATCGCGGATGAAACTGCGCATCGTATGACCGCTATTGCGTATTCCGTGAAAAAATAAGTCCATTCGTTCGAACGCACTTTTTCACGGACAACGTGAAAAATGCGTTAGTCTGACCCTAGCCTAAATGACCTCTGTTCACAAACGGGCATAACACCAGGTGTTTTTAGTCTGGTAATCAATTTGATACATTGTACACCATACTGAGGGTGGGGTGGTGTCTGCTTCTGATTGAGATTTGAGAATTAATTTCCCTAAAACATCCTAATATGCTGCATTTAACCCTTTCGCTGCTGAGGCTTTTCACACCTCTGTGCTGAGGTCATTTTTACCGCTTTCGCTCATCATGTTTAACCGCGTTTTGTAGCCATATTTTGATATATGACCCAGACATATTATATATCGTTCTTTCCGGCAGACTTGGCAGATAATATGATAATATAATGATATAATGATAATATGTCATTATTATATGTATAGGTTATGTCATGTCTGTATATTATAACAAAACTGCAATAAAATTTGAATTTTCAATAATTTATTATGTGTAAAGTGTTTTTTTTCACATTTTAACATGCGATCGTTTGCGGTTATATTTTGTATGGGGTGCGCTTGTTAAAAAAATTAGAAATGGGGTCTCGTTACATTTTTTTTTGGGGAAAATGTCGCTTTTTTAACAAACGCACCGCATACAAAAATCGTTAGTGCAGCATTATTGTTCACATTATAATTGAAATTATTTTTTTAAAAACATTTTTCATGCTCCTGTTTGGTATCCTTGGAAAGGCCATGCTCTGGCCAATCCAATGATATCAAACATTAACCCCTAGCTGCCACGGATCGGGAGATAGGGGGTTCATTGGAACCCCCTATCTCCACCATTGGTGGCAGCTAGGGGTTAACTCCAGGACTGGCGTCATCGTGCTATGCACGATGACGCCAGTCCTCAGGGGGAGTTCCTGGAGGCTTGGCCGACATCCAAGATGTCGGCCAGCTCCAGGAGAGGATCACGATCCGGCGCTTTTCAGCGCCGATTCGTGATCCGGCTCCCCAGGGGTTAATCACAGCCACCGTTTGGAAGGGCAGGCTGTGCCCTTCCAAACGGTGCCTGGATTAACCCTCTGCCCCCCGGCGATCTGGAGATAGAGAGGTCCGAAGCCTCCCTTTCAGGCGATTCCTCCACACATGCAGGGGGGGCGCCTGAATTAGATGTCATCGCGCCGCCGCGATGACATCTAATTGCTCCGCCGGGGTCCCGGAGTGCTGGGCTGACATCCAAGATGTCAGCCCGCACTGGGGGGCGCAGCAATCCACCGGAATCCGGCGGATTGCTGCCTCCTGTGCATGGACGCGCTCAGCGCATCCATAGCACAGGAGAACCACTTGGCTGGATGCGCTGAGCGCGTCCTTAGCAGCCAAGTAGTTAACTGGTGTTTGAAAAAAATTCTAAATAACATCTAAGGCTAGAGTCAGATGGGCGCATTTTGTACGGACTGTGCGTCCGTGCAGTACGGACGTACTTACTGACTGACAACAAGGTAGTGGCCAAACAGTCCATTTTTTTCACTGACGTATTTTTTGACTGATGTAGCAGGGAAAATAAATTAAAATGAAAAAACATTCTGTCCGTCAAAAATGCTGGACGTATAAATGCAGTCCATCTGACTTCGTTTCATCACTCACATACAAAGTTACACGGACGTTGCGGACGTGGCGCACTCCGCACGTCCGTTCTAGCAGTATTACGTTCTTGCCTACCCTGCGTCCATTTGCTGCGTCTGCCATGCATCCGCACTTCTGTGCGGACGTACTTCGTGGGTGGGGCTCCATTGGTCAGAATGCTATGCTGCCACAGAGGTACAAATGTGCGACAACACGGACGTGATAACTGCGCTCGTCTGACCCCAGCCTTAAGCAATGTTATTTTTCACCTCGGGATTAAACATTCACAGGGTTATTCAGAGAGCGGTGAAAAACAGGAGAATAACTGGAGAAGTGAAAATTCTAGGTTGTTCTCTTCTCCTGCCAGTTCTCCTGGCTTTCACCTCTCTCTCAGGGTTGTTCAGAGAAAGGTGAAAACCAGGAGAATGGCAGGAAAAGAGAACAATCTGGACCAAATAGCCGATTTGGAAAGTGAGATAAGGCTAGGGTCAGACTAACGCATTTTTCACAGCGACCGAAAGTGCGTCCAAACGCATTGCGTTCGAAAGTGCGTCCGAATGTATTTTTTCATTGAATGCGCTAAAACAGTCATACGATGTGCATTTTTGTGCATGATTTTTTACAGATCCAAACCAGGAAACTTTGGGTGTCTGGACGTTATGTTGGCCGGACATGAGCAGGGTCTGACGTCTCCAAATCACGCACACACGCCGGTAGTGGACGCAGCGCACTCTGTACGTCCGTACTAGCGGTTCTGCGTTCTCGAAAAAATGCGTTCATTTTCCACTTGCGTTGCGCAGCCGGATTTTCGTGCGACCGTACTTAGTATATTGGCTGTCATTGCCCGTCATTTGCTGCTAGTGCGGCCGTGATTAAGTGCGCCTAAACGCATGTTAAAAATTCGCTAGTCTGACCCTAGCCTAAATGGGAGAATTTTTCTGGTTTGGCTATTTTGACCTAGAATTTTCCATTCTCCAGTCATTCTCCTGCTTTTCACCGCCAAAAAATCAGCTCTGAGGATGATCAGAGGAATAGAGGTGAAGGCCGGGGCCGCTTGACTGATGCCTTTTTAAATTTTTTTAGTCCACGACACCCAGGGTCGTCAAATGTAGGCACCCATTGCCAGCGTCTTCACTGTATGGTGCAGGACTACCTAGGGGCAAGGGCCCTCCTGGATATCTTTCCAGAAGATTATCCACTGGCTTACTGGGTGTTGAGATTGGATCACTGGCCAGAACGTAGCCAATATGCTATGCAGCTACTAGGTTGCCCTTCATCCAGCGTGCTTTCTGAAAGGACGTTTAGTGCCGCTGGAGGTTTTGTCACAGACAAAAGAGTGCTTCTGTCCACCAACTCTGTAGACCAGCTGACATTTATAAAAATGAATCAGTCCTGGATCAGCAGCTATCAATCCCCTGATGCTGACGTAATGGAATACATCGGGGATCTCTTCTGCATTCACAAAACCTCCACCACTGCACTCTTCCACAATACCACAAAGGGGTTACGGTGTGAAGGCACTTGCTGCCACCAAAGGCACAATATGTGGGTGCACTGACGCCATTACCAGATTTATATCATTTTAATTTTTTGAACCGCAGGGTCCAACCCTGCATTCTTCCACAATACCACAAAAGGGTTACGGTGTGAAGGCACTTGCTGCCACCAAAGGCAAAATATTTGGGTGTATTGCCACTGACGCCTATATTACCAGATTCATATCATTTTAATATTGGACCGCAGGGTCCAACCCTGCACTCTTCCACAATACCACAAAAGGGTTACGGTGGGAAGGCACTTGCTGCCATGAAAAGCACATTATTTGGTTGCACTGCCACTGACGCCTGTATTACCAGATTTATATCATTTTAATATTTAACCGCAGGGTCCAACCCTGCACTCTTCCACAATACCACAGAGGGGTTACGGTGTGACGGCACTGTTGCCGACACTAAAGGCCCAATTTTAAAGCACCTATTGTTACTTTCATCCAAAGCCTGCCTAAGTTTCACCATAATTTAGCCAAAAAACACTTAACTTGTTCTGCGCGTCCTAAAAGGTCTCCTCTTTTAATACAGACTGCCGCCCCAAGCAGTTGTTTATGAATAGATTAAAGGAAAACCGTTAACCGTCATTTGAAATGTAATTTTTTTGTTTTTAAATGTTTCTATACATCCTACAAATCCGCCACTTCACTGGCAGGTTATGGGGACCTCCTAGGCACGATATTTTAAGGAATTTTTCGTTTTTATTTTTAACCCTTATTTCATGGAAAACTCACTGTCCCTTTAAAAACGTTTTTTTAAAAAACTTTTTGTCCTTGTTTCCTGTCCCCCAGGGCACTACCCGGACACCCATACACCTTTGGTGGCAAATATCTTGCATATATGCCCTCTTGGAGGGCACTCTAAAAACCGAACATTTGACTCCCATTGACTTGCATTGAGTTCGGTTCGTGTTCGAGTTCGAACTCGAACTTTTGAAATTGTTCGAGTTCGAATGTGAACCGAACACGGGGGTGTTCGGCTCATCCATAGTGCTAATGCAAAAATTTAACAACCTCGCCAAATGCAAATTCCTCAGCCCATAAAAACAAATGCAGCAAAGCACAGTTGTAGTGACCTCATATCAGAGTTGTTATACGATGGATGTTTTAAATCATGTGCGCATTAACGCTGCTGCTTTCTTTCTTGTACTGTGTTACATTATTATTATTGTCGTCATTTATATAGCGCCAACAGTTTCTGCAGCGCTTTACATCTGCAGAAATCGTCTCCGACACCAGCAGGATTTGGAGATGGCATGTCCAGTCCCCATGGGCACCTTGTGTCCAAAGAACTAGACTCACATTGGGTAAAGTCACTAATGCAGTGTTGCCTTCAATAAAGACTGACCTGTGACCAGGTCTCGAGGCTCTACCTTCGGCTGCAGTCCCATCTAGAGTCCAGGTTTGGCTCACATAGCTGTTTGTTAAGGATTAGGGATGAGCCGAACACCCCCCGAGATCGGTTCAAGCCCGAACCCAAACTTCCCATGCAAGTCAATGGGGCTGAAAATTAGTTTTTTTAGAGTGCCCTCCAAGAGGGCATATATGCAAGATATTTGCCATAAAAGGTGTATGGGGGTCCGGGTAGTGCCCTGGGGGACAGGAAACAAGGACAAAAAGTTTTTAAAAAAACATTTTTAAAGGGACAGTGAGTTTTCCATGAAATAAGGGTTAAAAATAAAAACCAAAAATTCCTTCAAATATCGTGCCTAGGAGATCCCCATAACCTGCCCGTGAAGTGGCCGATTTCTAGGATGTATAGAAACACTTAAAAACAAAAAAATTACGTTTCACTTGACGGTAAATGCTTTCCTTTAACCCTTTCGCTGCTGAGGCTTTTCCCTCCTCTGTGCTGAGGTCATTTTTACCGGTTTTGCTCATAGAAACATAGAAAAATGTCGGCAGATAAGAACCTTTCGGCCCATCTAGTCTGCCCAATTACATGGATACTTTACCTGGATTTATCTTTTGTTTAGGATAGCCTTATGCCTATCCCATGCTTGCTTAAATTCAATTACTGTTTTGGCCTCTACCACTTCTACTGGAAGACTGTTCCATGTATCCACCAGCCTCTCAGTAAAATAATGCTTCCTGATGTTACTTTTAAACCTTTGCCCCTCTAATCTAAGACTATGTCCTCTTGTTTTGCTACTTTGTTTTCTTTTAAATATACTCCCTTCCTCTACCTTGTGGATTCCCTTTACGTATTTAAATGTTTCTATCATATCTCCTCTGTCTCGTCTTTTTTTCAAGCTATACATGATAAGATCATTAAGCCTTTCCTGGTAACTTTTCTCCTTCAAGCCGTACACCATTTTAGTAGCCCTTCTCTGAACTCTCTCTAAGATGTCTATATCCTTCTGGAGATACGGTCTCCAGTACTGCACACAGTACTCCAAGTGAGGTCTCACCAGTGCTCTGTACAGTGGCATGAGCACTTCCCTTTTCCTACTGCTAATACCTCTCCCTACACAACCAAGCATTCTGCTAGCATTTCCTGCTGCTCTATTACATTGACTACTTACCCTTAGATCCTCTGAAATAATAACCCCTAAATCCCTTTCCTCAGATGTTGAGGTTAGGACTGTATCAAATATTCTATATTCAGCCCTTGGGTTTTTACGTCCCAGGTGCATTATCTTGCACTTATCCACATTATCCACATCATGTTTAAACGTGTTTTGAAGGCTTATTTTAGTATATGACCCAGACATATTATATATCGTTCTTTCCGTCAGACTCGGCAGATTCATAATATGTCATTATTATATGTATACGTCATGACCTGTCTGTATATTATAACAAAAAATGCAATAAAATATGAATTTTCAATAATTTACAACGTTTTAAGATGCGAGCAATTGCGGTTATATTTTGTATGGGGTGCGCTTGTTAAAAAAATTAGAAATGGGGTCTCGTTACATTTTTTTTTGGGGAAAATTACGCGATTTTTAACAAACGCACCGCATACAAAAATTGTTAGTGCAGCATCATTGTTCACATTATAATTGAAATGGGAACAATATTGCTGCATTAACAAACCAAAAAAAAGAAAAAAAACGTGTTAATTTTTTTTTTAGATTTTTTTTTAAAATATTTTTTTATTTTTATTTTTAATTTTTATTTTTTTTAAAAAACTTTTTCACAGTCGTGTTTGGTATCGTTGGAACGGCCATGCTCTGGCCGATCCAACAGTACCAAACTTTAACCCCTAGCTGCCACAGATCGGGAGATAGGGGGTTCATTGGAACCCCCTATCTCCACCATTGGTGGCAGCTAGGGGTTAACTCCAGGACTGGCGTCATCGTGCTATGCACGATGACGCTAGTCCTCAGGGGGAGTTCCCGGAGGCTTGGCCGACATCCAAGATGTAGGCCAGCTCCGGGAAAGGATCACGAACCGGCGCTTTTCAGCGCCGATTCGTGATCCGGCTCCCCAGGGGTTAATGTCAGGTACCATTTGGAAGGGCAGGCTGTGCCCTTCCAAACGGTGCCTGGCATTAAGCTCAGGACCCCCGCGATCGGGAGGGAGAGAGGTCTGAAGGACCTCCCCCTACCTTTCAGGCTCCTCCTCCGCACACGCGGGGGGGCTCCTGAAATAGATGTCATCGCGCCACCGCAATGACATCTATTGTTCCCGCTGCGGTCCCGTATTGATGGGCTGACATCCAAGATGTCAGCCCGCACCGGGGGGCACAGCAATCGGCCGGAGTCCGGCCAATCGCAGGCTGCTTCGGGAGGACGAGCTCAGTGCGTCCTCCGCAGCCAACCCTTCCTGCGGCAGGACGCGCTGAGCGCGTTCTCCGCAGCGAAGTGGTTAATCTATCCATAAACAACTGCTTGGGGCGGCAGCCTGTATGAAAAGACATTTTAGGACGCGCAGAAAAAGTTTAGTGTTTTTTTGGCTAAATTATTGTGAAACTTAAGCAGGCTTTGGATGAAAGTAACAATAGGTGCTTTAAAATTGGGCTTTTAGCGTCCCCAACAGTGCCGTCACACCGTAACCCCTCTGAGGATATGAATCTGATACAGGCGTCAATAGCAGTGCACCCAGATATTGTGCCTTTAGTGCCAGGCATGCAAGTACTATCATACAGTAACCCCTCTGTGGTATTGTGGAAGAGTGCAGGGGTGGACCATGCGGTCCTATATTAAAAAGATATGAATCTGGGAATGGGCGTCAGTGCACACAGATATTCTGCCTTTGGTGCAAGACTGCCAGGCCAGCAAGTATCATCATACAGTAACCCCTCTGTGGTATGGTGGAAGAGTGCAGGGGTGGACCATGTGGTTCTATATTGAAAAGTTTTTGATCTGGTAATGGGCGTCAGTGCACCCAGATATTGTGCCTTTAATGCCAGGCCAGCAAGTATCATCATACAGTAACCCCTCTGTAGTATTGTGGAAGAGTGCAGGGGTGGACCATGTGGTCCTATATTGAAAAGTGTTTTTTTTTTATCTGTTAATGGGCATAAGTGCACCCAGATATTGTGCCTTTAATGCCAGGCCATCAAGTATCATCATACAGTAACCCCTCTGTAGTATTGTAGAAGAGTGCAGGGGTGGACCATGTGGTCCTTTATTGAAAAGTTTTTGATCTGGTGGTAATGGGCGTCAGTGCACCCAGATATTGTGCCTTTGGTGCCAGGCCATCAAGTATCATCATACAGTAACCCCTCTGTAGTATTGTGGAAGAGTGCAGGGGTGGACCATGTGGTCCTATATTGAAAAGTGTTTTTTTTATCTGTTAATGGGCGTCAGTGCACCCAGATATTGTGCCTTTAATGCCAGGCCATCAAGTATCATCATACAGTAACCCCTCTGTGGTATTGTGGAAGAGTGCAGGGGTGGACCATGTGGTCCTTTATTGAAAAGTTTTTTTTTATCTGTTATTGGCGTCAGTGCACCCAGATATTGTGCCTTTAATGCCAGGCCATCAAGTATCATCATACAGTAACCCCTCTGTGGTATTGTGGAAGAGTGCAGGGGTGGACCATGTGGTCCTATATTGAAAAGTTTTTGATCTGGTGGTAATGGGCGTCAGTGCACCCAGATATTGTGTCTTTGGTGCCAGGCCATCAAGAATCATCATACAGTAACCCCTCTGTGGTACTGTGGAAGAGTGCAGGGTTGGACCCTGCTGTTCAAAAAATTAAAATGATATAAATCTGGCACAGGCGTCAGTGCAGCCAAATATTGTGCCTTTCATGGCAGCAAGTGCATTCACACTGTAACCCTTTTGTGGTATTGTGGAAGAGTTCAGTGCTGGAGGTTTTGTGCATGCAGAAGACATACCCGATCTATTCCGTTACTTCGGCATCAGGGGATTGATAGCTGCTGATCCAGGACTGATTCATTTTTTTGTATAATATCTTTTTATTGAAATAAAAGATTACATATAATCAAGGCATTATCAGTTCAATTACAGAATGATAAGTGAGATACAGAAAAGTACCGATAAAATAAGCTTATACCATCTAATGCAAGGTATTCTTTTATGGAAAGAAAAACAAGGAAGGAGAAAACAAAAGACCGAAAACCATAAGGACAATAAACAAAAACAAAACAAAAAACAAATAAATACACAAGGTTGGGTCTTGTGATCCCTATGATCACATGGGAGAGTCTCGTTCGTCTGCCGGTTCCAGAATACTGTCTCAGTCTGCCAGCTCGTTCTCTGAGGGGAATACGGGGGGTATGGCTCGCCTTTCATGGGACCTGGCTATGGCCTCCGGGTTATCCTTACGGTGTTTCATAACAAAGTCAGACCACCAGTACCACGTTTTAAAGTAAATATCATTTGTTTTCCAGTGAGAGGTGGAGTTCCTCCATCTCCCTAACGCTGGAGACCGATCTATCCATTCAAAGATTGTTGGTGGTGATTCCGATCTCCAGTGTCTGGGAATCAGGGATTTTGCTGAGTTAAACAAGTGAATCATTAGAGACTAATATTATCTATTCGGATAGGGGGACCACATGTAGGAGAGCCGCTTGCGGGGTGAAGGGGATTTCCATAGAGGTGATTTCGTTAACATAGGTGAACACCACCTCCCAGTAGGGCACTATAAACGGGAGACCACCAAATATGAATGAACGTTCCTTTCGAAAGCCCACATCTCCAACAATCGGGGACACACCCGGGTGCATCAATAATCTGTTAGGTGTGAGGTAGCAATTAGCAATTATCATCATTTCTTGTACTTTCAGGTCTCTGGACGAATGGAAAGTGATATGAAAGATATCTAACCAAGCTCGTTCGGTCAAGGGAGGGGCGTCTCGATTTCCCACTTAGTAGTGTAGGAGGTTCTTATGGGTATTCCGCAGCCATAAGAGGGCATATATTAATGAAAGGAGGTGAGGTGGTGGGGGTCTTGTGCATTTGAAGGGGACAGAGTAGATCTGTACGGTTGGTGTGCCAGTCAGGCTACCGAATGAGTTGGAGATAGCGATATGCCTCCATTGGGGACGGTATCCGCTGTGGCACCAATTGCTCTAAGGGTAGAAGTGTGCCCTCAACAGTGCACGTCTGGATCGTTAGATAAGGGCCATCATAGTCAATGTCAAGGAATGAGGGTTGCGGCGGCCGGGTAGGAAGGTCAGGGTTGCTGGTTATGGGGGTAAGGGGGAGGGGAGTGGGGAGATCCAGTCTGTGATGATAGCGGCGCCATAACCTCAGAGTCGGGGATATCGTTGGGTGCGGCGTCGGGCAGATAGTGGTGTGTGAGACCGTTTGCCAGGGTGCTGAGGCAATGGGGACTTGGAGGAATTTTTGTTCAAGGGGACCCACAGCTTATGGGGAGGGGACATGGATCAGTCTGATAGGCGAAGGAGCAGTGCGGCCACATAGTAGTATTCCATGTGGGGTGTACTCAATCCTCCCGGTGTTTAGGGCGGGTCAGTAAGCGAAAGGCCAACCTGGGTCGTTTGTCAGCCCATATATAACTTTCCAAATAAGCTGCGTAGTGTGTTGAAAAATGAAGGGGTAACATGGATAGGGAGAGTCTGGAATAAGTAGAGGAACTTAGGTAGTATGGACATCTTTATTATATTAATCCTTCCAAACCAAGAAAAGTGGGGCTTATCCCATGCCTGCAGGTCGCTCCGTACTTTGTGTAAGAGAGGTTCATAGTTAAGAGTGTATAATAAAGTAAGGTCAGAGGGGAGTCGGAGCCCAAGTATGTGATAGCTTCTGATTGCCACGAGAAGGGGAAGAGTGATCTGATCTGCAAGCGAGTGGCGTCAGGGATGTCCACTCCAATTGCCTCGCATTTAGTAGTGTTAATCTTAAAATTAGAAACCGCGCATATAAATGGACTTCCCGCAAAAACGGGGGAGAGATTGTAAGGATCTATGATCGTCAGTAGCACATCGTCCGCAAAGGCAGAAACTTTATACTCGTGTAAGGGGCCATTGTATCCTCGAATACATTCATTGTCCCGTAACCTCTGTAGGAAAGGTTCCAGTGTAATAATAAACAGTATCGGGGAGAGTGGACATCCCTGACGCGTCCCGTTCCGGACCGACAAGGGGCTGGAGAGTGAGCCATTACGCGAAGGAGGGCCGGTACTTACTGTAGAGTGCCGAAACCCAGGCCAGCCAGCGAGGCCCCAAACCTAGTTTTGCTAGAACCGTTATTAAAAATGACCAATCTACTCGGTCGAACGCCTTTTCGGCGTCGACCGAGAGAAAGAGCATAGGGGTAAAAGCTGACCCGGATATATGAAGAAGGTTTATGGCTCTCAGAGTGTTATCCCGAGCACCTCTAAGAGGAACGAATCCCACTTGGTCGGGATGGATTAGAGAGGGGAGTATAGGGTTAAGTCTCCGGGCCAGCATTTTTGCCATAAGCTTTATGCCGTTATTTATTAGAGAGATGGGGCGGTAGTTAGAGCATGATAAAAGGTCTTTACCAGGTTTCGGTATAAGCGAGATTGTTGCTCGGAGAGCTTCAGCGGGGAAACTAGTCTCTTCGTCAATCGCGTTAAAGGAGCGGAGAAGGTAGGGGCCCAGTGACTTCAGGAAGGTCCGATAGTACCCAATAGAAAAGCCATCTGGACCCGGACTTTTCCCTGTCGGGGTAGCTTTAAGCGCCTCCGCCAGTTCCTCAGATGTGAAGGGGACATCCAGTGCCTCAGCTTGGTCTGGGGAGATAGTAACATCCAAGGCTTTAGCCAAGTAATCCGCCATAAGCTTAGCTGGAGGGGGTGAGTCCCTAAGATTATATAGGGAGTGATAGTAGGTATGGAACTCAGCTATAATTTCGTCATTGAGATGCGTGACGGAGCCGTCGGAGCGTCTAAGTTTGGGGATGTAGGTAGACTGATACTTCTGGCGTAGGGCTCTCGCCAATAGTTTGCCACATTTATTTACCATGAAGGTAATAAGAGCGTTTAGTAAGGAGGAGCGACCTACATGCATGGTGATGGAGCAGTTCCCTCAGTTCTGATCGGAGGGAGGACAGGGCGGAATAATGTTCAGCGGATGGAGTGGTCTTGTGGAGGGTCTCAAAAGTTTGTATATCCGCAAGCAAAGATTGGATCTTGTCTCCCCTATCCCTTTTACATCGGCCCCCAGCTGTATCAGCTGACCCGGAGTACACTCTTATGTGCTTCCCACAGTAAGGGATCTGACTTCCCCATTATCATTCTCGTCAAAGTAGTGAGTAATGGCCTCCGTGAGATACTCCCGTGAACCACGTCTTTCAGAAGAGATTCATTAAGACGCCATTGGTATTGTCTAGGGGGTAGGTCAGGAACTTCGAGGTCCTCAACACTGGGGCGTGGTCTGACCAAGTAATACTCCCTATGGACACAGTGCGAATTAAATGAAGGGTATGATGAGACATGAGAAAAAGGTCCAGACGGGAGTAAACTCGGGCAGCGTGCGAGTAAAATGTGTAATCGCGCCCAGCGGGGTGCATTGCTCTCCAACAATCTACTAATTGAAACGTCTGTAACAGTTGGTGAATCTCCTCCGTTTAGATGGCTGTGACGCTCCCGGGGAAGCAGCAACTCCTTCGGGGAGTCCGGGGAGATATTGAAATCTCCTCCACAAAATAGAGGGCCTTCAGCAAACTTAGCGAGTTTATTCAGATTTTTCTGAGCGCAGTGCATTGATGGGTGTTGGGAAGGTATAGATTTGCCAGCGTGACCAGTCTAGCTCCGATATGCCCCTTAATAAAGATGAAACGGCCCTGTGGGTCTGTCATCTGGGAGATGCATGTAAAAGGGATATGTGAAGCTACCAGAATAGCCACCCCTCTAGATTTTGACGCCTCAAAGTTACTATAGAAGCCCTGGGTAAAGTAAGCTGAGCGCAAAGTTGGAGCACTGTCTAACCGAAAATGAGTTTCTTGCAAGAAGGCAAAATCGCATTTTTGCTTACGGAGATCAGCCATAGCGATCCGCCGCTTAGCCAGGTGGTTCAGTCCCCTGACATTCAGGGATATAAGTCGTATTTTAGCCATAATCAAAAAAGTGTCCCTAAAAAATTTACAGTGTTGGAGAGAATGCACTCCCCTGCGCTGGCTTATCGCAAGCGGTTCCGGCACGGACAAGTCGTACATGTTGCATTGACCCAAATAGACATACAGTAATAAAGACCAAAATACAGACAACAAAAAAATCATAAACCGCACCTTACAGTGCAGAACACATAGTGAAGATCGGTGTGGGTACCCACGTAGGGTACAGACCCATATGGGGTCAATCCAGCAAGATGAGAGTGTGGAACAGCCGTTCCAGGCATACTGGTGAAATTCAAACACCGCAGGGGGGGTGGTGTAGAACACAAACAAAATACGCAACATGAAAACCTTAGTGAGTGTAAAATAAACGAAATACAGCACTACAGTTAAAGTAGTGTAACAGCCTCCTAATTCTGCCGCACCCGGGAATGTAAAGTATGCTTAACCATCGAGTGTCGTCCTTGACAGAAGGACATAACCACAGGACACGTCCCGTCATCTAATATCTTATAGCAGAAAAAAAGCAAAAAACTGAAAAAACGAAAAAACAGGAGAACAAGAGATGTAGAGACATGTGGACACTCCCAAGGGCTTTGGGCCTCCATCCTTGGAATGTAGGTGTCGTAATGGACCTGCCGGTCGTTTTAGCCACACAGTGGAAGGGGGAGTAGGAAACCAGAAAGAGGGGGAGAACTTCTCAGGAGTCCTGCCTCGCCGGGCCAAAGGACGAGTGGAGTCCTGGGTCTGTTGCCTCATCCCTGAGGGGTGGCGGTTCTTCTGTTTATGGACTGCTTGCCATTTTGCCGTTGGGGCTTGGGAGGGGGGGAAATCCAGTAAATCTCCTCCATGCCAATTTGCGACCTCCACCTGCGGTAGGTCCAGAGCGCGAATAAACTCAGGCACATCTCCAGGTTCCATTATAGTCATGAGCTGATTATCCCTCCGTACAGTAAGAGCAAAAGGGTAGCCCCACCTGTATCTAATGTCTCGATCTCTGAGGACATCCGTGATCGGTTTAAGGTGTCTCCGAGCTTGCAGAGTGAATCTGGAAAGATCTTGGTAGACTTCAATCGCGTGTCCATCATGTGTGATTGATCGTTTCTTTCTGGCCGCTTGCATGATCTCTTCCTTGAGCGGGAAATGATGTATGCCGGCAGATGATATCTCTTGGGGTGCTGACGGGGCTCCCCGTGGGCGCAGCGCCCTATTGCTCTATCAAGCAGTATCGGCGTATCAGGCGGGCGTTCGAGGAGCGCATTAAATAGAGTTCGTAGAGTGAGGGGTATATCTTCTGTGTCCTCCGGTTCAGGACGCCTCTAATACGGACATTGTTGCGGCGCCCTCTATTATCTAAGTCGTCTACTGAGCGGCGTAGGTCAGTAACATATCGAGACTGTTCATTTATTTGGGCCTGAAGTCTGTCTAGGTGAGCCATGGAAGCGTCTCTGTCCTCTTCTAAATCCTGCACTCTGCCTCCCAGCTGTCGCACATACAGCCTCTAGTTCAGCGAATTTTGCATCAAATTTCGCCTCAAAGCGTGAGAATAAAGATTCCAGGTCTCTCTTAGTGGGAAGGTGGCGCAGGGTCTCCCTTACCTCCGCCGTGGTATGTCGCTCAGAGAGAAGAAGTCGGCTGCTGCAGATTGTCCTCCGATTCTACCATGCGGTCCCCGGCCGCCGCCATCTTGGTTTTGCGGCCTTGTGAGGGAGCAGCCTGTGATCCGCGGAGGTAGGCGCATCGGGGAGCTCCCGGTCAGCGCTGGTGCGTGCGGGAGGGTCACAGAGGCAGCGGCTCGTTTTTTGTCCCGTGGGACGTCTTGCGGACATTCGTAGTGCTTATTTGGTGCGCCCGGGCTGCAGAGCCTGCAGAACTAAGCGGCCATCTTGCTTCGCGTCCAGGCCACGCCCCCCGACTGATTCATTTTTATAAATGTCAGCCGGTCTACAGAGTCGGTGGACAGACGCACTCTTTTGTCTGTGACAAACCTCCAGCGGCACTGAACGTCCTTTCGGAAAGCACGCTAGATGAAGGGCAATCTAGAAGCTGCATAGCATATTGGCTAAGTTCTGGCCAGTGATCCAATCTCAACACCCAGTAAGCCAGTGGATCATCTGCTGGAAATGTATCCAGGTCTGCCCTTGTCCCTAGGTAGTCCTGCACCATATGGTGAAGACGCTGGCAATGGGTGCCTACATTTGACGTCCCTGGGCGTCAAGGACTAAGAAAATTTAAAAATGCATCAGTCAAGCGGCCCTGGCCTTCACCGCTATTCCTCTGATCACCTGCAGCCTCAGAAGCACGTGTGTCAGCACTTGGTAATCTAACAGTGCCCGGGATGGTGTTACACAAGTTTCGCTTTAGAGCGTCCTCAAGTTTTGTCATCCTGTGCTCCCTCTGTGCAGGCAGGATGAGCTCTGCAACTTTCCCCTTGTATCGTGGATCAAGAAGGGTTGCCAACCAGTAATGATCCCTCTCCTTGATAGCGCGAATCCTGGGGTCCTTTAGCAGGCTTTGTATCATTAGGGAGCCCATGCAGCGTAGGTTGGAGGTGGCATTAGCTGCCGAGTCTTCCTGGTCAATGAGGATGACCGTAACGTGCACTTCCTCCTCCCAGCCATGCACAAGCCCTTCTGTTTCTGGGCACACAAAACCCTGCCTTGAGGAATCCCCACCTTCAATGCCCCCACTACTTAAATAGTCCTCCTCCTCCTCATCCTCCTCCTGTCTGATCTGAGTAGGACCCGCTGGAATGCTGTCTGCGGAAAGACTGGGGCCTTGAGAGCTAGGGAAGGCCTCCTCTTCCTCCCGCTGCTCTGCCTCTAGAGCCACATCTATAATTCCCCGCAGAGTGTGCTCCAGCAGGAACACTAAAGGAATTGTGTCACTGATGCATGCACTGTCCCTGCTCACCATCCTCGCTGCCTCCTCAAATGGTGACAGTACAGTGCATGCATCCCTGATCATCAGCCACTGCGGGGGGAAAAAAAACCAAGTTGACCTGAACCTGTCCTTGTGCCATACTCACACAGGTACTCGTTGATGGCCCTCTGCTGTTTGTGCAGACGCTGCAGCATTGCTAATGTCGATGTTCCACCTGGTGGGCATGTCACAGATCAGACGGTTTGTGGGAAGGTGGAATTCTCTTTGAATTTCTGCCAGGCAAACGCTTGCTGGGAATGACCGTCTGAAGTGGCTGCAGACTTTTCTGGCCTGGATGAGAAGCTCTGGCAGCCCTGGGTACTTGGTTAGGAAACGCTGTACCACCAGATTTAGGACGTGTGCTAGGCATGGTACATGCGTCAATTTACCCTTGCGTAGGGCAGAGAGAAGGTTGCTGCCATTATCGCAGATGATCATTCCCAGCTCAAGCTGGCGCGGTGTAAACCCTCTCTGCACCTGCCCCTGCAGAGCTGACAAAATTTCTGACCCGGTGTGGCTCCTGTCCCCTAAACAAACCAGCTCAAGCACAGTATGGCATCTTTTTGCTTGAGCCATTGCGTAGACCCTGTCAGGCGTGGGTTTAACTGCCACTTCGCCAGAGACAGAGAAGGAGGAGGAGGAGGAGGAAGAGGTGGTGGTGGTGGTGGAGCAGACAGACCTCATACAAGCAGCTTTCTGGAGGTGTGGTGGATGATCAAGCTCCAGCACAGAGCCCCGTCTTGGATCCCTCCCAGCTGCAATCAGAGTTACCCAGTGTGCAGTGAAGGAAATGTAACGACCCTGTCCATGCTTGCTGGACCACGTGTCTAAAGTGACATGCACCTTGCTGCTGACTGCCTTTCCCAATGACTGGATAACATTGTCTTCCATGTGCTGGTATAGTGCTGGAATGGCCTTGCGTGAAAAGTAATGGCGTTTTGGAACCTGCCACTGTGGTACAGCGCATTCAGAAAATTCACGGAAGGGAGCAGAGTCCACCAGCTGGAAAGGCAGCAGCTGCAATGCGAGTAATTTTGCTAAGCTGGCATTTAGACGCTGTGCTTGGGGATGGTTGGGACTATATTTTTTCTTTCGCTGCAGCAGCTGCGGCAATGTAATCTGACTGCGTAAATCTTCAGCTACTGGGATGATGTCACATTGTGAGGAAGGACCTGCTGGTACATCCATTACTGTAGCATCATCCCTGTCGGTGGAGGTTGTAGGCAATTGCATGGCAGGACATACAGTGTGGGTAGAGACAGATGAAGAGGAGGAGGACCTATGCAAAGTTTTGCCCCAACGGGATGTGTGGCACTTGTTCATATGTCGCCTCAAGCACGTGGTACCCAAGTGTCCGGTGTTTATCCCACGCTTCAGCCTCCTCTGACATAGATTACAAATAGCAACGGTGGGGTCTGCTGCACAGTTCTTAAAGAACTCCCAGACAGCAGAGTTCCTGCATGTGTTCTTTGAGACAACAGCGCTCTGCACCGGAGCAGCTCTGACATGTGATGCCTTGGACTGGCTAGTGCTACGGTTGGTCACAGAGGATGTTGTGCCTCATGTTTGCTGTACCTCCTCCTCCTACCCCTCCTCCTCACTTGATTCCTCAGTTCGATCTGGCACCCAGGTGGAGTCAGTGACCTCATCATCATCAATGTCATCTTCACCCCCTATCTCCTAGTCACTGGAGCCAACTTGGCAGTATGCTGCAGCTGCTGGCGCAACATGAGTGCCAGTTATCTGTGTGTCATCACTGGCACCCCCTTCCTCTAGGTTGATTATACTCCCTTGCTCAACCTCAGAGATTGAATCAGAGCACTGTACTTGCTGCGCATCCTCAAGCAGCAAGTCACTCTCATTGCAGTCAAACAGTTCAGCTGACTCCTCCGTGTGTGATAGCGAGGCTACGGCAGGAGTAGCTGTGGACATGGAGGCTGCATTAGATGCTTTGGCAGCTGAGGTGGACTGTAAAGCACTAGAAGCCTGGCTGGCAGAGGACTCGGAGGACTCGGATGGCCTGGTTAGCCAATCCACCAAGTCCTCTGTATGTTGCTGCTGCTTAAGACGGCCAGCACCAGTTAGAAAGGACAAGCGTGCCCCTGCAGAGAATGCACCACGTCCACCACGACCAGAGACACAGCCTCCCGACACAGGGGCTGCTTGCCCTCTTATCTGTGGCTGGGAGCGTCTGCCTGTCCTTTTTGTTCTTTCAGACATGGTGAGTGATATATAGATTAATATATACAGAACTCTGATTCAACTCTGGTATAAAGATTTAAATAACTCTGGTATAACTCAGTGAGACACACTGATAGCTGGCAGCCAGTGACAAGAGACAGATCACCTTAATTCAGAAATGTTTTTAAGAAATTAGTGAGCCCCAAAATACAGCGTGGTACTGTATGTATGACGAGACACAGATCACCTTAATTCCCAAGTCTTTTAAAGAAATTAGTGAGCCCAAAAAAAATTGCTGGCTGTGTGACGAGACACAGAAGATCACTTTAATTCCCAAGTGTTTTAAAGAAATTAGTGAGCCCCAAAAAATCTTGCTGGCTGTGTGACGAGACACAGAAGATCACCTTAATTCCCAAGTGTTTTAAAGAAATTAGTGAGCCCCAAAATACAGCGTTGTACTTTTTGTATGACGAGACACAGATCACCTTAATTCCCAAGTGTTTTAAAGAAATTAGTGAGCCCCAAAATACAGCGTGGTACTTTTTGTATGACGAGACACAGATCACCTTAATTCCAAGTGTTTTAAAGAAATTAGTGAGCCCTAAAAAAACTTGCTGGCTGTGTGACGAGACGACGAGACACAGAAGATCACCTTAATTCCCAAGTGTTTTAAAGAAATTAGTGAGCCCCAAAATACAGCGTGGTACTTTTTGTATGACGAGACACAGATCACCTTAATTCACAAGTGTTTTAAAGAAATTAGTGAGCCCCAAAAAGATTTGCTGTCACAGTGACAAGACCCAGAAAATCAACTCAATTCACAAATGTTTAAAATAAAGTTGTAAACCCCAAAAAAACTTGCTGGCACAGTGACAAGACACACATCACCTAAATTCAATGATATTTGGTATAAATGAGACCCAAAAAGACTTGCTGGCACAGTGACAAGACCCAGAAATCACCTCAATTCACAAATGTTTTAAATAAAGTTGTAAACCCAAAAAAAACTTGCTGGCACAGTGACAAGACACACATCACCTAAATTCCCTGATATTTGGTATAAATGAGACCCAAAAAGACTTGCTGGCACAGTGTGACAAGACCCAGAAAATCACTTCAATACACAAATGTTTTAAATAAAGTTGTAAACCCCAAAAAAACTTGCTGGCACAGTGACAAGACACACATCACCTAAATTCCCTGATATTAGGTCGAAATGAGACCCCCCCAGACCCCCCCCAGTAGCGTGGCAGACCGGCAGTAACAACACACACAACTATCTTCTTTGAAATCTCCTCTGAAATGCGTGCAGAATCGGTACGTTGAAACCTTATATAGTGTGCTGCGGGACTTAGCTCTGTGAGCCCATGATTGGGCAAAATTTGCCCAATCAGGACTCTGAGCGGTGATTGGCATAGTGTTCAACCAGTCTTGCACCAGACCTGTGGTCAGGTGCAAGGCTGTAGCCAATTACGAGCTTCAGGCAGTGGGAAAATGCATTGTGGTCCATTGTGGTCGAACATGCGGCGAACACCCAGAAATGTTCGGGGTTCGCGATCTGCTCGAACAGGCTAAGTTCGGGTCGAACCCCGAACCGTCCGAACCCGAACAGCTCATCCCTATTAAGGATGACCAAGCTGCTGTGCTGTATGAGGTTCCTTGCTGGGACCTTTCAGCGCCCCTATCTGACCTAGGTGGTGTCAGCCAGAGCACCTTCTCCATCATTCTCCACTGCTTTCTTCTATCTATATCGCGAAATTTGCCACCACTATATTAGATATTGGATACCCTACCACCCCTGAGGGCTGGCGTATTGTGAAATAAGGGATTTATGCACTTGGAGAGTTTCCCAATGTTCTGGGGGCAAAATATTGTACTCACACAGAGATCCGTGCACCCTGGAAGAATCCTGCGGTTTACTGTATATCAATCGCAAGCACTTCCATTCTAACAACGTGCAAATGATATGTGATGCCAATATGAGCATCATGCACCTATTCGCATCATTCCCTGGTAGTGCCCATGACTCATATTTTCTGCAGAACTCCTCGTTGGCCTGAGACTTCCAGGACAGGCTGTTCCCTGACAGGTGGCTTCTTTACGAGTATACTGTACGTATCCTTTGACACAAATATTAGACTTGTAAAATATTTCCTAATGTAACAGAATGTTACCTTTGTTTTATGTACCATGTATTAGGTGATTCAGGATACCCTCTCAGGCCATGGCTGATGCCCATTCAGGCCCATTCAGAGGCTTGAAGTACTGGATCAGGAGGTCTAAATCACAGGGCACCAGAGGTCCAGGAGCATTATTGAGAGAACCTTTGGACCACTGAAAATGCAATTCTGCTGCCTGTACAGGTCTGGCAGTGTCCTGAAGTGCCAGCCCCCGAATGCTGCCTTAACTGTTTTGGCGCGTGCCATGCCACACAATATATAGACGATAGCACTGCATTTTAATTACAACCTGACCTTGATGTGGCCCCTGATGAGGTCCCAATAGTGCCACCTGATGATGCTGGGGACGTGGGCACAGATGTCATGCAGAGCATTGTCCAGTAATTCTTTATAGGTAAGGCGCACACGCACATTTCACCTTTGCTATCGTATGCATATCACATCCTGGCTTGGCAGATATGCCATATGTTCATGGACATATATCACTCATTCAGAAGGGCAATGCATGTAAAATGCCACCCTGCACTGTGTACAATCCATACAATGCATGAAATAAATTGTAAGTGACATGCTCTCTTGATTCCCTATATGCAGCACATGGATTAGACATGTTTCAGGACAGCAGTTACAGTTACAAGTACTTATACAGCACCAACAGATTCCGTAGCACTTTACAATGGGGAAGCACAAACAAGAGATGTACATGATACAAGAGGAAAGACAACCCTACCCATAGGATAACTCTCCAGTTAATACAGCACTTTAAACCAAGTGCTAAGGCAGGCATCCCGTGAGCTTACAATCTAAGGGATGGGGCAACTGAAACAAATGGGAGCAGAGGGAAGGTGAAACTGGTGGCCAGAATAAAATCTTAAGGATTGCATGGGAAGGACCAGACATTTGGGCTTAGTATGAGTAATTAGAGAGAGAAGTGGAGACAGCTGTAAAGGAGAGCTGAAATTAGGGACCGGCCCTGGGTGGGCAGCAGAGGGAAGAGAGATAGAGGTGAGTCTTTGAGAGCATGCTGTTGAAAGAGAAAGAGAAAGAGAAAGAGAAAGAGGTGGGTGAGTGAGTGAGTGAGTGAGAATGCACAGATAGCTACTATTATGACGTGAGGGGTGTGGGGTTGGGAGGGAGAAACAAACAGATTTTTTACAATGTGCTATGCCCAAATTGAAATGTGCATATATGTCCAGACAACATGGCCTATCAGCCAGAATCAACTACATAGAGAAATGTTACTTGCAACCAGGAAAATATATCTGAGTGGTAAAGCAACGTTTATGCTGCACGTTGAATCAGCCTTCAAGAAGGACAACAGCACAGTACAAACCGCACAACAAAATTGCAGGCTGATTATAAATCAAGTTGCTTGAAAAATGCCCCATACATAGGCATGCTGCTTCGGCCAAGTTTTCCTGGACACGTATTACTATTGCATGCACGGGGAGCACCAGGAAAAGTGCTGCCCTACAACATGTATAATTCATATACTGCACAAAGGAAATCAAGGCAGGTCACCTGGGATTCCTTTTTGATTTCCTAGATAGATTCTACATGCTGCGGGGTGGCATTTACAATGCACTGGCCATCAGCTTGAATGAATTATATGTGTCCTGGAAAACATGGCCGAGCTGGCAACCCTACCCATACATAGCACCAACATCAAGATCGAAGTGCACTTATTGATTTCATGTGTCTGTAAACTGTTTGACAAACCCCAGCTGAGCTATTTATATGTATGACATAGGTATAATAATGATTTCAAAATGTGTCACATATAAATTGCATTAGACACCCCCATAAGGCTAATTAATGATGAGACAGGTGCAAGGGATTATTTAGCCATGCATGCCAACATAGATTCAGCCATTATTACATGGAATAAAAGCAGATCTTTATTGTAATTATTTGAGATGAGACGTCATGGATGTGCTACTAATGTGTATTTAACCATCTAGATACTGATGGACAATGACCTTCTGGAATACTCCCTTGAGATGCATCTCCACATACCTTGAGTACATGTGTGCATTTTTCACAATATGAAATGCTAACCATGATGAAGACTGGCCCTGTCAAACTGTATCTATGATGTTACAGCGACACATTAGAGACATGTTATTCATAGAAAAAAATTATTAAAGAGTTAGAGCGATCTTTTATTACTTCTAGGATGTAAATGTAGCAGGTACAAAAATATTATATTACACATGTCAATGTGACATAGAAATATAATTGCATGCAACAAGATATGCTGGCAACGACAGTACCAAAGCTAGGAAATGTTACCAGCCACAGTACGGCTGGAAGAATTGTAGGCATTACCATCATCTCACTGATTGCACTTTTATATTGCAGATGGGGACACACAATATGATTGATTTGTCACTTCAAAGAAACATGTGAAAAATTACATGACAGTAACTTGTCAATAGTAAACCATATCTTTTGAGGAAAATAAATTCATTGCATACAACACCTGTCTTTTTCATTTGCATAATACAGTGTGACTTAATCATATGCATTTCCATGAGTTTGGAGATGCGTTATGTGTGTATTGGGATCTATTGATTAGAAACAGTAGACTCCCATGCTGGGGATGATGCTCACCTTAGTTGCAGCAAAATAATCTTCACAATGTTATATGTGTATCAAGCTGGAATCCACAGGGATAGATAATGGCGCTACCATAGGACAGTATTAGACGTTGTAATGGGGATGACTCCACTTGTCAATTGTAGATTAATATATACTAGACATATAATTAGAGATACACATGCATTATTCAACGTGTATGTTGTCTGGGTCATGTCATAATGGGATATATTGTACATTTGAGTATGATGTGGCATACGGCAGTATTTTAAGTGTAAGAATAATTTAAATTTGTCTGATTGGTCTTGCAGCATGTTATTCTTTATACAGCACCACAAATTCTGCAGCGCTTTACAAGATCAGTGTACAAGGAGTTGCTACATTAGAATACCACACATGGGTGATAACTTGATTCAGGGGACCCTGTTTCCAAGGGAACTTACAATCTATGAGATGTACAAATATTGTAACATCCATATTGTTAGGTGTCTTGCCCAAGAACACTCGCTGGTGGTGTCTTCTGAGTGGGATTGGGTCTTCTTTTTCCATGATTGTAGAGCAGCGTCCTGATGGTTAGGTTGAACCTGCTTCTCATAAAGTCAAGACTTCTCCACAGTTGTATTGGAGGGACGGAGGCGTGACAGAATTCTTTTCAAACATGAATAGGGACACAGTCGTACTAAGAAAAATATGAAAGGTAAACCTCAGGAGGACTATCCCAAAAATGGGATAAAGAAAAATCAAAGAGGCCATGGAGAAAGTAGAAAAAAAATGCAATATGTATGTATTCAGATACACATTAAAAAGAACAAAAGGAACCTGAAATGAACCTGTAATGAAAAACCAAACAAATAACATCAACCATATAAACTCATAAAAACTACTTGCTCCTCTGACCTCTTGGCTCTGAATCCGGTACAACCCCCTGGAGGAGTTGCAGAGGCAACTGAGGAGTCTGGTGGGGCAGAGGCAACTGACGCGGCTGGTAGGTCAGAGGTAGATGCGGAGGCAAGCAGCAAAAAAGGACTCTGAATGTCCCCTGCATCTGGGCACTGGCACGCTGATCTCCAGTGGTTTCTGAATTTATGATAGTGGTCATGTCAGGAGCATTGAGATGACAGAGCTGGCATGCTGCTGCTCCACCAGCACCTCCAGGATGTTGGTCAGGTGTGTCAGTACGGATGACAGCTACACCTTGTTCAGGCACATCTGGGTGCTTATGTTCTGCAACCCCTTCTACATCTGCCTCCATAGTTGCCGTCGCTGCCGCTGCTGGGTGTAAATCCTTTCCCCCAGCAAGGAAAAATCCTGATGGATGCCGTCCCTCATAGTGTCATGGGAGTCCCTCATGTCATCGATTGATGTAATCAGTTGTTGGAGGGACTCATCGACTGGCCAAAATTGTGGAGCAGGACAGGGTTGCTGCCATCTGCACCATGGATATAATGGTGACAGTGATGCTGGCGTAGGGGGGCTGTTCAACTGGTGGAGTGATGGCGGAAGCGGCAGGTGTTTGCTGCAGCTGGCTGATATCATGCGTTTATATATATATTGCCCAGGCCAGCTCACATCATACGTATATATATTGCCCAGGCCAATCCCCTGGTGGAGATAGGGGGTTCATTTGAACCCCGATATCTCCAGGCATCTAGTGGGTCATGGAGGTTGTCAATCGAAAGGCCTGAGCATGGCCTTTCGAATGATACCCAACATGACCAGGTATAAAGTAAAAAAAAAGAAATAAGAAAATAAAAACATGTATTTTTTTTGTGTGATATTTCTATTAATGCAGCAATATTGTTCACATTGCAATTATAATGTGAACGATGATGCACTAATGATTTTTTTCTATGGGGTGCGTTTGCTATAAATCTCGTAATTCCCCCCACAAAATGTAACAAGTCCCCATTTCTAATTTTTGTACAAGCGCACCCCATAGAAAACATAACCGCAAACGCTCAAGTGCTAAAATGTGAAAATTACCAACACTTTACTGTCACGTGTAGATCAGGATTTGGAACCCAGGATGCAGTACCTTATCTTCCAATACTCGGGCAGCGTGGATTGAAGATAGATCATTGAGTAATGCAGAGGGCGTGGATTGTAGAACGTAGGCAGGTCGAGGTACACGGTCCAATATCAGGGGCAGGCAGAGTTCGTTCAAAGTAGAGGGGGTCAGCCGAGGTCAAATACCGGGAAATCCAAATAGAGGGTAAGGGAGGTAGGCTTGGAGGTATTAAGAGGTATCAGTGACCAGCGATTAAGCATGGGGGCACAGAACGTCTGAACATCAATCCATGGGAGTGAGGGGTTTAAATAGGGCGCCCAGGACAGCCCTTCCCCTCCTCAGCTGCCAAGTCCCTCCTTCCCCTTAATCCCACCAATGGTGGAGAATGGAGGCCCCAGCGTCATCTCCCCGATGACGCGAGTGCCGAAGCCCCGCCCCTTCTGCGTGACGCGCGGCCGCCGTCCAACGCCCTGCTGGAGTTGGATGGGGTATCCCCGGCCAATATGGCGGGAGATCCCCGCTCGCGACGGACGTGGGGAGCCGCCGCGGAACGCCGCCTGCTGAGTGGGCGATGGAGCCCGGCACCTGCTGGGCGGGGGGTACCACTTCCGGAGGCACTCCGGGGAAGGTGAGCCCGGCGCGCGGGACGAGGGGGGCCAGACCCTGACATTTACACACTGCGAATGATTAAAAATTCAATTTTTATTGCATTTTTTTCATAATATACAGCCAGGACAGGACGTATACATATAAAAATGATATATTATGAATCTGCGGAGTCCGCCGGAAAGGACGATATCTAACATGTCGGTCATTTAACAAAATGTGGCTTCAAAATCGCGTTTAAACATAATGAGCGAAAGCGGTAAAAATGACCTGAGCACACAGCGGTGAAATAGAGCATATTAGAAGTTTTAGGAGGGAAATTAACACTTCTCAAATCTCAATCAGAAGTAGACACCACCCCACCCTCTCAGTATAGTCTACAATGTATCAAATTGATTAAACCAGACTAAAAACACCTGTTATGACGTTTGAAAAACACAGGTCATTCAGAGTTGAGAATCTTTGCCCGTACACATTAGTTTTTAATTTAATATCTAATAAACCGTTGCTTATAATATTCTGCAGTAAAGAGTCTCTTTATCTCTAGATTTTTTAGTATTTTTTTAAGCATTTTCTATACTTTTTTCAAAATTTCTTTTTTTTTGCGAACTCGAACCGAACACACCCAAAAAGTTCGAAGTTTGCGAACTTTCGAACAACCAAAGTTCGGTTCGAACTCCGAACCGAACAGCTCATCCCTACTCTCTACCTCTCCTCACTTCTTCCTTCTCCCCACCCACACTCCTTACTCCCAACACCCTCCATGGCAAACAATGACAAAAAGTTATGATTGGGAATATACAGGGTTAAGGGTACAGGGTGGGTACAATAGGGGGCAAGGTATGGGTAAATACAAGTATGTATGTGATGAGTAATAGTGGATTGGTGTATGTGTGTTGTATATTTACATGTAATGACGTTTGTTTGTGAAGTGTGATGAACATGAACAAAGATGACAGATGACAAGACAGAAAAACTCCCTCCTACACTCCAACAGCTCAATAATTACTATTAACCTCCAAATGCCCAGTGCCCTGTGTTTCACTTGGAAAGTGCAATCATAGTCAGGGGACCACAGACGGTGTTTGTTGGCAGGAGGCAGGTATGGCCATCTGATTTCACTGGGACAAAACAGCTCTAACATGCGCACGCAGCCTTGTTAGTGCTAGGCTGCACTAACAGTAGCGTTTGGGTAATTCTTTGCATGCGAGTCAACCTATCGTGTCCCAGAACCTGCGCAAGCTTGGTAATCTGATAGTTGGCAGGCACTAACATTTTCCACCTCACGCAAATTTTTGGCTATTGCGCTCGGGTTTAGCATGGACTATATAATTTAGCCCTTAATTTTTTTAATAAATAAAAAAGTACAAGTCGTCTTTTTAGTATAAACAAGTAAAATTTTTATTTTACTTATTAAACTCTTTGCGCCATATTACAAATCTAGTACTAATTTAACAAGAGCTGTTATAAACTTACCCGAACCATTATACTCTATGGAGCTCTGGTTAAGGCTGGGGTCAGATTAATGCATTTTTAACGTGCGTTTAGGCGCACTTAATCACGGCCGCAGTAGCAGCAAATGACGGGCAATGACGGCCTATTTACAAAGTACATACAAACAAAGTGGTAGGCACTGGTGTATTTTGGCCTAGCCCAACAAGGCCCAGGCCTAGGGCGGCACTTTCCAGGGGGCGGCGGCCCGCTGGGTGGCCCCACCCCTAAAAAAAAAACACAGTTTTCAAAAGTAAAAAAAAAAAAAAAAAAAATTTTACCAGGAAGGAAACATTGAGATGTCACTAATTTTTAATTTTCAAGTATGTCCTGGGTAGGCAAGGCCTAGGCTTTCACTTTCCAGGGGGCAACAAAAAACCTCACCACTAATTGGGTTACTCACAGAGCACCGAAATGACGCCAACATTTTGGTGTTCTGTAGTTCCCTGCACTTCGGGGAATAAAATTTCCCCACCCTGCAGTGAATTCACCATTCACCGCAGGGTCCCTAAAGTGCATGGAGTCGGCCGCTGTATGCTGCCACCGCAAACCCGTGGCCTGCTGTTTTCAAAAGAACTACTGAACGAAAATGTCTGGAATTTACATATAAGATCCTATGATTGATAATAAAAAGTTCTGTTACAGAAAAAGAAGAACTGCTATTAAAAATAAGGGGGGAATTTAGCCCAAAAAATTCTGAAAAATCACTAAAAGGTACAAAAAAAATCAATAAATCAATAAAGACTTTTTACTGCAGATTAAAATAATAAATGGTTTATTAGATATTGCATAAAAAACAGGAATATTTTTAACATTGAAACCTATGGGGTTCGCCTGAATAAACCTGCTGATTGAAACCACCGAACATCAGGGCATTTCACTGACATTTCTCTGCTGTTTGGTGTTCTCTGAATAGATTAACCATTACTTCTCTATGGGGATTTGCACTGCCTTCAAGCAGCACCGTACTTGCTGGCAGTTTGCCAAACTTGTGTGTGAGCATATCACCAGAGCAGTGGTGTACTTAGAGGAGTGGCGGAGGGCGAGCCGCCCCTTGTACCAGTGATTATTGGGTTGTCATTAGGGGGTACTAGGAGATGCCACTGTCACTGTGTGTAAGCTTTGACCTGTGTTCTCAAACAACGAGCAGCGGAGCATGGCGTTTGCATATGGAATAAAATCGAATAGAATAAAAATCCCCCTCTCCTCCCTCCATAGCTCCTCCCCTGCCCCGCAGCAGCTCTAGGAGAGGGGAGGGGGATGTGATTTGTGTCTAGAGAGAGAAGATGACAGTAAACGGCAGGTAAAGGGGGGGGGGTTATCAGCAGAATATGAAGCCCTGTCTGCTTACTGCTGTTTAAAGTGGACCTTTCCTTAACCAGCACTGCAGTGATAGAAATTTGTCATTGAGCTGCCTGGCTCCTGGTGAGGCTGCTTGCGTGCAGGTCACACTTGGTCTGGCCAGTCAGGTGGTACTGAGTCTCAGTACCACCTGACTGGCTGAGCCACGTGACACGCATGCACGCAGCTGCCCGTCCTTTCGTTAACATGGACTGTCACTCTATTCTGGACTGAACACCCACCTGGAAGGGAATCAAAGCCACGGTGCACCCTCTGGCAGTGGCACCCCACTGCTGACAAGATGGCTCCATGCACAAGCACAGCCGTGATACTAACGTGGCCTGGAGGGACCTCCTGCTGAGTCTGTACACAGTCCCTGCTGACTCTGCACACAGCCCTACCGCGGACAGAGGCCGGTAAATGTAGAATAAATAATTGCTGTGTGCTCATATACACTCGGTTTGCTGGGAGTTTTATTGCAGTGGATTCTGATGCACTCATTACACACCACACATTGCATTGCTGGGAGTTTTATTGCTGTGGATTCTGATACGCTGACACACACCACACATTGCATTGCTGGGAGTTTTATTGCAGTGGATTCTGATGCACTCATACACACCGCACATTGCATTGCTGGGAGTTTTATTGCTATGGATTCTGATACGCTGACCCGCACATTGCATTACTGGGAGTTTTGTTGCTGTGGATTCTGATACACTCATACACACACCAAACATTGCATTGCTGGGAGTTTTATTGCTGTGGGTTCTGTGATACACACTGCATAGTACTGTGAGTTTTACTGCCCTGGAGCTCTGGGATACACTCATACACACTGCACATTACTGTGAGTTTTATTGCTGTGCAGCTCTGTGATACGTTCATATGCAGTGCACGTTTCTGTGGATTTTATTGTTCAACCAATTAGAGCGGCTGTGTTCCAGTATACTTGACATGCGTGACTGTTCTTTGTAAAAATGCTTGAATTTAAACATTTCATAATTTTATTTATCTCAATAGATACATTTGAAATGGTATACAAAATATACAAGTAGGCACTTGGTATCCACTTTTAATATAAAGAGAGGAAAAGGCGGAGCTCTAAGAGGAAAAGGTGGAGCTTAAAGAGGAAGGGTGGGGATTAACCAGGAAGAGGTGTGCCCTTGACAGGAGGGGGTGCCTCAAATTTAAATTAGAGGGTGCACGAGTTTAGTCAGGCCTAGGGCAGCACAAAACCTAAATACACCACTCCAGGAAGGGGTGCGTCAAATTTAAATTAGGGGGTGTTCGAGTTTAATCAGGCCTAGGGCAGTACCAAAGGCTAGGGTCAGACGAACGCATTTTTGCGTTGTCTGTGAAAAAGTGCGTTAGAACGAATGGACGCATTTTTTCACGGAGTACGCGATAGCGGTCATACGATGCGCATTTGCGTTCGTGATTTTGTACGGATCATCAATAAAACACTTTTTGAGTCTGGACGTTATGTTGGCCGGACATTAGCAGCGTCTGACATCTCCTAATCACACACACACACCGCTAGAGGACGCAGCGCACTCTGTATGTCAGTACTAGCGGTTTCACGTTCTCGACAAAATGCGTTCGTTTGCCACCTGCGTTGCGCGGCCGCACTTTCGTGCGACCGTACTTCGTATATTGGCCGTCATTGCCCGCCATTTTCTGCTACTGCGGCCGTAATTAAGTGCGCCATAACGCACGTTTAAAGTGCGCTAGTCTGACCCTAGCCAAACCTAAATACACCACTGGTGGTAGGTGCCCCTGCCTGTACCGCCACCAACTCCCCAAAGCCAGACAGTAATCAGTGGTTTCCCCCAAACCAGTGTGCAAAGATAAACAAATAAGTATCTGGCGGCGCGATGGCAGTCGCTTTTGGATCGTATGGTGGTTCTCTTATGAAGTACCGTCCACATGTATCATGAAAAACAATAGAGAAATACAATAGTGCAGAGTGAATACAAATTTTAAATTTTATGGGCACATGATACTGCTCCCACTCACAAGAAAAGAGCCCCAACACTGACTCTGAGCGGGTCAGCGCATTCGGTCATTTGTTTCTGTATTGAAGGAGGCGACCCACAACCTTCAAAGATGGCAATCCTCTTCCGATCTCAATACATAGAGGGACATGCAACAAAAGAGAGACTTCCTTGTGCAGGTCTGTTGGAAATATAGTGGAAGTATATCTATAGAGATTGAACTCACATGTGTTGGAGCTTCTAGCCAAGCTCTGGGATCAAACGCCTGTGGACTTATTTGAGGTAAAGCCCATGGAAAACCTCTATATTCAGCAACACACCGGAGACTGGTGCAAATAATAAAATTTATTAAAACAAAAACAAAATAAAAAAATCAACCTGGCACAGCCAGTTTAACCAGACGCATTTCGCCACGTACCGCGGCTTCCTCAGTCGGTTTACAGGTAATAATGAAAGTTTGAATATATATCCTTATAATCACAATCTTAATTGTCCCCAGGTGTTACTTGCTGAATTGGCGTGCGGTTCACGCCTCAAATTTTGTGGATCCAGTATTCTCCGCGGGTCCGCCATTTTGCGCATGCGTATTATCACTGTTTGCATTCCAGAGTGGATGTCCGCCATCTTGCGCATGTGTATTATCTAAAATCGCGTGTCTCCTTTCTTTCCGGTCAACGTACGCAGCCTAAGGTGTTCTTCTTTCCCCCTCACAGCCAAAACAGATTTTACGGGCTGGAATGGCAGTGGGACCAGATGGAAACATCTCCAAAAGATCTTTCATATGCCCTTAATAGATAGATGCATTGTACATGAACTGTGATAGACAGCATTAATATTATGACCAGAATATCTATCCATATCGCGAAACTTCTCCAATTCCACATTTATTGGACCTTACAATTAATAAAATACATATAGACCTATGTGGTGTGAATCCTTTTTTGGTGAACTATACATATATGTGTGTAAAGATCACTTATACATAAACATATGGTTTTATGCTGTATTGTGTGTATTATGTTGGGATAACTCATTGTACTGAAGACCTTATTCTTAATTAGGTCTATTGTATATCTAAAATAGCTAATGTGAAATATAGATATTATTACATCTGTCAACCATAATGGCTACAGATATAGTATTAGGTGATAATTGATTAACCTGATATATCAGTAATATTAGATAATTTTTGTTTCAGCTATGTGTTATTAGTGAAAAATAAAAAAAATAAAAATAATTGAAAACTAATAATTGAACAGTGTGAAGTGAATGACAGATAATATTCTATAGACGAACTATCTCATGAATAACCATTATTATGAATGCTATAGTCCGTTATGCAAAATTGTGAAGAACTATATAGATTATGTCGACCAAATTACTAGGAATATCCTATTATAGTATTTATGGTGAACCTGTAGAATTATTCGTCCAGATATACGTTAATAGTGAATGAATGATTGTATACAAACTAAATATACATCGTGATATGCCCTTAATGTGACTTCTAAACAATTGTGAAAATTATTTATTAAATATGTGTAACATGGTCGCTTATAAATGATACCTGTCATGGAGCTGATGTAACGCTCCATGCTTCAAACCCCAAGAGACTTTATGTTCATTTATATCGTGTGGTTTTAAATATATTTTACATCGTTTGGTTTTAGTTTAATTTAGTTTAGTGTAAAATGGCATAGCTTTGGTTTTAAAAATACTTATATTCCTGTAGGTAAATGTGTTTTTGTGTATACAGTAAACAAGCTTTACTGCTGTGTAATTTATGCACCAGGGCTTTTCCCATTATCTAGCTGCATGTTTGATTCAAGGGATCTCTGATAGTGTGTGTTTGATCTTATGTGTTAGAACAATGGATATACAAATGTTGTGTGAGTTGAAGGCTAGAGAATGCAAAGAATGTTTATTGTAAATAACTGACATAATGTAATTAGTATGGGTATGCAAATTATGACTGTTGGACTTCAGCATAAATGGTGGTTGTTCATTAAAAAGTCAGAAAAACTCTCAGAGCTCAGAGAGAGAGGATCCTGTTTTAAAGCATACAGCCGCGCCTGGTGTCTTTATTTCAGCGACGCTACACTATACACTATCACCCTCAGAAGGCAGAGAGCGGCCTTCTGGAGATTCCTAACGGCTCCAGGGCAGAGGAACAGAAGCAGGCAGGTCAAGCTGCTCGAGACGCTGTGGACAGCGCTCCCAGTAGCCGGGCTGACCGCAACGGAGGGGTGTCTGGAGAGCCAGGACAGACGGAAGGGAACGGTTCCTTCACAATACCTAAATAATATATATAGTGTCTAAATCTTAATAGTCCCAAATATGGAATTAGAGAGTCCTCTAATTCCTCTAAAGGAAATGGATGACCTCGAAATCGTTGTTTAATCCATTTGGCACCATTGTACCATGCTCAAAAATGTGCCTCATTTCTGCCCTCCCTAGTTTATTTGGTAGGTTTTCTTCGATCTCCACTTTTTTATCTGTTTCAAAGCCCAGAATTTAACGCCCACTGGTGAGTTGTTATGATGTATTTTACAGTGTAACGAAACAGAATGTTTCTCATAACCGTTCCTGATGTTCCTGGCGTGTTCCGCTATTCTAACATTCAGGGCTCTTTTGGTGCATCCTATGTAGCCTAGACCGCAAGGGCATTCTAACATGTAAATCACATTTTTCGAGCAGCAATTTAGAATACCTACTATCTTAACCAATTTGTTCTGTTTACGGTTAAAATATGAACCGATATAGTTTTTCTTATTGCCGGTAGAACTGCAAGCTAAGCCCGAAATGATTTTTGATGATACCTTCCTTTTTTCTAGGTTTGCTACGTACCAGATTCGATTTTATGTTTCTAGTCCCTCTAAAGACTACTTTGGGAATTGGCCCTATAATATCTCTAAGATCTACATCATTGTTAAGCACCAACCAATGTTTTTTCAGAATCTTTTTAATCTTATCCGCTTTGTTATTATAATCGCAGATAAAAAGGACCTCTTTAGCTTCTTTATTTTTAGGTTTATATTCAAGGCATTTGTTCCTATCTGTTTGTGCTAGTTCTAGAATTGTGTTAACTAACTCGGTGTCTCCATACCCTTTATCTAGAAAATCTTGTTTAAGAGTAAGGGCCTGTTCCTTATAGGTGTCCATATCAGTACAATTTCGCCTAAGTCTCGTGAACTGTCCTTTGGGGACACCCTTAAGCCAAGGGGGATGGTGACAACTGGTACAGTCAATAAATGTGTTCTTATTGACTTCTTTAAAAAAGGTTTTAGATTTAATACATTCATCCTCAACATAAATATTCAAATCTAGGAAGTGAACCTCCTTTGGACTCCAACAGTTGTCCAATTTGATGCCCCATTCTGAGCTGTCAAGGCTTTCGAGAAAAGATCGCAATTCTTCCTCTTCTCCCCTCCAAATGAAAAAGACGTCATCAATATAGTGCCTATACGAATGGACCCTTCCTTGCGCCCAGCTACGCGACCCATACACGAACCTGGTTTCCCAGGCTGCCATGTACAGGTTGGCGTAGCTGGGCACAAATTTGGTGCCCATCGCTGTGCCTTTATGCTGGACATAAAAGTCCTCTTCAAACTTAAAATAATTATTGTTCAGTATGAATTTCACACTCTCGAGGATGAACAGCATATGTTCGGAACCAATCAAATTAGTTCTCAGAATCTCTTCCTCTAACTTAACTAGGCCTAGTTCATGTGGTATGCTGCTATACAGTGCATTCACATCACATGTCACTAGGAGATCTCCCTCTTGCCGAACTACTTCCATTATCACCTAATACTATATCTGTAGCCATTATGGTTGACAGATGTAATAATATCTATATTTCACATTAGCTATTTTAGATCTACAATAGACCTAATTAAGAATAAGGTCTTCAGCACAATGAGTTATCCCAACATAATACACACAATACAGCATAAAACCATATGTTTATGTATACGTGATCTTTACACACATATATGTATAGTTTACCAAAAAAGGATCACACCACATAGGTCTATATGTATTTTATTAATTGTAAGGTCCAATAAATGTGGAATTGGAGAAGTTTCGCGATATGGATAGATATTCTGGTCATAATATTAATGCTGTCTATCTATTAAGGGCATATGAAAGATCTTTTGGAGATGTTTCCATCTGGTCCCACTGCCATTCCAGCCCGTAAAATCTGTTTTGGCTGTGAGGGGGAAAGAAGAACACCTTAGGCTGCGTACGTTGACCGGAAAGAAAGGAGACACGCGATTTTAGATAATACACATGCGCAAGATGGCGGACATCCACTCTGGAATGCAAACACTGATAATACGCATGCGCAAAATGGCGGACCCGCGGAGAATACCGGATCCACAAAATTTGAGGCGTGAACCGCACGCCAATTCAGCAAGTAACACCTGGGGGCAATTAAGATTGTGATTATAAGGATATATATTCAAACTTTCATTATTACCTGTAAACCGACTGAGGAAGCCGCGGTACGTGGCGAAACGCATCTGGTTAAACTGGCTAACAGAGTATATAGATATATCTGCCCTCCTTTATATAATGATTTTAAGGGAAGATTATAAAAGAGATGTAGGCAATGTTATCAAAAGATCTGTTAAATCATGGATCCCTGCCCGTTCTTTTGGTTGGAGGTCTGTCTTTATAATGTGATCGATCTTAGATAGAACAAATCGTTGTGTGTTCCTTTGAACACATAGCAGGTTGAAAGCCTGAATAGCCCCAAGTTGAAAATGAAAGCAGAATTGTAAATGTCCGGTTAGGGAGATCTGTGTGCGGAATTCTGGAAACGGAAACACGCTATATGAGTATTAATTACAATATAGGTGGAATGGAGATAAGATGTATGTCAGATATATGTGGGCAATAAGAGGAAAAGACCATTCCGCTATGTGTTTATTTGATGCCCCTTTTGATGTTTTTCTGGCGTCTGTCGCTGTAGCGCTGAGGTATGGGGTCTGAACGGCTCCATGCCCAAAACGAAAGTGGAACTATAAACATCTTGCGGAAAGATCCGTCCATGTGCGGATTTCCGGAAACAGAAGTGCGTCACATTGGGAACAACCAATCGTGCGTGAAACGCAGATGAACCGCACGCCAGACACATGCGGCTTTCAAATTAGATGAGGGGAGACTATATAAGCTGTAACATGCCCCCCAGGGGGCTAATCCGATTGATAAAGCCTACAGCAGTAGGCGAAACGCGTCTCGGTCTTTGCCAACTTGTTATTATTGTTGGTGCTTACTTGCACCTTTTTTATTCAATAAATTTATTTTTATACTACCTTGGTATATCTGGTAAATACTCTCTGAATGAAGACAGAATCCAGTGACCAGTGAAAAGAAGAGGTGGGACCCCCTCATACAAGAGGTCCTAGGCGCCTGTACAGAGCCACCATAATTGGAGGCTCCCAAACACGTGAGTGCATTTTTTCTTGACCTCTTTCTCTGAATACCATACAGAATTATACTATGTTCTCTTTCTGCTTTTGAGATCATAACATACCCTCTGGTCTGAAGTATATATCCAGGCTTGACGCAATCAAAGTCTTCTTTTCCGTCGAAGGGAGGAGCCCCCTGAAGAGGCTTAAAGGCATACATCTAGAGTCTTGTAGACTCCCTGTTTGTGAGTGGAACCTCTATATTTTTCACTATTTTTCCTGGTGTAATCAAATGCTGCGCAATGAGGCCTCTCTTCTGTTTTTTCAGAGACTGATGTTTTAAAGCAACAAATTTGGGACTATAAAGAAAAATAAGAATTGTTATTGTTCTTCATTAATTCTATATGCGCTCCTATACACCGTGAGGTGTCTCTTTTTTTATGCTCTTTTTTTACCTCAAATAAGTCCACTGTCACGCTCAGCCACAATGGCGGTACCTGGCATGCGCCAAGTAGGGCCCAGGTAAGAGGAAAAGACGCTATACGCAGAGATGCGTGACACAACAATCAGGATAAGGAAATAAACCACAGAAGACACTGGGGACCTCTGCACGGCTAATACCGAAGGAGCCCTATACTGATAGATCGGTCCTTAGAGTGGCCGAATCTGCACTAATGGAAAAAGGATACCTTGTAGCTGTGCAGAGTCCTGGGAAAAACACAGACACCTAAAGGAGATATACTCAATAACTTGCAGGGAAGGACTTCAATAAACTAAAGCCGTGGTCTACAGGGATACACAACACATAATACGATAAGCACAGAACCGCTAGGGATGTCCAGAAGAGTGGTCAATAAATAAGCCAGGGGTCAAAACCAAAACGTATACCTTGAGCCAAAGCGGGGATATAGCACCAGAGAAAATCCGTCAGCCAGGCCAAAGGGTCAATACCAGGAAGTCAATCAGAAACCTAGAACTCAGACAAGGGGGAAACACTGAGAAAGCACTAGGATAGAATGACAGGGAGCTCTCAGGAACAAATCTGTAGCTGAAGTGACCCAGGATGCAAGAGCATGGTGATATGGGCCCATGGCTTTAAATAGGGGAGTAATCAGCCCATATCACCAGCAGAAGCTCAACGAGCAATGAACTTAACCCCTGAGCTGCATGTCAGGGAAAGCAGCACAGGGAAACACAGACATAAGGAATACAGAGGGCAGGGAGACAGGGTTGGAACGTGGGAACGTGACATCCACAGGCATTTGATCCCAGAGCCAACACATGTGAGTTCAATCTCTATAGATATACTTCCACTATATTTCCAACAGACCTGCACAAGGAAGTCTCTCTTTTGTTGCATGTCCCTCTATGTATTGAGATCGGAAGAGGATTGCCATCTTTGAAGGTTGTGGGTCGCCTCCTTCAATACAGAAACAAATGACCGAATGCGCTGACCCGCTCAGAGCCAGTGTTGGGGCTCTTTTCTTGTGAGTGGGAGCTTTATCATGTGCACATAAAATTTAAAATTTGTATTCGCTCTGCACTATTGTATTTCTCTATTGTTTTTCATGATACATGTGGACGGTACTTCATAAGAGAACCACCATACGATCCAAAAGCGACTGCCATCGCGCCGCCAGATACTTATTTGTTTATATACAAAGTACGGCTGCACGAAAGTACGGCCGCGCAATGCAAGTGGAAAATTAACGCATTTTTTCGAGAACGCAGAACCGCTAGTACTGACGTACAGAGTGTGCTGCGTCCGCTAGCAGCGTGTTTGCATGATTAGGAGATGTCAGACGCTGCTAATGTCCAGCCTACATAACGTCCAGACGCAAAAAGTGTTTTATTGACGATCCGTAAAAAATCACGCACGAAAATGCGCTTCATATGACCATTTTTGCGCATTCCGTGAAAAAATACATCAATGCGTTCGGACGTACTTTTTGACGGTCGCTGCGAATAATGCGTTCGTTTGACCCTAGCCTAATTTACTTCGGAATACAACTTCGGAATACTGCCCTTTAAGTTTTAAACAAAGAGTAATGTGACTCAGCATGATAGAATTTCCCTTTTGGGGGGCAGTCCTGCAGCAAGGGCTGACATCCAAGATGTCCCAATTAACTAAAATTAATTCCCAGATTGGCCCTGTACTGTGGGATAGAGACAGCACACGTCATCAGCAACCTAGGAGAAAGCCCCACGACGCGTCCCACGTGTAATCCACAGCGAAATGGTTAATATGTATGCACTTGTATTAATTTATTTAATCACATATATTTTTTCATTTTCCCTTTGGAGAAGCTTCATTTTCACTCTTTGGAGAAGCTTCAGCTTTGAGAGAATCCTTATTAAAAAATACATTTCACATTAAGATCATTTATTGTTGTGAGTTACTGTTATTTTTTTGCTAGATAGTTTTTGTTTGTCAATTCTACAGAACGTAATCATTCTTATTCATTTGCACACCTCTGTGATATATGGGTTGTGCATTATGCTTACTTAAGTGTACAGTATAGCGACGCCTGACAGTAATTGTGATACTACATACAGTCACACTTACTGTCATCGCTGATTTTTTTTTCCCCTTTTAATTGAAAGGCGCCTCTTGTTGTTTTGAACTATAGTCTAAATTATGCATATTATGAGTCATGTGAAAAGTATAGTGTAGCAGGGGAACAATGATTTTTATTATTTTTTCTTATAAAAAACCACCATGTATGCACACCAAAATAATAATTCCTGATTTATAATTAATTGAGGAAACTGTTACATAAAACGAAAGCAAGGAATATAGGTAATAAAGATTTAACTGTAAATAATTTTCTGTTACAGTAAGAAATTAGCTATTCACACAGATATTTTAAAGTAAATGAGAACAGACTCAAATTAAAAGTCAAATTCTTTATAAATTTATGTCCAGTTCATGAATATTTCAAACATAGGAAAAACTGTTACTTTTTCTATGTATTCCCTGCAGACCCTATATTTATAATCTATTGTGTTGCAGACCATAATTAAGATTAAGTCTTTCTTTTGTGAATCTTGTTTTAATAAGAATGTGCAAAAATTTTGAAAATAATAAAGTTATTAATGGTTTAGAAGGATCTTTGTATAGTATATGATGTGTAATATGATGCATAGGATGTAATTGTTAAAGTTATTCCCTAGTGCTTTTATTTGGTCTTACTATTTCAACTGAAGATTATGTATAATTTATATTAAGTATAGATTAATTTAGCAGCCAATGCTTCTAAATTGGAACAAAGGAAACCTTTCATTATTACTGAGATGCAAATACAGGGAATGAATAGCTTGACAAATGTGAGACTACAGGATATACAGTATTAGGAGGCATTAATGGAATTGAAACTTTTCTAAATATATGAAAATTTGGTGTTCACAAAGTGCAAAATAGGCTTGTGCAAAATTGGTTAAGTACAATTCGATTTGTATAAATATTTCAGGCGATGCGGCTTGTTTGAATTTCGTTCATGTAATTTCACTTGAATTTCAACCATTAAATTAGCTTCAGATGAAACAAATTGTGAGCTGAAGCTGGCAGGCGTTCCAAGTGTTAATTAAAATAAATAAATGCATATGAAGGTCAGAATGCTCCCCAAAACAACCTATGCCCACACTTGACATGGAGCCAGTTGGGGAACAGCAGCTAAACAACCACTATGATCTCAGTGCTACTTGGGTTAAATATTTGCTGCCCAGTTGCTAATAATGAATGAAGGGAACCTGACACTGGTCACCCCCAGATTCCTCATGCGTGGTGAGTTAGTGGTATTACTAGAAGGCAGACATGCCCTTGTCCCTCCAGGCCTTCCACTTTTGAGCATTTGGTTGGAGGCTATTGAAATCCTTTGAAAGAGGATATGTGCAGTCCATCCCCCAACCTCCACCCATGCGCACCAGGAAAAACCCTCAACATTCGGGGGCAGGACATTGATTCAGGACACTGACGAACTTGCCCAAGCAAACCTACCTAGCATCCTTACCATCTTGATGCAGTCACAGTTACGCTAAACTGAATATGTAGTCCACTATGTCAGACTAATGCCATTGGCATACCACATAGAATCTTTTACATAAAACTGCAGCATGTTCAGCAATGCCAGAGGGTCAAAAGAAGTAATTTAAATGTACCGCAATACATTTGCCATAATTCTTGATTCCTTGTAACAGAGAGCAATGAAACAGACAAAATGGTGGTCCATTGTGTCAACATGTGACAAATCACATTAGCCTAAACGGACAGCCACAGCCAAACAAAAGAGACAAGTCAAAAAAAGCTTGTGCCAGTGTCAAGTTTGAAATATTCCCCTCATCTGCTGTCCTGTCGTCAGACTTTCCACGCAAGGACCGGCCTCATTGGTCATATGTAGGGATGAGCTGAACACCCCCGTGTTCGGTTCGAATTCGAACTCGAGCAATTTCAAAAGTTCGACTTCGAATGCGAACACGAACCGAACTCAATGCAAGTCAATGGGACTCGAAAGTTCGAATTTTAGAGTGCCCACCAAGAGGGCATATATGCAAGATATTTGCCATAAAAGGTGTATGGGGGTCCGGGTAGTTCCCTGGGGGACAGGAAACAAGGACAAAAAGTTAAAAAAAAAAAGTTTTTAAAGGAACAGTGAGTTTTCCATAAAATAACTATCTTGTGTTGGGATGCTGCTTCTGATAGTTAGAGTTTTACTGAGGAAGTAGTCTGCCAGGTCTTGAGCACTGAAGGCAGCTGAGGGGGGAGGTGCAGGTGGGTAGAGGAGGGTGTTGAAGGTGGACCAGAGCCGTTTAGGGTTGGAGGACAGCGTAGATATAAGAGATGAGAAGAAGGATTGTTTGGCCAAGTGGAGGGCAGAGGTGTATGACCGGAGAATAAACTTGAAGTGAACAAAATCAGCTTCAGAGCGGGATTTCCTCTAGGCACGCTCTGCAGTGCGGGAGCATCTTTGCAGGTAGCGAGTCTGGAGGGTGTGCCAGGCCTGAAGCTGGCGGCGTGGGGCCTTACTGAGTCAAAGAGGACCAAGAGTGTCTAGAGCAGAGATAAGAGTAGTGTTGTAGTGATTAGTGGCAGCATCAGGGCAGGTGAAGGATGAGGTGTGAGGGAGGTGGTGAAGTAGATTGGAGAATTGATGGGGTTCCACAGCATGTAGATTTCTGCGAGTGTGTGTGCGGGGTGGGGGAGCAGGATGTTTAGGAAGTCCAGATAGGTTGAAAGAGAGAAGGTGGTGGTCAGAGATGGGGAAAGGGCGACAGTTGAACTCAGAAATGGAGAAGAGGTTGGAAAAGACAAGGTCAATAGCGTGACCATCGCAGTGGGTAGGGAGGAGGGAGGATTGTGTGAGTCCAAGGGAGGATGTGAGTGAAAGAAGTTTGGAGGCAGCAGGGGCGGAAGGATCATCAATGGGAATGTTGTTGTCCCCGAGAATTAGGCATGGAAGATTAGAAGACAGGAAGTGAGAAAGCCAGGTAGCAAAGTGGTCAAAGAACTGGGAGGTTGGTCCCGGTGGGCGGTAGATGACTGCCACCCTGAGGGCCAGAGGAGAGAACAGGCGGATGCAGTGTGTCTCGAAGGAGGAGAAGGAGAGGGATGGGGTGGAGGGAGATGCTGGTAGGTGCAGGTGGGAGAGAGCAGGATTCCGACCCCGCCACCATTTCTCTCACCCGGTCTGGGGGTATGGCTCAAGTGTAGACCGCCATTAGAGAGAGCAGCAACGGAGGCCGTGTCAGTGGGAGTTAGCCAGGTTTCAGTTAAAGCTAGGAGGTTGAAGGAGTTTGAAAGGAAGAGGTCATGGATTGCTGTGAGTTTGTTGCACACAGAGCGAGCGTTCCAGAGGGCGCAGGAGAAAGAGGACAGGCGCTGAGGGTTTATGGGAAAGAGGTTGCTGGGCTTGCAGGGAGGTGATTTATGTGCGATGGAGATAGGATGAGAGGGAAGTATTGGATGTGTTGTGGGGCCAGGGTTAGGGCATATGTCACCTGCATAGAGTAACAGCAGGAGGGTGAGAAAGAGAAGGTGGGAATGGGATTTGTGGGAGTGGGAGTAATTGGCAGCACGAGAGTTAGAGGGAGACCATGTTCTGAGGAAACAAAGGAGCTCTTGTGAGGCCAACATGTGGGACGAGAGGAGGGAGGGAGAGATGCAGATAGTGTAGGGGTCGGTGGTAGAGGGGCAGGAGTTCCATTTAAGGAGAAAGGTAGAAGTAAAGAGTAGAAGCGTGAGAGAAAGCATGATATAGACGTGTGTTTACCCAGAGTAAAAAGTGGGCCTTGCAGTTCCTTCCTCCAGTCCCGCAACTCCAGGAAATCAACTCTAAACGTCCACTTAGGATGCCACTGAACTGCTTTAAAATTGGTCCTTTAGTGTCGGCAACAATGCCGTCACACTGTAACCCCTCTGTGGTATTGTGGAAGAGTGCAGGGTTGGACCCTATAGTCCAATATTAAAATGATATAATTCTGGTAATATAGGCGTCAGTGGCAGTGCACCCAAATATTGTGACTTTGCTGGCAGCAAGTGCCTTCACACCGTAACCCCTTTGTGGTATTGTGGAAGAGTGCAGGGTTGGACCCTGCGGTCCAATATTAAAATTATATGAATCTAGTAATATAGGTGTCGGGGCAGTGCACCCAAATATTACTGTGCTATAGTGTATGGTAGGATGGAAGCGCACCAGCAGTAACAAGCTGCGGAATATACAAGACAGGGGCACAGAGCGAGAGTAGTTGTCATAACAAAACCAGCTCAACAACGTTTAGGCACTAGTACTGCGCTACTGTATATGGTGAGAATTGGTGCACACCAGTCCTGGCGGCTCTGCGTCATCACGCCGCGCTCTGCCCCCTTGTCACTCACAGCTGCCCCGAGTGCCGCCGGAGCTCCTGGCATTCGGCCAGCTGGCGGCACCATGCGTCCGGGTCCCCCCTGATCGCCACCCGGGGCCCTGGATGTCACAATATTACAATCCAAATGCAAACGGGTTAAGTAACCAAATTTGTAAGAAGAAGAATTAATGCAGCATATGAATCCTCACACTGCCAGGCAGCACCTTAAGGCCCGGTCTTTTTTTTTTTTATACTCACCTCCCTCCTCTTCCACTCCCGTCCTTCTTGCATTGTTCTTGCCTTCTGGTTTCCGTTCGAAGCGCGCATGCGTGCCTCTCACGTAAGCCAGCCAATCGGCAGGCTTCCTCCCGGCTCCCTCTGAGGATTAGTGTTGCGCGCAAGAGGATGCGCGCAACACTAACCCTCAGCCGCTGCCGCCAGCTACTGCGTTGAATTGGAGACGTCAACTGACGTCTCCTACTCGGCAAAAGTCGGCAGAAGCGGGAAATCTGAATCCCGCTCTGCTGACTGACAGCTGGGAGGGCAGAGTAAACTCCTCCGCCTCTCAGTTGTTTTCAGCTTTTTCAGCTGAACTGCTGAGCGGAGGGAGGGGAGACAGAGGGCGGCATACTCCGGGCATCATGACCACCTAAAAAAGCTTAGGTGGTCATGTTGCCTAGAGTATCCCTTTAAATAAAAGCAAATGAGTTGGGTTTGGCTGTGTGTCCATAGGAGGAGCCTTGGGATCCTTTTATAACCAGCTGTATCATCGCCACTATCTCTCTGTTCCTGCAAGCTCCAGCACCATCTTGAAAGGCTTGGTAACATCAAAGTAACTTGGTGTACATATAACATGTTCTGTTTTTATTAGATTAGGTTTTGCATTATTAGTACTGTAAATATATGCTGACCCAGTTATTCAGCCTCCTAATAAATATTTTTGGATTGTAAAAAGCAAGGATTGTAAATTCTGGTTTTATACTCAGGGTTTAAGGTTATTAGTGTAATTAAGTATATTATAAGATCTGTGCTAGATTGAGTGGGATTTTATATAGATTTCTAGCAATTACATACCTGAATAACCTTCATAAATATGTTTTTTAGCATATTACCACTTTATTTCAGATGCATAGTCTGCAATTCTAGGAGCCAATATTTCTTAGCAGGATCTGTATCTAGAGAAGACAGTTCAGAACCTTGTTATTATTAAACATTTGGGAGTATACGTGCCCCGTAGACGAGGTTTTATAAGGTTTTAAATGTTTTAGTTTGCTTTTTAATGCACCACACAGTTATCTTTGAATAAAGCTATTTCTTATATACTGTAACTCTCCTACAGATTAGTATTTTTTTTTTATGTGTTGCATGTATTAGGGTTACCACCTTGAATGGGAAGGTATGGGGCCTACTGCGATAGTACCTTTTGGGGTGTGTGTCTCTGGGGAACTCTACAAGCCTGGGGGTAACCCAATTTACACTCCCTTTCGTTATCCTTTTTTGTCTATGTAGCAGCAACTGGGGATTACTGGTCTCCATCTTGAGGACCAGACCCGAACCTGTTACAGCGTCTATCCTTTCTCTTCAGTCAAGATGATTTGCAGAAGCTCTCCTGCTCTCATCCCTCAGCCAGACCTTGAGGGAGTGCTGTATAATTCTAGTTATTTCTCCCCAAACACCAGAAAAGACTTAGTGCAGGGGAGAAGAATATCTTTAATTTGAATTGAAGATCAGTATATTTGAGAAACAGGGGGTGGTGGTAAAATGACACAATCAACAGAACACTTGTCTACATGAGGAGTATGTGAATTCCTTCAGGAGATACAGAAACCTTGATTAGTTTAAAACAGATGGGATTAACACATTATTTTCAACAACTGGACATCAGATCAAACAATTATACAGACATTGGTAGACACTGACAGTACTGACAATGGTTCTACATTAGACACACTAATCTCCTAAAATACACTTTAACTCTTAGATGCCCTCTTTTGCTCATTGTCTTTTAGATTTGGCTTTTGCAATATTGGTCCACGGTAGGGATGAGCTGTTCGGTTCGATCAGTTTGGAGTTCGATTCGAACTTTGGCCATTCGCAAGTTCGCGAACTTCGAACTTTTTGGCGTGTTCGGTTCGAGTTCGAAAAAAAAAAATTTGAAAAAAGTATAAAAAATGCTTAAATACTAAAAAATCTAGAAATAAAGAGACTCTTTACTGCAGAATATTATAAGCAACGGTTTATTAGATATTGATTTAAAAACTAATGTCTAGGTGCAAAGATTCTCACCTCTAAATGACCTGTGCTCTCAAACGGCGTAAACAACAGGTGTTTAATTATTGTTTGGAAATAACATGTGCTTCTAATTAGTCCGGTCTCATGAATTTGATACATTGTATGCAGAATGGAAGTGCCAGGTGTCGTGTGTGGGTCTGTGATGGCGATGTTTCCATACATCCTACAAATCCGCCACTTCACGGGCAGGTTATGGGGACCTCCTAGGCACGATTTTTGAAGGAATTTTTCGTTTTTATTTTTAACCTTTATTTTATGGAAAACTCACTGTTCCTTTAACCCTTTCACTGCTGAGGCATTTTAACGCTGTGTGCTGAGCTAATTTTTACCGCTTTCGCTCATCATGTTTAAACGCGATTTGAAGCCACATTTTATTATACGACCCAGACATATTATATATCGTTCTTTCCGGCAGACTTGGCAGATTCATAATATATCATTTTTATACGTATACGTCATGTTCTGTCTGTATATTAGAACAAAAAATGCAATAAAACTTGAATTTTTAATCATCTGCAGCGTGTAAAGTGTTTTTTTTCACCTTTTATCACATGAACATTTGTGGTTATATTTTCTATGGGGTGCGCTTGTAAAAAAAATTAGAAATGGGGACTTATTAAATTTTTTGGGGGGAATTATGTGATTTTTAGCAAACACACACCATAGAAAAAAATCATTAGTGCAGCATCATTGTTCACATTATAATTGAAATGTGAACAATATTGCTGCATTAATAAAAATAACACACAAAACAAATACATGTTTTTTATTTTTTTACTTTATACCTGGTCATGTTGGGTATCATTAGAAAGGCCATGCCCAGGCCTTACGATTGACACCCTCCATGACCCCCTAGCTGCCACGGTTCTGGAGATATCGGGGTTCAAATGAACCCCCTATCTCCACCAGGGGATTCCGGGCAGCTAGGGTTCCCTGGCTATCTGACGTCATCACGCTATGTTCCCCTTTTAAGCGGTGCCTGGCTTTTTTTGGGACCTCCCAATCGGGAGGGAGAGGGATCCGAACGGATCCCCCCCTCCCTTCCAAGCGATCTCCCGGCATTGCCGGGGGTCGCCTGGAAATGACATCATCGCGCATGGCGCGATGACGTCATTTACGTCGGGAGGAGCTTGACTTCAGCGTCTGAGGACGCTGGTGTCAGAACGTCACCTGACCCTGGACAGAGAGGTGAGTATCTCTGCCGGGGGTCCCGCAAAGCTGATGACGTGTGGGACACGTCCTCCTCAGCATACAGCGGGAGTAACTGAGGACGTGTCCCACACGTCGTCAGCAGTGAAGGGGTTAAAAAAGTATTTTTTTAAAACTTTTTGTCCTTGTTTTCTGTCCCCCAGGGCACTACCCGGACCCCCATACACCTTTTATGGCAAATATCTAGCATATATGCCCTCTTGGCGGGCACTCTAAAAATCAAACTTTGAGTCCCATTGACTTGTATTGAGTTCGTGTTCGTGTTCGAATTCGAACTTTTGAAAAGTTCAAGTTCGAATGCGAACCGAACTCGGGGGTGTTCGGCTCATCCCTAGTCCACGGTCCCTTGGCAGGAGGCCAGCTTCCACAATTATCCAACAGTTGCAGACACAGTGTATAGTTTGGGTGAGGGCACAAAGATGGAGAGAGCTTTGGTTAAAAGTCTACAATAATCAATACAGACAAGCTGCATCGAAAAGTATCTTGGAAGAGCTAATTGCGGTCAGGTAAAAAAAAGCCACTTTGTACCAAAGCTCAATGAATTTGTGTGTCATGGATCCAAAGTATGTGTGTTCCCACATCAGTGTACCAGATGCTTATTTAATACTGCATTCTAATGTTATTTTTACCGGATTTCTACTGTATCAAGTTGAAAGAAAAAGACTGAAGGTATAAGAAGTCACAATTGTAGATAGAATGGTATATAGATTGGTGACTATATAAATTAGGGATGCACCGATACCGTAATTTGCACGAGTACTTTGTACTTGTAAAAATGCCCCAATACTGCCCCCGTTATCAGGAAGCCAACGCTGGACCGGCTTACCGGTATTGGATGGAATGGGGTAGCTGGCTGGATGGAAAAGCATTTGGCCAGCATTCCCCTCCAGCTGGCTGCCATACCAAGCAGCTGCCTGGCTGTGGAGCCTGTGTCTGTGACGCTGCCTCCTGCCAATGCGAGATCCGGCCGGTCACGTGACCGGCAGAGAGGAACTCAATGGAGTCCTATGGACTCCATTGAGAGGATGCATGCGGCTGCGCTCAGCGCTGCCGCGTGCATCCCTAACTTTAACGCTCGATAACAATGCAGGCAGCATTTTTTGCGCCTGCATTGTTATCTGGTGTTAAAACGCGGGCGCAAGGGGGGAAACTGCGGGCGCAGTTTTTCCTCCCCTGCGCCTGCGGTTTATCGCCAAGAGCGTAATAGGGGCCTTAGTTGGACTGTCCTGTTTAGACAGAAATTTGCTGTCTAGCTAGCCTTCCAAAAAGGAGTAGGTTGTCTTTTATTTGTTTAAAGGAGAAGTGTACCTCAAGCTGGAATCAAGCTATATTTATTTATAATAAAGGCCACAAATGACTGTCCCTGCAATGCTATTAATACAATATACATTTATCTGAACTGAATAAAAATTTTAAATCATAAATTTATGAAAGATATTACACATTGAGGGTACAGTCATTTTTCTTCAATACCAGTTTCCTGCATTAATGAATATATTTTTCCAGTATTCAAGGTTGCACAGATAGTTGCCTTCAATAAATTTTATGAGTGAACCCTTTGGAGTTTAGGAGTGAACACACTTGGTGTTAATCTGTTGTTTAATTATGAATATGTCATAAAATCTCTTAAAGCCCACAGATGTGGCTTTCTTGATATTATACTCCATGTGAATGGTAGCGATAAGTGCTTAAAAGTCTTAAGCAAACGTAGAAATAAAATCCAACTTTTAGAATTAATAGGGTTTGCATTTTTTAGTAAAGAGGGCTGCACTACTTTGTGTGCTTAACTCTGCTCTGTCATGAGAAAGAGCAAATACTATATAAAATGAACAAATGCTGAAACCTGAAAAAATATTTAATGTTGGATTTATTTAACACCTAGCAAAATATCCATTTATACTGAATAATACTCAGATTATTGACATTCAATTCATTAATATTTGAGATGAATTTAATGTAACACATAGAACAAAGTACAGGAAATTCATATCTACGGTTATGGAAAGAAAATATTGTACAATATATCACTGTATTTATGTTGCAGTTGTATGCCAAATAGGGCTGAAACAACTAATTGATTAACCCCAGTGACCAGGCGATTTTACCATTGTCTGTCCAAAGAAACCCACTGCTGTTTTTACATTTCTGCGTGTTTGTGTTTAGCTCTAATTTTACTCATTTATGGAACCCACACATATTATGTACAGTTTTTCTCAACATTAAATGGACTATTTAATGATACCATTATTTCCATCAAATCGTATAATTTACTACAAAAAATATGAAATATGATGAAAAAATGGAAAACCACACTTTTTCTGAACTTTGACCCCCAAAATCTACAACTGTCAAAAAAAACCCAGCTAAGTTTCTAAAGATTCTGAGCCACATTGTAATCCAGCGTTAAAACGCGGGCGCAAGGGAGGAAAAACTGCACCTATAGTTTTCCCCCTTTCGCCCTCGTTTTAACGCTGGATTACAATGCAGGCGCAAAAAATGCTGCCTGCATTGTTTGCGGGCACTACCAACCCGCAATGCTCGTGGCAGCGCTGAGTGCAGCCGCGAGCATCCACTCAATGGAGTCCATAGGACTCTATTGAGTTTCCCCCTGCCGGTCACATGACCAGCCAGATCTCGCCTAGCCGGTTGGCGTAGTGATACACAGGGAGAGACTGTGGGGACTTACCCCCCCAGTCTTTCCCTGCTTCCGTCGGATAGAGGTGGCGGTCGGAGCCGCGGTCCTTGCTGCGGGACAGGAGGTGAGTATAGCATTCTGTTGTTTTTTTTTATAGGCTGGTGTTAACGGATTCTGCAGAAGCGGAATCCGTTAACACCAAGTCCAGGCTGTAGTTAACTTTTTGCTAACCACAGCCGGATGTTAATCAGTGCTAGTAGATTGTAATACTAATGCTGATTAACACTTTGAGCTCCCCATGTTAAGTATAGGTATATTTGGTATCATCGGAAAGGCCATGTTCTGGTCTTTCCATTGATACCAAAACATGACGTCTAGCTGCCACCGTTTGGGGGATATGGTGGTCCAAATGACCCCCCCTACCTCCACTTGGCAGCTAGGGGTAAACTACCCAAATTAAATCACCGCTCATATGGTGACGATGACAGTGGGTGGGGGGAGCCCCCGGAGGCTTGGCTGACATCCAAGAAGTCACCAACCTCTGGGAGATGACCACAATCTGGCACCAATTTGGATCAACCCTAAGGGGTTAAAGAGAGAGGCATCGCTGGAAAGGGCAGACTGTTTCCTTTCCAGCGGTGCCACTCTTTTTTTTTAACTCCCTGTAATGCAGGGTTTGAGTCCCCTGTGAAGTGTGAGTATGGAACCCAATGGCAAGCTGTGGGTAAGGAAATCAGGAGACGATGGAGAGTAAGCAATCTTTAGTGAATCATGAATAGTAACTGAAGTCCAGAAAACAATACGGTCAAAAGGTTGGAATGAAATTCGTAGGCAAGTCCCAGAAAGAACAACAGGAAATAACGAAGATGATGGCGTGGTCAATGGTACAATCCGAGTCGAAGGGTTATAGAAGGTGGCGTAGTCGGTGGCACAATCCGGGTCGAAGGGTTGAAGAAGGCAGCGTAGTCGGTGGCACAATCCGTGTCGAAGGGTTGAAGAAGGCAGCGTAGTCGGTGGCACAATCCGGGTCGAAGGGTTGAAGAAGACAGCGTAGTCGGTGGCACAATCCGGGTCGAAGGGTTGAAGAAGGCAGCGTAGTCGGTGGCACAATCCGGGTCGAAGGGTTGAAGAAGGCAGCGTAGTCGGTGGCACAATCCGGGTCGAAGGGTTGAAGATAACGTGGTCAAAGGATACGAGGAGCACTAGGAAACTGAGGCGGGAGGCACAGTAGAACCTGTTTAATGTGCTGGGAAGGAAGGCGGAATTAAATAGGGTTCATGGGATCATGGAAATACCTTTCACCTGGGTATTGTAGGTGGAGTTGAGGTACCTGGAATTTTGGTAGGTCAATGGGAGGCATTCGAGGATCTCCAGAGCAGGTGCCATGCAGTACCCCTAATCGGCCAGCTGAGGGCGCCAGAGTACCTGGTTTTATACTACTTAGGAGAGTTTGTTCTCGCGCGTGCGCACTTTCCTCTTCAGGACTCGGATTCAGTCGGCGGCGTGGGGCGTCTCCTGGCTCTCCCTCTCCATCCTGCGGACCAGGAACTTGGAGCGACGCGCCACGAGGGATCTCGGGTGAGTAGAGCACCTCTCCCAGCATGGCGGTCTGGACCGGGAGTGGGCCGAGGAGCGGGGCATGACACTCCCAGCCGATCAGAAGGGAGAGGAGTCTAAAGGGCCGTAGACAGGGCCAGATTTGCATCTCAGGAGCTTGCAGGCACAAAGATGTTGTCCCCCCCAACAAAAAAAGAAACATGCCAAAATGACTTTTTAAGTTTTTGTTTTGGGTAAAATATTTTTTATTTAAAAAAAAAAAAAAAGCATTTTGAAAGACTGAAAACCGTTTCTCTCTGCGCTCCATTCAAAAGAAGGATCAGAATCAGTTGCCTTAGTTGAGTTAGTGCAGTGCACATTGATTATTTTGTATGTAAAAGCATATTTTGCATTTTTGCCTCTACAGTAGAACAGAAAAAAAACATAAATTTAGCATTTTCTTTTTCTTTAGTTTTAAATTTTGGTCATTACATGTTCATGTTTGGTATCATTGTAAAGACCAGACTCTGACCTTTCCAATGACACCTCACTTAACCTTGTGCATTGTACAATTCAGAGATCCTGAGTTTCCAAGTACCCCTGTCTCTCCAAACTGCAGTGCCACGATCTAGGTTGGCGATGAAACAATGCATCGCATCATCAGCTTCACTTCTCTCTCAGTTTAACCTTATCATGCCCAAGATCTTGGTCTATCATCATGCAGTGTCTGCTATACTCTCTCTGGTAATTTTCTCCACACTCCCCCTGCTCCCTTTTGTTTCACTTACCTCAGTCCCTTATATAGTAAGGTCACAGGATGTCTGGCTTAGCACTTGTATGAAGTGCTGTTTTAGCAGGACAACTATCCTACGGGCAGGGTCGTCTGTTCCTTATGTTTTATTATTTATTACGTTATCTGTTTGTGCTTCCCCATTGTAAAGCGCTACAGAATCTGTTAGCGCTGTATAAGTACCTGTAATTGTAACTGTAGAGTAGAAGTCCTCCAGAATAAGGATGTAAGGAGGCCCTTTATCACCTCCCTAGAGAACAAACAGTAGGACCATATGTACACTTGGTTCCACTGAGAAATCTAGGCTGAAACATTTATTTAAACATTGGATTTCTAAATACGCAGGCTCGGTAGCTATAATCAATATGATGCAGACTATGGCAGGTGTTTAGAATGTAGTGAATGACATCATATCACTTGCTAATAACATTGCAGTAATTAATGTATCATTAACATCAATTAAGGGAAAAATCTAACAAAATATACCAGAGTATGAAAAATATACACATAAGGAAAAGAATGCCATTATTATGCTACGGTATTGGCTGCAAATATGCTTTTTTTGGGCATATTCATATATCGGTTTTAACGCATGTTTGATTGAATCATCTACTAATATGAAAAAAATGCAGAACATATCAAAATATAGTAAACAGCAATAGGTACACTAGTGGCCAAAATTGTGGCTACACCTTCTGATTTTGTCAGTTTTGGTTGACAAGAAAATTCCTCTGCTTCCCTGGTCTAGAAATAGCCCTGACTTGAATCCCATCGAAAATCTGTGGTCAAGATTGAAACGCATGATCTCGAGCAAGAATCCAAGCAACTAGCGAGGACTCATTGAGGCTACAATCAATTCCTGGCATCATCTGATCACTAGGGATGAGCTGTTCGGTTCGGACGGTTCGGAGTTCGGCCCGAACTTTGGTTGTTCGAAAGTTTGCGAACTTCGAAGTTTTTGGGTGTGTTCGGTTCGAGTTCGAAAAAAAAGGAAATTTTGAAAAAAGTATAGAAAATGCTTAAAAAAATACTAAAAAATCTAGAAATAAAGAGACTCTTTACTGCAGAATATTATAAGCAACGGTTTAATAGATATTGAATTGAAAACTAATGTGTACGTTCAAAGATTCTCAACTCTAAATTACCTCTGTTCACAAACGGGCATAAACACCAGGTGTTTTTAGTCTGTTCTAATGAATTTGATACTTTGTATGTATGTAGACTATACTGAGGGGTGTGGTGTCTGCTTTTGAGAAGTGTTAATTTCTCTCCTCTAATATGCTGCCTTTCTAATGAGACCAAACACGATCATGTAGAAAAAATACAAAATTTCCTCATTTCCCGCTTTTAACATCTAAAGCAATGTTATTTCTCACCTCGGGATTAAACATTCACAAGGTTATTCAGAGAGCGGTGAAAAGCAGGAGAATAACTGGAGAAGTGAAAATTCTAGGTCAAAATAGCCAAACCAGAAAAATTCTCCCATTTATCTCACTTTCCAAATCGGCTATTTGGTCTAGATTGTTCTCTTCTCCTGCCAGTTCTCCTGGCTTTCACCTCTCTCTCAGGGTTGTTCAGAGAAAGGTGAAAACCAGGAGAATGGCAGGAATTAGAACAATCTGGACCAAATAGCCGGTTTGCAAAGTGAGATAAGGCTAGGGTCAGACTAACGCATTTTTCGCAGTGACCGTCAAAAAGTGCGTCCGAACGCATTGCCGTATTTTTTCACAGAATGCGCGAAAACGGTCATACGATGCGCATTTTTGTGCGTGATTTTTTACAGATCCAAACCAGGAAACTTTGGGTGTCCGGACATTATGTTGGCCGGACATGAGCAGGGTCTGATGTCTCCAAATCACGCACACACGCCGCTAGCGGACGCAGCGCACTCTGTACGTCCGTACTAGCGGTTCTGCGTTCTCAAAAAAATGCGTTCATTTTTGACTTGCATTGCGCAGCCGTACTTTCGTGCGACCGTACTTCATATATTGGCCGTCATTTGCTGCTAGTGCGGCCGTGATTAAGTTAAATTATTAAATAGTTAAAAATTCGCTAGTCTGACCCTAGCCTAAATGGGAGAATTTTTCTGGTTTGGCTATTTTGACCTAGAATTTTCCATTCTCCAGTCACTCTCCTGCTCTTCAACGCTCTCTGAATAACCCTGACAGGGTTATTCAGAGAAAGGTGAAACTCAGGAGAATGACTGGAGAATGTAAAATTCTAGGTCAAAATAGCCAAACCAGAAAAATTCTCCCATTTATCTCACTTTCCAAATCGGCTATTTGGTCTCGAATTTTCCATTCTCCAGTCATTCTCCTGCTTTTCACCGCCAAAAAATCAGTAAACTTTTTCTGTGTGTCCAAAAATGTCTCCTCTTTTCATACAGACTGCCTCCCCAAGCAATTGTTTATGGATAGATTAAGGCTAGGGTCAGGCGAACGTGAAAAAGTGCGTCCGAACGCATTGACGTATTTTTTCACGGAATGCACAAAAACAGTCAGACGACGCGCATTTTCGGGCGTGATTTTGTACGGATCATCAATAAAACTCTTTTTGCGTCTGGACGTTATGTAGGCTGGACATTAGCAGTGTCTGACCTCTCCTAATCTCGCACACACGCCGCTATGCCGCAGCTGCGTACTCAGTACGTCAGTACTAGCGGTTCTGCGTTCAAAAAAAATGCGTTCAAATTCCACTTGCATTGCACGGCCGGACTTTTGTGCGGCCGTACATCGTATATTGGCCGTCATTGCCCGTCATCTGCTGCTAGTGCGGCCGTAATTATGTGCGCCAGAACGCACGTTAAAAGTGCGCTGGTCTGACCCCAGCCTAAAGGAAAAGCATTTACCGTCATTTGAAATGACATATTTCTATACATCCTAGAAATCCGCCACTTCACGGGCAGGTTATGGGGACCTCCTAGGCACGATATTTGAAGGAATTTTTCGTTTTTATTTTTAACCCTTATTTCATGGAAAACTGTCCCTTTAAAAAGTTTTTTTTTTTAACTTTTTGTCCTTGTTTCCTGTCCCCCAGGGCACTACCCGGACCCCCATACACCTTTTATGGCAAATATCTAGCATATATGCCCTCTTGGAGGGCACTCTAAAAACCGAATTTTCAGCCCCATTGACTTGTATTGAGTTCGAGTTCGGGTTCATTTCGGGAACATTTGGGAACATTTGGAAATTTCGGGTCCGAACCGAAATTTCGGGTCCGAACCGAACTCGGGGAGTGTTCGGCTCATCCCTACTGATCATCACAGAAGAGGATGACAAAAGACTTGTAGAGTCAATGCCTAGAGGGTGTCAGGCAGTAGGTAAGGCCAAAGGCTATCCAACATGTTAATGAAAAAACACATTGTGACAAACTTGAAATTATCTTTTTTTATGCTACTTGTATATAATAGACAAGATGCATTATGGTTAGGGATGCACCGATACCGATACTAGTATCGGTATCGGGGCCGATATTGCCGTTTGCACGAGTACTTGTTACTCGTGCAAACGGCCCGATACATCCGCCGATACCGGAAGCCGGCGCTGGGCCGGCTTGCCGGTATCCGCGGGGCTGGGGAAGCTGGCCGCGTGCATGAAAAGCACGCGGCCAGCGTTCCCCTTCGGCGCGCCAAATACTCACCTTTCCTGAAGTTCCGGTCTCTGCGCAGTGATGCGGTCACGTGGCCGCCGGGCGCTCCTGTGACGCGGCCTCTCGGCTGGAGGCAGCGTCACAGATGCGCCCGGCGGCCACATGACCGCATCACTGCCCAGAGACCGGAACTTCAGGAAAGGTGAGTATTTGGCGCGCCGAAGGGGAACGCTGGCCGCGTGCTTTACATGCACACGGCCAGCTTCCCCAGCGTTCGAGCGGGGGCCAATCCATGAGAGCTGCGGGGCAAATCCTTGAGAGCTGCGGGGCAAATCCATGAGAGCTGCGGGGCAAATCCATGAGACCTGGGGGTAAATCCATGAGAGCTGCGGGGCAAATCCATGAGAGCTGCGGGGCCAATCCATGAGACCTGGGGGCAAATCCATGAGACCTGGGGGTAAATCCATGAGAGCTGGGGGTAAATCCATGAGAGCTGGGGGCCAATCCATGAGACCTGGGGGCAAATCCATGAGACCTGGGGGCAAATCCATGAGACCTGGGGGTAAATCCATGAGAGCTGGGGGTAAATCCATGAGAGCTGGGGGCCAATCCATGAGACCTGGGGGCAAATCCATGAGACCTGGGGGCAAATCCATGAGACCTGGGGGTAAATCCATGAGACCTGGGGGTAAATCCATGAGACCTGGGGGCAAATCCATGAGAGCTGGGGCAAATCCATGAGACCTGGGGGCCAATCCATGAGACCTGGGGGCCAATCCATGAGACCTGGGGGCAAATCCATGAGACCTGGGGGCAAATCCATGAGAGCTGGGGGCCAATCCATGAGACCTGAGGGCCAATCCATGAGACCTGGGGGTAAATCCATGAGACCTGGGGGTAAATCCATGTGACCTGGGGGCAAATCCATGTGACCTGGGGGCAAATCCATGTGACCTGGGGGCAAACCCATGTGACCTGGGGCAAACCCATGTGAGCTGGGGCCAAACCCATGTGAGCTGGGGCCAAACCCATGGGAGCTGGGGCAAATCCATGTGAGCTGCGGTCAATCTCATATAAATTTTTATGAGGTCTGTTCCTATTGGAAAGCGTCACATGACATTAAATAAAAGTATCGGTACTCGGTATCGGTGAGTACTTTTAAAAAGTATCGGTACTCGTACTCGGTCTTAAAAAAGTGGTATCGGTGCATCCCTAATTATGGTACATTTCCAGCCAAAATTTGACTTATTTAATTTTTTTGTTGGTAAGGCATTCATTTACTATATTAAATTTTACTTGTGCTGTCACATTTTTTATATAAAAAGTACTTTAAACTGCAAAAGTTTGTAAAAATGTAAGGTGTATCTACAATTTTGGCCACCAGTGTACCTTTACATGTGAATATACTCCATATAGAACAAGCAATAACTCTAGTCACTATTACAGGTTTCCAAAGTAGAAGGTTCTGGCTATTAATCTAAAAGTTAAAGACATACATTGAAACTTCAGTGCTTTTTGGCATTTAATATTCAGGAACATTCATAACACATGTACATTTGTTTTAAATTATAAATTACTTTCTCCAACTCCAATGTAAAAATGCAATGTGCATTATATGATTTACTGAAAAGTTACACTTTTGAATAAAAGGGACACTCTACACATCCTGATCACATTATCTTTTAAAATTGGTCGGGATGTGTGGAGTGACCCCCCCCCCTCTGCCCCAATCAGGTTAAAAAGCTGGGTGAAGTCTGAGTTTCTCCCACCCACCCAGTGTCACCAGCAGCAGGGATTTTGAATTACCTGGCTGCTGGTGAACAGTGATGTCAGCACTTAGTGTGCCGACATCACACTCTTTCATAGTATCCTGATAGCGAGCATCTGAGAGAGAGGGTGTCGATGGATTGGTTCTGCACATGCAGCAGCTCTGATCCATCTCTCAGTGCAGACGCTACGGAATTATGTACATAAAGTGAACAAGTCTATAGTGATGCACACTTTGCGGATCCTACGTTTCACAATTTATACGTTAAAGTGGTCATGGTGTGTACAGTGTCCCTTTTAAGACTGCAGTGACCCAGTTTTGTCCGAAATGAATCATGTTAAGATAGATCAATGGAAGTTTATATAATGTTGCAAGAGACATACAAAGACACAGCCACTGATCCATGCTGTTTTAAACCAGCATGTGATATCCTTCACTATACTTAATGCCTGTAAAGGATGCTTTGAACTCAGGAACTTTAAGCAAAACAAGCCCCTCACCCTTGTGGTGATGCACATTTCTGCTGATGTTCAGTTAAAGCGCACACATTTCATTCATATAATGTTTAGCAGGTCTCAATGGTGCAACAGAACTGGTTAATTAGTTGGACAAACATCATTTTTTTTTTTAAAAGGACACTGTCTAGCTGTAACTAGATTACTTGTATAAACCCATTTCCAAAAAACACTTGCTACTTTTTTCTTTCGAGTAATTGCATGAAGAAAGGAAAAGCAAAATAAGTTTTTTTTAAATCTCCTGTTTCCATTTTGTTAAAGTTTTTCTTAACTGCTCGTGTTTATTTAATCTACCGTAATTAACAGTTAATAAGGTGAAAGGAGGATTTTTAGATAAAGCGGCAGGAGGTCTATTGTTCTCGAGACTGAGATTAAAGACAGAAGCTAAATGACATAAAATTGGAGCTTAAAAGATTTCTAATCGACTTCTTAGTGATGTCCATGGAATACATCCCACACAATACAATGATTTAAATCAGTCATTGACACATAGACTCCATTCTATGGCCATTGGCACAGCGTGAAGAGCAAGTGATGGAAAGATACTGGGCTAGATTACATTCCACTCAGTGGCGTAGCGTGGGTTGTCAGCGCCCTGGGGCCAGCCAAGAATTGTGCGCCCCCCCCAACCTGTGGACATGTTATCGATATTGCCCCAGCTCTCACATGAATATTGCCCCAGCTCACACATGGATTTGCCCCAGCTCACACATGGATATTGCCCCAGCTCACACATGGATTTGCCCCAGCTCACACATGGATTTGCCCCAGTTCATGGATTTGCCCCAGTTTATGGATACTGCCCCAGTTCATGGATACTGCCCCAGCACATGGATTTGCCCCAGCTCATGGATTTGCCCCAGCTCACACATGGATTTGCCCCAGCTCACACATGGATTTGCCCCAGCTCATGGAAATGCCCCAGCTCATGGAAATGCCCCAGCTCATGGAAATGCCCCAGCTCACACATGGATTTGCCCCAGCACATGGATTTGCCCCAGCTCATGGATTTGCCCCAGCTCACACATGGATTTGCCCCAGCTCTTGGATTTGCCCCAGCACATGGATTTGCCCCAGCTCTCATATGGATATTGCCCCAGCTCCGGATCCAGCAGCGGTTGAGGGGACCCAGATGCCGGGCAGCGGGAGTGCCTGCCGGCTGCCCGGTCCTGAACAGCGAGTCCGTCCTGTTGAAGGGGAGGTGGCTGCGTGCGTGCGCAGGTCACGCGGTCCAGCCAGTCAGGTGGTACAGAGACTCAGTACCACCTGATTAGACGACCACGTGACCTGCACCTGCACGCAGCCGCCTCCCCTTCAACAGGATGGACTCACTGTTCAGGACCGGGCAGCCGGCAGGTACTCCCGCTGCCCGGCATCTGAGTCCCCTCAACTCACGGGCCCTTGGGCGGCGCCCGAGGGCCAGGCGGGTCAGTCCGGGCCACAAGTTTTAGGGGCGCAAATTTCTTTTGAAATTATGCGCCCCTAAGAAAACTGCACCCGGGGCCACGGCCCCCCTGCCCCCCCCACGCTACGCCACTGATTCCACTTGCTAAAATGGGGACAATAATGGGGAAAACCTGCACCTGCAGGTTTCCCCATTTCAGTGTGACATTCCAGGGCAGGCGCTACTCCATCACCTTGCCCTGTAATGTAGCGCTACTCGTGGTAGGGCTTCCTCGCCGCCTCGAGTACCACATCCTGGAATCCATAGTGCTCTATGGAGGGTTGCATTGCTGGGCCACAAGCCCTGCGAGTCGCCACAAAGTGATCATGGAGGGAGACTGGGAACTATTTGTCCCTAGTCTCGCTCTGCTCCAGGAGGCAAGAATCAGCTTATCGTGCCAACGTTCTCGCCATGGGATGAGAGGTGAATAGTGGATTTATTGGGGGAGTGGTTTAGGTGGTGCTAAATGATTCAGCTGATCAGTTATCACCAGCTTTTAGGCGATGTAAAACATTTTTAGCCCATCGGTGCGGTAATTAACGCTAGAGCTTTGTAATACCTTAATTATCCTAACACTAATTACTGATTGTGCTTCCCATGTTAAGTATGCGATGCGCAAAGTACAGTAAACTCTTGCAAGCTAGCGCAATCACTGATGCACTAACGGATTTTTACCAGGTTTAGTTTTAAGGATGTAATATAAGGGGGCATGCGTTAAAGTCACTTACCATGGCGCTAACGCTTACTCATCCGAACGCGACAGTTACCTTTCAGTATTTAATCTAGCCCATTGGGGGGGGGGTAGTTTACAAGACAAAAGATCACACAATGGATGCACCCAGTGACGCATAGAGAGTAAAATACTAATTTTAACTAATCATACAAGAGAAAAACAAAGCACATGTAAGATATCAGCAACATAAATTAAACAAAATAAGGACATTTCATTTTTAGTTGTAGTAGTCCTTTAATTTTAGGCCTCCACTAAATCCATAATGGTGAACTATTCTTAGAGGTTCCTCAAAAAGAGCACAATCAGTCTACATATATTTTGCAAAAAAAACTTTCTGCTATACTTTTTACAGTTTTGTAATATTAATTGACATAAACCTTATTCTGTTAACCTTGCAACTACTGGATGTCTTTTAAAACATTTGGCTAGTACTCAAGAAAAGTGATAAGTTAACCCTTTCACTCACAAAGTAGAGTTATCTTGCCTTGTAATACTTTGAATAGCACTCATTAAAAAATTAACAACTTTTTAAAGCAAGAATAGTGTGCTCTCTGTGCAGAAACAAACTCCACTGTCCTATCTCTCCCAGGCACCTTGCAAAGAGATAAAACATGCTGCAAATAGAAGCCCCAAACCTCACTGTAACCAGGGCCGCATTAACATAGGGGCTGATGGAGCAGCAGCTCCAGGCCCATGTCTCGGAATGGGCCCAGAGAGAGGATAATTATGTCTGCATTGATGGGCATTTGGACCCCATATCTATAACTCCATAGCAGCTACAAGGTCATGTGAGGTATCACTGGAAAGGCCAGAGCATTTTCCATGTAACTATAACAGTAAAATAATATTTCTTTATTCTTTCTTTTTCTTTCTAACAGCAATAATTTTCACTTTTCAATTATAAAGTGATCAATGATGCTGCACTAACTCACCATCTCATTTCTCATGTCATCAACAAGTGTGGAGGTGATGGCACAATCCGTTATTGCGAATTGTTACATCAAAAACCTAAGCCACCGCACTGCAGCGAAGAGCACTGGGGGGACTTTGGAACCCTGCGTAGCTAATCTTTACAACTCACAAGGTAAAGTGAGATTTCATTGGACAGGTCAGCGTCAGGCCTTTGCATTGATACCAAATGTGACCATGTAAAATCTACAAGAAAAATATTTATTTACTTATTTTTAGTTCCAAAGCGATGGCATTGTCCATTTGTCACGTATAAGGCTGGGGTCAGACGAGCGTGATTTCTACGGACTGTACGTCCGTGCAGTACGGACATCGTCAGTATGGATGACGCAGTAGTGGTCACACAGTCCGTTTTTTCACTGAAGTTATTTTTTGACGGATGTAGGAGGGGAAAATAAATTACAATGAAAAAACATTCTGTCCGTCAAAAATGCTGGACGTATAAATGCAGTCTGTCTGACCTCGCTCCATCACTCACACACAAAGCTATGCAGACGTTGTGGACGTGGCGCACTACGCACGTCCGTTCTAGCAGTATTACGTTCTTGCCTAACCTGCGTCCGTTTGCCGCGGCCGTTGTGCGTCCGCAGTTCAGTGCGGACGTACTTCATGTGTCAGGCTCCAATGGACTTACTTTCATGCTATCACGGACGTACTTTTAGGCGCAATCACGGACGTGAACACTACGCTCGTCTGACCCCAGCCTTAAATGTGCAATACCACTGCCATTAATCACCATCTCATTTCCCACGCCGGGAGAAAGTCAGTGTTTTATACCTGTACATAGTCATATTATTCATAAGACACCATCCTCCAAAACACAAGGGAAATATTTAATTTTTTGGTTAAAATTGTATATTTTCACAGAAATATGCGGTAACAGGTACCCATATCAATTTTAACAAGAATTCACTATAGAATATGTAGCGCTCACTCCCGGAGGAGCCGCTGAATTTAACCTCGGGTTAGTCTCACCGCACTAGGGAATAAATATACACCAGCACTGTTGTGGATTTTATAGATTATATACTTTACTGATCCCAATAAAGTGGCATATATAATGTGAATACGGTATATGAACGACAGGATTTCGTAATGCGAGAAAAACACGCGGCGGCAAAAGGAAAGTTTAACCCCTTTGTTTCTGGAGTGTAAGTCCCGCAAAAGTAATGTCCCAAAAAAGGTGTGTGTGTGCGATTCAGGTACCCAGGTACTATATTCAACTGGCCAGTGAATGGATTGAGCAATTCTTCGACTAGTCACGTTGGGGCCCTGTAGATTTAAACAATACTGCAGCGTGCTTTGTTTAAACTTGGACTGTGGCCTGGAAGGCCTCTCACCCATCTGCTGGACAATCTGTTCCGCTGTCCGATCAAGGATCTCTCTCCGCTTGATTATACTGGAACTCTGTGCCACCGGATCCACTTCTCCTGCTTGTCCGTTTTTGGTAACGAGAATTACGGCCTACAGCCTGCACTCCCAGTGGATCATCGCGGTCTCCTTACTCGGGGTTCAAACCGGAACGTTGTGTCTGCGCAAAACCTCTCAGCAATGTGTGGATAGGTCTCCGCCAGCACTGTCTCTGATTCTCAGCACCCACAAGGCAGCTCCTGCTCTCCGGCCTGGTCTCAATCTCTGGCAGTCCCACGTGCGTCTTCCACCTTTCGTCGCTCGGCTCACACTGGCTCTCCTTCGACCAAGGCTGCGGATGTCCTTCGCTCTCTCCCACCCACTTCCTGTCCCCGCCGCAAAGCATGATGGAAAACGTAGTCCTGTTGTGTCCAGTATACTTTACATTGCGCTTATCTCCCTCTGGTGGCCAAACCCGAGCAATACATCAACAGAGTTTTTTAAACAGCGCTACAAATATATAACCACAAAGGTTTGGATGATAGAAACTGAAAAAAAATATTTACACGCTGGAAATGATTGAAATCTGAATGGAAATTTCCTCACACATTATCTGCCTGGTTAGATATACCTGTATCTGCCTGGTTAGATATACCTGTATCTGCGCTATTAAATAACCTAAAATATGTTTTCATTTCATTAAATTCCAAAAAAAGCCTCCAAAATCTTCAGCACCAGGCCCATAGAAATCTTAACAAAGAAAAAAATGTCATCTGCGCTTACTCCAATTATTTGTCTTTGTTTTTGTGTCTTTGTTTTGTATCTTTGTTTTGATCCCAAAGTGGATTTTGTTTCTGGGGGAGCATAAATAAAGGCCCACCAGTCTACCTCATGTTTGACAAGCAGCATGAGCAGGTATGGTTTGCTATGTAGCAGCCTGTGGTTTCATTTTGGTTAGGACTCGCCCTTTTAGAGGTGCCGTGACGTTGGCGGGCGAGCTAGTCTTATAATGGCCATTAATAAGAAACCAAACCTCTAATTGTGTTTAGTTTCACACGGTATAATTGGAGTAAGCGCAGATGACATTTTTTTCTTTGTTATGTTCTACACATGTTGTTGGGCTGGATGCGTTTGGTGGTTGCAGCCAACCCTTCGGGGAATAGGCGCGACCCCACCCCTCCTGCACCATAGAAATCTTAATCTGGCCCTGACTGTAACAAAACGTTCAAGCAAATTACTGCTACATTAAAGCAGCAAGGGAGAGGTCAGAATACAGGTAGAGCTCTGGGGTCACTCACTGCTGTACAAGGATAAGATTCAGGGGGTTATGATGATGACTGAAAATACTTGTACAGTACAGACATTTGTGTTACTGTAAAATACAGGCATAATGCATCATACAAATAATATTTTTATATTGTGCTGGTGTTTTTTAGAAGCTGCATTGCTAATAATCTCATTATGATAACTACAAATCCCCATAAGCAGGATATTTTACCATGTTTATTTTTCAATTTTATCTCAGTATTTGACACAAAGGCCATTTTTGCCGGTATGCTGATGATGCAGACCTCCTGTGACACTGTGCAAGATAAAGTTCTGAATTTTTCATTCCAATATTATTTCTGTAATGGATAAACAAATACATGAAAAATTAAAAATTAGCTAATTTACATTATTTAAATTTTTTTACTTTCTATTTTCCCTTTGTTTAATTGTTACTTATGTATCTCGTATATCAAATAAATGTTATGATAAAAAAGATTCAACAAAAATCACTTGGTAGTGTAGAGGTTAAGCACAGTAATCAAAATCCATCATCCTGCCTCTCTCCAGGGACCCTGCAAAGAGGTAAAACAAGCTGCAAATAGAAATAGAAGCCCCAAACCTCACTGTAGCGAAAAATTCAAACACATTACTGCTGCAATACAGCAGCCAGGGAGAGATTGTGAGTTGCCACGGGAATAGGGCTCTCGTTTCCTCCTGTACTGGTTTGTCAAATGTTGTTCAATGTATTGTAACCTTGTCTATATTGTGCCCATTGTACAGCGCTGCAGAATATGCTGGTGCTTTATAAATAAAGAATACTAATAATAATACAGGGAGAACTCTGGGGTCACTCACTGCTGAAAAAAATAACAATCGTGCTTAATGTGTTTGAACAGGTAATAGAGCAGAGTATCCCCAGATACAGTTTGGTTATCCTTAAGATCACCCCTGCACCAGTCCATTAATCTCTCCGATATAATATATAAAAAGCACATAACAAAATGTGCATATACGCCTTTGCTTCAATGGCTTTACAAGCTCCCGATAACTTGCCACACTTGCTTCACAGTCTGCCATCTGGTGGATAAATATCCAGTGTAGCAGTCCGGTTTAAGGTTCCCCAGTCCACGGGCACAAAACACAAAGCTCGACACGTTTCATGGGTTGGATCCCACTTCCTCAGGAGTCACTCACTGCTGTACAGGAATAAGATTCAGGGGTTAAAGTAGGGCATAGCTAAATCTGTGAAAGGCTCAAAAGTCATTAAATCAATAAAGTGTCCCTTAAAAACACGTCAAACATACTATTCTGAAAGTTTCTGATTTTTAAACTCCATTCCCGACCAGTCTGAATCATTAATGATTTTCTAAGTTAAAAAAATCTAGAAATTTGGCTAAGCATGCGTACAAGTTGTATTGTTATGTGTGGGAAGTGATGTAAACATTTAGCATGTGTGAAGAAAGATTTTATCAGGGAAGCCTTACATTTAGACATTAGAACTGAGAGTGCATACTTTAGCTTCTTTGAAAGTATTGGTATTATTAATACAGAATTATTCATTGTACATTGTTAATACAATAAAAGATTTCTAATGCCTTCAGGTGTCTAAACGAGCACACAATGCCCAAGGTGCTAACATGTTTTAAACCCAGCTGGGAATGTGTCTGAATTACATCTTCCCAGCTGATCCTGCATGAAGAACATAACTGCAGTAACTCCTTTTGGCCACCAGGTGGCCATAGGTTATTACAGTAAGGGATACATTGGGAATATTCCCAAACATTTCTTACTGTATAATAAATTAAAAATGATTTTACAAAAAAACACACTGGTTACTCAAAACCTTTTTCTAGAAATTCCTTGGTAGTGAATGGGTTAAGCAAACATTTCTTTACAACTTTATTACAAAGTTTACACATTTTAGTGTTTTTTTTGTTTCCTTTAATAAATCTAAACTAGTCTGCATATTTTCCAATAACAAATTGCAATCAGCCTCAAAGTATATAAATAACCTTTCACTCATTGCCAGACAGTTTAATTTCTGAGACTTTTCCCTGCATGTAATCCTTCTTAGTAACTAGAATTATCAGGAAAACCCAAGATAAGTTGAATAAACCACCGCCTGCTTATTTTATGGAGTCTAACAGGAAAGGAAAGTGGTGCAGAATATTTAGTATATGTACATGCATTTAGAAATATTATTTGTACATGCAAATTGGTACTTGGGATATTTAGGAAAGTGGAATTTAGATTCAATTGGTCATAATAAAAATACATTGAATTTTGACCTGAGTCTATGGTTGTCATTCTGAGAGGAGAAGGATACAATGTAATTTAAGCCTGAAAATTAAAACCATATCTCTTACTGGCTATTAAAACTGGCTGGAAAAGATTGGAATATGGTGATAAACTGAGAAGAATTGTAAAGGTGGGAAATCATTAGTGACGAAACAAAATAAAAAATGGTAACATACCAATGTCATTCTAATGCATTCTGCAAGAATATTTAACATTATTTTCTTTTTTTGTGGTTTTAAGCAATAGGAATTTTAAATTGTGGTAAATAATTCTTTTATAAACCGTTCTTATTTTTAAACTAACAAAATTCATAGGGGGGTTTCATTGCTGGCTGGAATCTACAAGTCCCAAACTAATTAACTATCTAGAAGTGATCTACAGCTTATCACCTTGCGTTCTCTGAGGTTTATACCATTTTAAATTCACAGCCACATCTCTCTAGGGAAATAAAGATTGCTGCCTATTAAAGAAGGGGACAGAAAAAGGCACCTTCACTGGCGACAGCCTGTACAGGAAAATAATACTGTAATCATTCCCTCCAATCATCTGAAAAGGATTAAATCTTCTGCTTCTAAAGTAATGTTCCAATTGAGCCTTAGGGAAGAATAATTCATGATTAGGGGGAAGGCTGGTCTAGCAAATGTGAACATTATGTCCATTACTTAAACACACTTCCTGGGATGACTGCTAATGTACCCAAGGGACCTTGCAGCAGCAGTAACTGATAGGAGCAATGAAATAGGCCGACAAGGACAAGAAGTATTATCATCTGCATTCTGCAGCACTACATAGACTTTGCCACGGCTAAATCACCACCTTTGGTAAATAGCTAGGATAACTCATTTTAATAGAAGAATTCTTCTCTTCTTTATGTGTATTAAACAACACACTCTTACGGGTTGTGGTAGCATATTGATTCGTTGGAAAGGCAGTGTGAATACCAATTCTGTAATTTGTTTTATTTGGGGCTTAGCTATACTTGCTATGCATAGTGTATTAAACATTCAATAGCTCAATTTAATTCTTCCAGCCAAACTGAACAGCATGCCTCACCAGGGAGTGATTATTCCACAGTAGTATGCTAGTTGCATTACACTGTTTCTAGCATTAGCATTAATTCCAGTGTATATCAAATGTCAGTCCTTTATAAATATAGTGATGTTAACAGTAAACCTTGTCAGCTGCAAGGTTAGAACGAAGAAGATACAGCCAGACTGCTAGATATAGTTATATTTATAGTAGAAATACATGGATCGGTACTCTACGGATATAGTAGTGCACAATATATTATTGTGTTTTAAAGTTTAAGTTTCAAAATTAAAATTTCAACCTTCACACATACAGTGCCCCCCCCACTAATATTGGCACCCTTGATAAATATAAGCAAAGAAGGCGTTGAAAAATTGTCTTTGTTGTTTAACCTTTTGATCTTTTGTTTACAAACTATAGAAACTTACTTTGCTCTCCGGCGCCATCTTGCCTCTGTGACTTGAGTTCCATCGCCATATTAGAATACTAGAAGGGAATGTGCATGCGTTGCTTCTCATTACTTTAGCTCCATCTTACTTCTGGGATGTGTGATTGTCAGTCATTCTCCCGATTTTTTAAATTGTTTTTTGATGTCTCCGGGCAATATCACCTCCTTATCGCTAGCACTCAAATGAGTGTTAGTGCTTGGTTAATTGAGGTGATAGCATGACGCATAGATCACCTCCCTATCGCTAACGGGTTAAAAATTTGCTTGCTAATCAGTATTACTGCTTTTTAGCCCCAGCTCACTGTAATTTGCGCTTCCCATGATAAGCATAAGGAGAGCAAAGAGTAAGCGAAGAGTAATTAGCGTTGGGATCAAAAAGTCCTAACACTAATTTCTCGATCCGCCGCTTCTGCCCACCTGGAGCAGAGTGAGACTGGGGGAAAAAAGTCCCCAGTCTCCCTCCGTGATCACTCCGCCAACCTGCAGGAGCTCGTGAAAGGCGAGATTCTGCTGGTCATGTATCCCGGCACTAGAAGCCTCCATGGAGTTCTAGAAATGGGGTTAAAAAAAACCAACAATTGAAAGTTTCAAATTGTAAACGTTTGCAAAAAAACTACTGAACGAAAATGTCTGGAATTAACATATAAGGTCCTATGAATAATAATAAAAAGGTCTGTTACGGAAAAAAAACGGCATTTAAAAATAAAATGGCTGAAAAAATCCTGAAAAATACCTAAAAATAATAAATAAACGTGATTCGCCTGATTAAACCTGAAACTACCGAACATCAGGACATTTCACTGATATTTCACTTCTGTTCGGTGTTCTGAGAATAGGTTAGCCATAGTTTCTCTATGGGAATTCCGCTGCTGCCGAACAGCACTGTATTTTACAGGCAATTCGCCGAAATTTGGCGAACTGCCTGCTTTCTGAATAGCCGAATGGCCACGGAAATGCACTGTACAGGGAAATTCACTGTTAGGTGCAATTTTGGGGCCAGAACGGCTGTCTCTGAATAACCCTGATTGTGAATTAAAGCTTAGATAACGTTATAACAATGGCCAGACTGCATTCTTAAGCTAAACAAACACCACAAAGCCGCTGCTTGTGATATGATATTCATAGATAGTTTTATGACTTACTTATTCACTCTTTAAAAAGCAAATGTTCGGTCGACTTCCGGGAGGCGGGCCAAGTGAATGGCCGCTTTTACATTGAGCTCTGTGCGGGACGCACAATTACCCCCTCCGTTGACTGGATTTTTTAACACTTTCTGAGGTACCGTGCCTTGCAGGAGCTCTTTTAACCTCTGCTGCACCGAACTCTGATCAAGATCTGGCTGGATCCGATCTCGCAGCGCTGACATCCCCGGAGTCGTCAGGCCGTAAGTGGGCCACCTGTCCTAGCCTACCTAGGAACCTCGGATCTCCCTCCCCTGTGACCCTGGTTCTACCGATCCATTGGGAGCGCCGAGCGAAGCCGGTTTGGGACAGATCTTGGTGGGTGGAGGAGCATCGCCTCGTATCAACTCGGGGGGGAGCGGGACCGCCATCTTGCCGGCGCCACGAGGTGGAGTGGTGCTCCTTCGGGCTATTCACGGGACTTGCTGGAGGCCGAACACCTGCTTCACTGGAGGTTGCTCGGCGGCAGCGCCGTCTGTGGAGTAGTGAGACTCCCCGTGTGCCGACCGTCCTGCATTGTTCGGAGTTAGATTCCCAGACCCCCAGCGAGCCCCCCCCCCGCCTTTGGCGTCGGACTGAATCCCGGGCACGGATATTGCAGCCCTTCTTGCTGCCCTACCATTCTGCTGGCACAACGTCCTTCTGGCATAGGGGACGGCGATTCAGGGAAGCCGGCCGCCATCTTGCCGGGGCCGCGTGGTGGAGTTCCAGCCTCAGATGAGTGCCGAATACGGCAGAGGGAAGTCAGGTGCTTGTCCCTCAGTTTTTCCGCCCTGGGGTTCCCCTGGGGCATCCTAAACAATAATTTTTCTCAGTCCTAGGGATCCCCTAGGGCACTACTCTCAAATTTTTCGGTCTCCTTTAAATAAGAGGCATCCCACACGGACTGAATTTTTTTGCCAGGTCTCCTGGGGTGACTTCCTAGACCTTCACGGCCCTGTCTTGTTGGGCTTTTGGCTCTACACGATTGCAGTCTGAACACACTCCAACCGACCTTTCAAACAACAGTATTCTCCTACACACCAATCCCTACGACTTTTTACCTACGTGCCACACCTTTTTGAGCAACGGGGACAAACAATCGGAAAGGAGGGAAAAAGGGAAAAAAAAAAAAAAAAAAAAAAAGGAAAATAATAATTTTTTTCAGTCCCCTTTAACTGGGGGGCGTCCTGTCTCATAACGAATTTTTCATATAGTTGGTGGTCTCGAGACCCCCGGCTAGTTTACTTTTCCACATCTACATTTTTTCTACATCTCCTCTGATTGGGGGCGCCCGCACTCCTGTCTGTCCCTGTGGTTTAGCTGCGGATTTACCCTACCACTATTCCTAATTCTAGCCACAAGCTGAGTTCAGCCTTGGACGCTCTACCTCTTCTTCAGCATGGAGAAATTTGTGTCTTCCAGCAAAACAAACAAGAAAACCTCGGATAAATCATCATCGAAAGTGTCCTCAAAGCTATCTCAACGATTGACTCTGCCATCCTCCCCGTCTACTACTCCTTTTGACCCCCAACTGGATTTATCGCAGTCAGCGCAATCAGCCTCTCCCTCGTCTGGCGACAGTCGACAAGACCCCCGAGTCTGCATGGCGGACATCTCAGCGGTGTTGTCCCCCCTGCTTGATGAAAAACTCGGACGACTGTCCTTGACCATTGAATCCGTCTTATCGCAGTTGACATCGCAAGCACAAAGGCTTACAGAAGTCGAGGAACGGGTCTCGACCCTTGAGGATGACGTTAATCCACTGAAGGCACAGGTGGACGCACAGCAATCCGTTATTCAAACACTGACAGAAAAATTGGACGACTTGGAGAATCGGAGCCGTTGCAATAATTTGCGTGTGGTGGGCCTCCCGGAGACGGTGAGGGGCCGAGCCTTGCAAGAATGGGCTTCCAACTGGTTACCTACTCAATTGGGCTTGGATGCCCCTGACCTTCCCTTGGCTGTGGAGCGAGTACACAGAGTGGGCCCTGATCTAAATCCGCAGGCGGGACGACCTCGCGTTGTCATCATGAGACTTCTCAACTTTGTTGACAAATCTAAACTATTGCAAGCCTTTCACAAGGCCAATGCTTTGGATTATAATGGAGCCCCGCTGAGACTGTTTCAGGACTTTTCGGCTTCTGTGTCCCTGAAGCGAAGGGCTTTTTCGCCCTTGTGCACGGAATTGGTGGCAAAGGATATTCGTTTTTCGTTGTTATATCCGGCTCGTCTAAGAGTGAATTTTAATGGAGCAACCCACTATTTTGATTCCCCGGCTGAGGTAAGCGCAGCTCTCCTCCCAGGGCAATTCCATGGAGGGTCGACATCGCCTCTTCCTCCTCGTGTGCCATCTACGAGGGTGCGCGCAGGGAGGTCATGACGTGGTCGTAACTGGACTTCATTCTACCTTCGCTTCTTTAAACTATGACACAATTCTTGTTTGTTGTGATGCAGCTAATGCTCTCCTTTTCCCTTAGGTTGTGCTTCTTGAGGTTGGATGTTGGATGGTTCATAGCCACATCTGATCTCTGGGTCCTGTTGATCCTTTTGTTTTTGTCTATGTTACGGTTTAGGTTTATTTCTGAACCCTCTTTACAGGTTTTGGTTCCATATAAGAGTAAAAATGTATTGACGCTCAGAATCAGGATATTTAGTCTATTACGTGTTCCCCTCACTGGGCTCCAGGGCGGTAGCTGGGACGACCCTGGTCCCCCCTTTAGGAGTGGCTATGCCATATTTCCTAGGATAGGCACATTATGGTGCCCCCGTCAGTCCGAGACCCTCCCATGACATCTCTTGAGCCACCTACCCTTAAAACCTCCCTCAGACTCCTCTCTTGGAATGTGGAGGGTTTAAACTCTCCCGTCAAAAGGAAAAAGATACTTGCTCACTTAGCCACGTTGAAACCCGATGTGGTCTTCCTACAAGAAACCCACTGGTCTTCCCCAGATAACCATCTCCGATCTCCCTGGATTGGGTATCAAACTTCTGCCCCTTTTACGAATAAAAAAAGAGGCACTGCTATCCTTCTAAATAAATCTCTGCCGTTTATAGTCCTTGACGAAGCTAATGACTCCCACGGTCGCTTCTCCATTGTATTGCTGTCAGTTCTGGGAGAGACCTATTTATTAGTGAATGTCTATGCCCCTCACCCTCCCCACTTACAATTTTTTTCCGATCTCTACACGACTCTCCTTCAATATACTTTTACACATTGTATTATAGGCGGGGATTTTAATGCGGTGTTGGACTAAGTCCTAGACCGCTCTCATGTAGGCTCTCGCCCTGCACCCTCACGGGCTTCAGTTGGCCCCATGTTTTTAAAAGACCACCTAGCTCTGTTCGACGCCTGGCGTTATGTCAACCCTGAAGGGAGAGACTACTCATTTTACTCACATCCCCATGATTCCTTTTCCCGTATAGACATGTTCCTACTGTCCACGACTTGCTACCACTCCATAGTTGACGCAACGATAGGAATGATACACATTTCCGACCATGCACCTGTCACGGTAGATCTACAGTTAAAAACGCCACTCCCACGCTCCCGAAATTGGCGCTTTCCCACTACTCTCCTCCATTCCAGTGATTTTAAGGCACACCTAGATCTTAGCTGGAACAACTACCTAGACGATAACTTGGAACATGTAGATGATGTTAATTTGTTTTGGGAGGCGGCTAAACCGGTCATGAGGGGTTGCATAATTGAATATATGTCCTGTAAACGTAAAGAAGTTAACAAAAGACTGCTAGAGGCGCACTCCTCCCTAGTTAATTCCTATAGAACTCATGTCGCACACCCTACCCCTATCACGTCAGAACAGTATAAGGCGGACAAACAAAGCTACGCTAAAATAGCCGACGAAAAGGCCCAGTATTCCTGGCAGCACCAGAAAAATCGTTTTTTCCGCTGGGGCAACAAACCAGGGAAACTCCTGGCCAATCTACTGAAATTGCAACGCCCGTCGGTCCCGACAATAACTAGAATTAAGACCCCCACGGGTGAAATGTTAACTGACCCATCAGACATCAATAGGTTTTTCCGTGACTATTTTGAGACATTCTATAAAGCTGAACTTGATGAGTGGAAAGTCCAGGCTAAATTTTTTGTAACAGCAGGAATGCCGGAACTAGATCCCGAGACAAGAGATAAACTAAATGCTCCAATTAGCTCCAGTGACATCACAACAGCAATTTCTCACCTCCGTTCCAATAAAACCCCCGGCCCGGATGGCTTCTCTGCAGAATATTATAAACTGCTTGAGGGCCATCTTGTCCCCCACCTCACGACCTTGTTCAACAATATACTACAGGGAAAAGTCCTGCCACCTTCCTTTAATGCGTCTCGGATGATAATGATCCCTAAACCCGATAAAGATCCTTTACTAATAACGTCCTATCGCCCAATTTCCCTATTAAATACTGATTTGAAATTATTATCGGCCATAATGGCTAGGCGTCTGCAGGCCCCGCTAACTCAGTTTATCAACCCCGCTCAAACAGGGTTCTTGACAGGCCACCACTCCACGCAAAATGTCAGAAAAGCCCTGGCTGCTATTTGGTCGTCAAATAGCCGCACTCACTCGTCGGATTTACTCCTTAGCTGCGATGCCGATAAGGCTTTTGACCGCATATCATGGTCCTATCTACGACGATTCTTGAAATATCACTCCTTTGGTGTCCCAATACTTAATTTGTTTAATGCTTTATACGATAATCCTTCCGCTACGATCACGACTAATGGCCTTAATTCCACCCCTTTCATACTGGAACGGGGCACGCGTCAGGGTTGCCCACTTTCCCCTCTATTATTTAATCTAGCGTTAGAACCACTCTTACGGATTTTCCAAACATGCCCGGATCTTAGCGGGATACGCATAGGTTCCCAGGAGGTCCGCGTAGTGGCTTTTGCTGACGATCTGCTCCTCTTTCTGTCCCACCCCGACAAGGGACTCCCAACCCTTTTGACATATTTGGAAGAATTTCACCTAGCATCGGGATTTAAGATTAACTATGATAAAACAGTAGCAATATCGTTGGGTACGGATTGCGGAAACTCGATAGGGCAGCACAGTCCTTTTCGCTGGTGTCAAAGGGCGACTTTTAAATATTTAGGGGTGTTACTACCGACAAATATCGCAAGATTATACGAGGTTAACATACCTCCGCTCCTGTCTCAACTTAAGAACCAGTTAGCCTCCTGGGAAAAACTTCCGTTGTCTTACTTGGGGAGGTGCAGTCTTATAAAAATGGTCGCATTTCCACGTCTCCTATACCCGATACAAATGCTCCCTCTACTCCTCAAACTTAAGGATATAGCACAAATTCACGCTCTGTTTACCAGATTCATCTGGAGCGGGGGAAAACCACGCATAGCACTACGTAAACTTCAGCTTCCCTATACTATGGGAGGATTGAACTTACCTGACATGTATTCCTATAATATTGCAGCACTGTACCGAATAGTGGCGGATTGGATCGCGGACTCATCTAGGTACACGGATTGTGCCTTGGATCGAGCCATGTCTTTCCCACTATCCCCATTGGCTTTCCTTCACACACCACTGTCCAAACCAGAGATCTAATCCCTTGCTTTTTACAGGACGGGAGGCGTGGTATCGAGCACGTAAACTGCGGGGCTTGTCCTGGACATCCTCGATTTTCCAACCATTAATACGTAACCCTGCTTTCCAATCTGGCTCAGCGGCCTCTGCCTTTCGGGTCTTGGCGACTAAAGGTCTAACTCAAATAGGTCATCTGTTGTCGGGACCAGCTCACTCTCTTATCTCCTATAGAGATTTGTGTGTACTGGCGGCCCCTGCCCCCCTTCATTCGGTATATTATATGCAGCTGTCGGCATTTGTATCAACACAGTTAAATACCTTAAACCCACAGGACTTTTCCAACCCCCTTGATACTCAGGCGTCTTTGGGTCCGTCTACCGCCTCGTTTCGCGCTCTGCTTCGGCCTCAATTTGATTGGTCGGTAGCGACCACGGGCCTCGCAGCCTGGTGTGTTCAACTTCCCAAACAATCACCCTTTACCTTAATTTCGGCCACTAATAATTCACGTAAACAGATCCCCTCGTCTCAATATGATGAAATGTTTTTGAAATTATTACATGGCGCCTATATAGCCCCGGATAGATTGGCCCGTCTAACACCTCTCAGCTCTGGCCAATGCCTCAAATGCATGCATGCTAACGCGGATCTCTTTCACTGCTTATGGTCCTGCCCATTAGTGTCAAACTTTTGGAACTCCATACGGAGATTCGGTGTTCGGATCTTAAATATAATAGTACCTACCACCCCAGACTGGGCGTTGTTTAACCTCCTCTCCGACAGCGAAAGACGTGGACTGGGCAGGAATCAGAGGGCCCTATTAGGAGTGCTATCCGCAGTAGCTAGAAAGGCCATTTTGGGGAACTGGATTGCTACCTCTCCCCCCACATTTTCTATGTTTTATTCCCGCTTTTATGCTATTTTTCAACATGATTGGGTAGAGACTGCTCTGCATAAAGACGATAAAGTACAACAGTTTTTCGAAAAATGGGAGCATTTCATGTCATGTCTGCCGGAAAATGTCGTTGTAAAACTAAAAAGTGATTTTGAATATACTAACTGGTACCTGACGAGATCCCTATCGTCCCCTCCCTTACGACCTAACGCTAAGACACTCCTAGAACTTACAGAATTTCTTGGGGTGTTACCATCGGCTTAATGTGTAAATATATCAAGGCTTCTCTTGTCGACTGTGGGATGGGAGAGATGTCTTCCTAAGTGGGAATGTGAGTATGCATATTGTACTGTGAACTGAGTTTGTCAATTCAAAAATAAAGTTTAAAAAAAAAGAAGCAAATGTTCTATGTCCCCACATTATAATACTTTAGTTTGAACTTGGCTGTATTCCCATTAGAAACTTCATATATCTGAATATACGTATAGTTTCTCTTCATAAAAACAAAAAGTACAATATTTAGTGTGCATATAAATCTCATTCATTCATTTTATTATTACAAATTGTTGGCACTATTACATTAAGTATACATTTTTGCGCCATAATCGTATAATTTATTAGAAGGTGAAAATATTACTAAACCTTAAAGGCAAACAGTACATTTGTAAGACTAGATAATTTCCATTACGTATGAAGGGTACCAAGCTCTTGGCACTATTCTATCATCTACTAACATTTATCTCTATCAATGATTTCAGCAACTTTGAAAAATCGAAACAATCAGGTGAATAGGCTTTGGGCTTCCAAAGCAAACGCAGAAGAGAAAATAGCTCAGTCAGTAAAAAAGGGGATAAAACATTTTTTAGATACATAAACGAGAAAAGAAAAGTAAAACAAGGATTAGTTAGATTAAAAACAAAGGAAGGAAGGTATGTAGAAGAGGATAAAAGTCTCGCTGACTGCCTCAATGAATATTTTTGTTCAGTCTTTGCAGAAGAAAAGGAAGGAAAGGGACCTCAGTTAGGAGGAAACACAAACGAGACATTTACATATCAGTTTACAGAGGAGGAGGTTCTACAGCAGCTGTCTAAAGTAAAGACAAATAAGTCAATGGGGCCTGATGGGATCCACCCTAAATTATTAAAAGAGCTCAGTGATGTAATAGCAAAACCGTTAACAGATTTATTTAACCAATCCTTGCTAATGGGAGTCGTCCCAGAAGACTGGAAATTAGCAAATGTTGTGTCCATTCACAAGAAGGGTAGTAGGGAGGAATCTGGGAACTATAGGCCAGTTAGTCTTACGTCAGTAGTGGGGAAATTAATGGAAACCATGTTAAAGGAAAGGATTGTTGAACATCTAAAAACAGATAGATTACAGGATCAGAAACAACATTGGTTTACCTCAGGGAGATCATGCCAAACTAATCTTATTGATTTTTTTGATTGGGTAACAAAAATAATAGACACAGGTGGTGCAGTAGACATTGCTTATTTAGATTTCAGTAAGGCTTTTGATACTGTTCCGCATAGAAGGCTTATCAATAAATTGCAATCTTTGAGCTTGGATTCCAATATTGTTGAATGGGTTAGGCAGTGGCTGAGTGACAGGCAACAGAGGGTTGTGGTAAATGGAGTTTATTCGGCGCAAGGTCTTGTTACCAGTGGGGTACCTCAGGGGTCAGTACTTGGACCCATTCTATTTAATATTTTTATTAGTGATATTGCAGAAGGTATTAATGGAAAAGTATGTCTTTTTGCTGATGACACAAAGATTTGCAACAGGGTTGACGTTCCTGGAGGGATCAGCCAAATGACAAATGAATTAGGTAAACTAAAAAAAAGGTCGGTGCTGTGGCAATTGAGTTTTAATGTGGATAAGTGCAAGATAATGCACCTGGGACGTAAAAACCCAAGGGCTGAATATAGAATATTTGATACAGTCCTAACCTCAACATCTGAGGAAAGGGATTTAGAGGTTATTATTTCAGAGGATCTAAGGGTAAGTAGTCAATGTAATAGAGCAGCAGGAAATGCTAGCAGAATGCTTGGTTGTGTAGGGAGAGGTATTAGCAGTAGGAAAAGGGAAGTGCTCATGCCACTGTACAGAGCACTGGTGAGACCTCACTTGGAGTACTGTGTGCAGTACTGGAGACCGTATCTCCAGAAGGATATAGACATCTTAGAGAGAGTTCAGAGAAGGGCTACTAAAATGGTGTACGGCTTGAAGGAGAAAAGTTAACAGGAAAGGCTTAATGATCTTAACATGTACAGCTTGGAAAAAAGACGAGACAGAGGAGATATGATAGAAACATTTAAATACGTAAAGGGAATCCACAAGGTAGAGGAAGGGAGTATATTTAAAAGGAAACAAAGTAGCAAAACAAGAGGACATAGTCTTAGATTAGAGGGGCAAAGGTTTAAAAGTAACATCAGAAAGCATTATTTTACTGAGAGGGTGGTGGATACATGGAACAGTCTTCCAGTTGAAGTGGTAGAGGCCAAAACAGTAATTGAATTTAAGCAAGCATGGGATAGGCATAAGGCTATCCTAAACAAAAGATAAATCCAGGTAAAGTATCCATGTAATTGGGCAGACTAGATGGGCCGAAAGGTTCTTATCTGCCGACATTTTTTCTATGTTTTTATGTTTCTAATAGTCTACACATCATAAACACATTCTTCTAGGTTTAAAAATTTAATAAAGTCTATATTGTCAAACATCTCAAAATCTCTGAGGCTGATATCCCAGTGAGAACATTGACATCAAGGAAACCGTGATCTTTTACCCTCATTCAAGGACTGACATCATGTTCTCAAATAGGGCCAAAAAAAACAAATTGATTAATCGACAACTAATCGATAATGAAAATAGTTGTCGATTAATCGGCTGTCGATTTAATCGATTTGTGTATAGCACTCACTGTTTAGAGTCAGACTCAGTTAAATGTTATAACCAGATTCTCCTTCACCCTGTGCCACCACCTCAACCTGTCTGTCACCCCCTCTTTGGTCTGGAGCTGCCATTCTTTCTTTGGTCCAGTCCCTTCCCACAAACTCCCTCCCAAACTCAGGTCCTGTCTTTTGCCCGAACCCAGTCCCTCTCACACTCGGGTCAAGTCCTTTGCTCAAACTAACTCCCTTCCACCTCCAGACCCTCCTTCCACTCAGTTTGTTCATGAAATTATTGTAAAGGGACACTCTAATATAAGTGAAAGAGTTCAGGCTGCATGGAGTTTCCCCCCTTCTCACCTTGATTTCCTGCCAACATCATCATGTCTATCTTAGCGCTTGTAGCAGCGTTCGTTTGGGGAGAAAGCAGTCAAGGGCTTAAGTTGCATACACAGCATCAATCCATCACTGTGACCAGGTGCTCGTGTACGTTTGTGTGTGAAAAATATGCAATTTAAGTGTTTTTCTTTTATCTGATGAATCGATTAATCAAAAAATAATCGGCCAACTAATCGATTTATGAAAATCATCGTTAGTTGCAGCCCTATTCTCAAATGCATCCAATGTACAGTTGAGGTTTAATGTCTGTAGCAGAAATATAAACCATGTGTGTTTTTATGAATTTTGTCCTTGTTAGGATTATATGGCTCATATATGTTTGTACTCATTTTCAGATGAATGCAAGATTGAACAATTTTTTTCATTACTCACTGAATCAGAATAATGAATCTCTATATGGCAGAAGAGGCAGAATAAAAAATTGTATGAATACAATTTCATAAAAGCAAATTCCTGTATGGCATTCTTTGTTCAATTTGATAATTGCAAAGTTAATTGGTGCCTTCCAGAAACCCTTTGTTTCCCCAAGACACTACCAAATCCCACCTAAATCTTTTACTCATGCACCCCTTACAGAATGCCTAAATGAACAAATGGGATCCCTGGTAGTGATGAGCTGTTCGGTTCGATCTGTTCGGAGTTCACATCGAACATGGGCCGTTCGACAGTTTGTGAACTTCGAACTTTTTGGGACCTTCGTCAAAAGTTCGAAAAAAAAAAATTTGAGAAAAGTATAAAAAATGCTTAAAAAATCTAGAAATAAAGACTCTTTATTGCAGAATATTATAAGCAACGGTTTATTAGATATTGAATTAAAACGGGAATATTTTTAACATTGAAGCCTATGGGATAAAACATTCTTGTTACTAAAACATCAGACAGACATGGCCCTCTAATCAGGCACTATAGTGGGCAGCCTGCCGGGGCCCCCCAAGGATCCCCTTGAGGAGCATGCTGCCGCCGGATGACAGAGCTGCGACTGTGCGGGCTAGCGCCCAGGTGCATGTGGCAGAGACAGGCAGCGCAGGGAGGGAGCCACTGCACCTGCGGCCACAGCAGACCCCCCCACAACCAGGATCCAGGGAGCCCCCACTGACCACCAGGCTAAGGTAAGGCGACACATTTCTAAAAAAAATAAAATCCGGAGGACATTTTTAAATGTCCCCGGGAACATAAAATAAAACCTTTTTTTTTTCTTTCTCTACCTGGCTGAATGTATATAATTATATATATTAGACACATTCAGCCAGGTAGAGGAGGGTGGCATGTGGGCTGCGCGGGGTCTCAGGCAGTGGTTTGTTTTTTTTGTGTGTGTATTTTTAGCAAATTTATAGGGGAAGATAAGGGCAGGTATGAATATATATATATATATATATATATATGTGTATGTATCCAGACTTGTATTACACACACATTTTAGCAACTAATTGCCCCCCCCCCATTTGGCTGATCCCTCCAGAATAAATGTGGAACCCGATAGAGCAGAGAATAATATATATTCTCTGCTCTTTCGGGTTCAACATTTCTTCTGGAGGGATCAGCCAAATGGGGGGCACATTTAGTTGAGATTGTCCACATGCCACCCCCCCATGTGCGCATGTGTATATATGGTCTGAGGTCTGTGGGTGGTTGTGTATATATATATATATATATATAATCTACGTGTTCATATATACGTGTATATATAGGTCTGCGTGTTGATATATACGTATATGTCTGTGTGTGGTATCAATGCATCCCTACTCTATACACAGCACTCCGTGTCCCTATAATATATATGATCAGGGGTTACTTTTTTTTATATTTTTATACTATTCCTATTAAATTAACTGTAATTTTTGATGTATTTTATTCAGTAGAAACTTTTTTTGCCTATATAACATGTGCTTTGTGAAAATAAAATGGTTTTGTGTGTACATTTTAATTTAGTTAGTGGATTCCTGTCCAGTGCGGTGAGAAGCAAGCGTAATGCAGTGTAGACACGCTGCGAGGCGGAGCGGAGTGAAGTCAAGCCTGCAAAATGTTTGCTTCTCTTCACTTCGCTACGCTGTGCGTCGCTACACGCTCAGTGTGTCTCAGCCTTTATTCCCGTATCGCTAGCTTACCGAATCAGTTTGTATACTTGTTACTGACCCTGCTTGTTCTGAGGACCCAATCTGTTGCCGACTTTGCCTGCCATTTGACTATTCTCTCTGTGTATTCCCTGCCTGTTCTGTTTGCTTCCTGTTGCCACTAGTGTGCGCCGATTCTCACCATATACAGTAGCGCAGTACAAGTGCCTAAACATTGCTGACCCGGTTTTGTTATAGCTGCTGATGTAACTGAATAGATCGTGGATCTCTTCTGCATTACCAAAACCTCCACCACTGCACTCTTCCACAATACCTCAGAGGGGTTACGGTGTGAAGGCACTTGCTGCCACCAAAAGCACGATATTTGGGTGCACTGCCACTGACACCTATACCAGATTCATATCATTTTAATATTGGATCGCAGGGTCCAACCCTGCACTCTTCCACAATACCACAGAGGGGTTACGGTGTGGCGGCACTGTTGCCGACACTAAAGGCCCAATTTTAAAGCACCTATTGTTACTTTCATCCAAAGCCTGCATAAGTTTCACCATAATTTAGCCAAAGAATCACTAAACTTGTTCTGCGTGTCCTAAAACATCTCCTCTTTTCATACAGGCTGCTGCCCCAAGCAGTGGTTTATGAATAGATTAAACGAAAACCGTTTACCGTCATTTGAAATGTCATTTTTTGTTTTTAAATGTTTCTATACATCCTACAAATCCGCCACTTCACGGGCAGGTTATGGGGACCTCCTAGGCACGATATTTGAAGGAATTTTTATTTTTTTATTCTTAACCTTTATTTCATGGAAAACTCACTGTTCCTTTAAAAACGTTTTTTTAAAACGTTTTGTCCTTGTTTCCTGTTCCCCAGGGCACTACCCGGACCTCCATACACCTTTTATGGCAAATATCTTGCATATATGCCCTCTTGGAGGGCACTCTAAAAATCGAACTTCCGTGTCCCATTTACTTGCATTGAGTTCGGTTCGAGTTCGAACTCGAACTTTTGAAATTGTTCGCGTTCGAATGCGAACCGAACACTGGGGTGTTCGGCTCATCACTAATCCCAGGGCTTCTTCTTATGTTGCTCATGTTAAGCATGAAAGGGTAGGGATTAATAAGGCATTAAATAATTCTAAATAACCCCCACAAGTATGAAGGACAACTCCAAAATAATATTAACAATCATTTGGCTGATTCATTTTACCATACCAAGGATCCGTTCAAATAAATGCATGCAGCAATATAACTGGAAGAGCAATCCTATATTGACTGTTTTGTCATGCTGTTAACCATGGTGAACTGTTTATCTAAATACAAAAAAAGCACCTCATTTTTTGCAAGATGATTTGCAGTCTTTTTGTTGACAAGGCAGTAAGCTCAAAAAATTTAAAATATTTTAATGAAAACTAATTTTGGGTGCACAGCCTTGGGGATGTTCCAGTGAATCACTTTATTGCTTATTATTTGTGAATATGATATAAAATGAACACACAAGAGCAGAACATGACAATTAAAAGCCCCAGTAAACCTCTGAATACACCTGTTAACCAATTTGGTAATTTCTAACCCAGTAAAAACTCTTTATGGTAATTGATGTGGAACATTATGCAAAATGTAGAAAACGCACCCTGATATAAGTAAAAGATTTAATGTGTAACTAGCCTATTTTTTGCATGATTTACTTAAACACAAAAGCACAACCCACCTAACAAAATTCAATCAGAAACAATAGACAATCAAGTCACCAATGACTTTAATAAAAATCCTAACCATGACAAAACACATGCAAACTGGCTGGCATTTCTGATGGTCGGTAGTGGACATGTCCTTAACATTGGTTATAAACAAACAAAGGGAGATGTCTAAAACAAAAAAAACATACAATACATAGGGTATTATCTCCCAATTAAAATGCGTGCTAGATTGTTATGCATTCACAGGCAGTAATTTGATTGCAGTCACATCAAGGTATCTTTTCATGCTGCTCCCCTCCAAAAGGATATAAATGAGTTCCTTAAACCTCTAGGTCCATATGTTGTTATTCAAATCCAATGCTGGGATTCAATGGACCTTATGGAGAAGAATGTAAACAATAGTGCAGACAGCCACAGATAATAAACAAATAAAATTTAATGCGCTTACATTAAAACAATGGTAATGGAGCATATCACCAGGTTCAACCAGATTCTCATTCAGTCTGTGTTGCACACGTCCGATGGGACATGTCCCCAGTAGATTATCCTCAACAAATAGTCCTCCACAGCTCTGCTCGACGCATTTCGTCACTCGGACTTCATCAGGAGCGTGCTGGTCTCTCCTCTTCTTCTCCTTATAAACCCTCAATATCAATTAATCAATAAAAATTGGCAATTTGAAAAGAATCCACCCCCAACATGCAAGGATCCAGTATATTGGAACTTCCAAATCCGTCATCTTTGAAGCTGGCGTTTCACAAAGATGAACCCACATTATCAGAACCACCTCCAGAAGTTGTGTAACTCCTTCAGCTTGACACGCAAGCCCAATCCTGGAAGCACATCATCCTTCATGCATCTCCTACTCCCAGAAGCGCATTAGCCGGCAAACGTGTCATCTTTATGAAACGCCAGCTTCAAAGATGGCGGATTTGGAAGTTCCAATATACCGGATCCTTGCATGTTGGGGTGGATTCTTTTCAAATTGCCAATTTTTATTGATTGATATTGAGGGTTTATAAGGAGGAGAAGGGGAGAGGCCAGCATGCTCCTCCTGAAGTCCGGGTGACGAAATGCGTCGAGCAAAGCTGTGGAGGACTATTTGTGGAGGATAATCTACTGGGGACCTGTCCCATCGGGCGTGTGCAACACAGACTGAATGAGGATCTGGGTGAACCTGGTGATATGCTCCATTACCACTGTTTTAATGTAAGCGCAATAAATTTTATTTGTTAATTATCTATGGCTGTCTGCACTAGTTACATTCTTCTCCCTGAGGTCCACTGAACCCCAGCATTGGGGATTTGAATAACGTATAAATCTATAGCAGGGTTTCCCAAACCTGTCCTCAGGACCCTCCGCCTCGCCAGGTTTGCCAGATATCTGAAGCACAGCACAGGTGATATGATTTGCTGCTCAGTGATTGTAGGATTCAGTCTGCATTTCCCCAAGGTGATCTGCAAAATCTGGCCTGGTTGTGGGTCCCGAGGACATGTTTGTCCCCTTTTGGAGGGGAGCAGCATGAAAAGATACCTTGATGTGATTGCAATCAAATTACTGCCTGTGAATGCATAACAATCTAGCACACATTTTAATTGGGAGATAATACCCTATGTATTATTGTATGTTTTTCATGTCCTTAACATTACCAAGTTTCGCATTGCTGTAGGTGACAGGTGTGTGAGGTCCCTCATAGAGTATACATACTGGGTCACATTACATTCTTGACGTTAACGCTCACCTGCGTGCGCATTAATGTTAGCTGCGGTGTCTACTGCATATTACGATCCAAATGCAAACGGGTTAAGTAACCCGTTTGCGTTTGGTACCTTGCGCTTTTCAGCGCGAGGTTACTGTACTTTGTGCTCCCCATGTAAAGCATAGGGAGCACAAAGTGTTAATCAGCATTAGTATTACAATCTACTAGCGCTGATTAACGTCCGGCTGTGCTTAGCAAAAAGTTAACCACATCCTGGAATTGGTGTTAACAGATTCCGCTTCTGCAGAATCCATTAACAATTACCTATAAAAACAAAATAAGACTCCGATACTCACCTCCTGCCCCACGGCGAGGAGGGAGCAGCGGGAGCAGGGAAAGACTGGGGGAGAAAGTCCCTCCCATCAGGCCCTTACAGATTCTTTTGTTAGGTATGGCAAAACTGACCTTTCCTCGCTTTTGATATGAGACACTTATAAACTGATTATTAGGGGCCATTTTATTAAGTGGGGTTCCCACCTTAGAAAGGAAAGGGAATAAGCCTGTTTTACCATACTCAGAGACCATATTACAATACGAACGCTAACAGGTTAAAAAAACATTAGCGATTTGGATCTTGCGGTTTTCAGGTGAGCTTACTGTACTTTGTGCTCCCTATGCTTAACAAAAAAAAATCAGTTTTTCCCCCCTCCTCCCTCCACACATGTTTGATAGGGGCTATTTGTGCATTGTCACAAACCTCATTCTATTTCCACAGCATACTCATCACAGAATCACCTTCATCTCTTCTCTCTGCTTCATCTCTTCCCTCTAAATACGCCAAGCTGCGGTTAACTGATGCATTAACCATAGCTAAGACCTGGTGCTGCAGAATCCGTTAGCACCGGCTAAAAAACCCTTATTAAAATCAGAAACGGTGGCTCGATCCGCCTCTTCTGGCCGCCGGGAGCAGAGAAACTGAAGAAAAAATGTCCCCCAGTCACCCTCTGTGAATCACTACGCCAACCAGCTGGATCTTGCAAGATCAATAAAAACAACGTTGATCTTTATAAAAGGGAGAGACTATAGGCTATTGAAGCTACCTACTATGAATTTTGCTGCCCCCTGAGGCCACTGGCAGAAAGACACACAGGGTTATTCAAAGAAAGGTGAGAATCAGGAGAATTGGCAGGAGAAGAGTACAATCTAGACCAGTGTTTCTCAACTCGTATCCTCAGGACCCACTAACAGGCCTGGTTTGTGGGATAACCGAAGCTCAGCACAGGTGATCAGATTAGCTGCTCAGTGATTGCAGTATTCAGTCTGCATTTTCCCAAGGTGATCTGCAAAATCTGGCCTGGAGTGGGTCCTGAGGACTGGAGTTGAGAAACCCTGATCTAGACCAAATAACAGATTTGGAAAGTGAGATGAACGGGAGAATTTTTCAGGTTTGGCTATTTTGACCTAGAATTTCACTTCTCCAGTCATTCTCCTGAGTTTCACCTTTCTTTGAATAGACCTGACAGAGTACAAATACTTCTCAGTGTCCTTCCACTGGCCATGCGAAATCACGAGTCCTATGGACTCCTTGAGAACACACTAGTGGTGACTTGCAGAGCTGATGCCAGTAACAGCAGCTCCTGTATATTATGTTGAACCGCTAATATAGCAGCTCATTCATAAAGCCGTTAGCAGGAAGCTGCTAGTAGTTAATGATTCAACCACAATTTTCCATTACCATCTCCCTATCACCAACTCAAGTGGAAAAGGTTCCCTCCCATATGTTAATATTTACAGGTCCTTCTTTTACCAATTATAGTATATATTTTAATACTACACGAGAACGGAGTAACAGTCTTCCAGTTCTTCTTTAGGCTCTGCTAAGAGATTGGTTACTGAAAGCTGAGCAGAGTTCTTGCTTGTTTATATTATAAAAACGTGTGGTTACAATATAAATTTACAAGGGAATTCATTATTATTATTACACATATGACCCTAAAAGTAATCCTAATCGTAACCCTAAAACAGGTACAAAAACTGACCTTAAACCTATCCTTAAAAATTTGCACTGAACTTGCATCAGAAAAACTATGCAATTATGGTGTAAACTTGCATAGCAAAATTGCGTAAATGCGCTGATTTTTTTCAGACAAAATTTTTTTTTTTTTAAGGGTGGCCAAATTGTGTTTCACTGTGAAGCTCCTCCTGTTGCTTTTTGGATTTTTCTTTTGTGAAATTCCAGTGCTTGTCGCCTTGGCAACGACGGCGATTTTCACCAGGGTTTCCAACATATGCAAACACGAGCACTCTTTGAATAACCCCATTAGTGAGAATTTATCTTAGTTCATAAGATACGGTCTCCAGTACTGGAGACAGTATCTCCAGAAGGATATAGACATCTTAGAGAGAGTTCAGAGAAGGGCTACTAAAATGGTGTACGGCTTGAAGGAGAAAAGTTACCAGGAAAGGCTTAATGATCTTAACATGTACAGCTTGGAAAAAAGACGAGACAGAGGAGATATGATAGAAACATTTAAATACGTAAAGGGAATCCACAAGGTAGAGGAAGGGAGTATATTTAAAAGGAAACAAAGTAGCAAAACAAGAGGACATAGTCTTAGATTAGAGGGGTAAAGGTTTAAAAGTAACATCAGGAAGCATTATTTTACTGAGAGGGTGGTGGATACATGGAACAGCCTTCCAGTTGAAGTGGTAGAGGCCAAAACAGTAATTGAATTTAAGCAAGCATTGGATAGGCATAAGGCTATCCTAAACAAAAGATAAATCCAGGTAAAGTATCCATGTAATTGGGCAGACTAGATGGGCCGAAAGGTTCTTATCTGCCGACATTTTTTCTATGTTTCTATGTTTCATTACAGTCTGTCCCCTTTATTTATTTATTTATTTTACTGTTATTAATAATGCATTTTACTAGTCCCCATCACACAAGGGATAAAGATTTGGTGGGTGCATGTTTTACGGCACGGGTTTTGCTGGATCCTGGTACCTGTATTTTAATAAAACTGAAACTTTGCATATACGTATTTTGCCTGATGTCTTCTCTGCCAACAAGCTTGCAATTTTTTTTGTGAGGCCCATTGTTTTCTTTGAAAAAGCCATTAATTGTGGGTAAGAGAATATCAAAATATGTTAAATGAGTTTATCAGATAACTGACAGGACCCCAAGATGTTGCAATTCAAAATTAAATTAATTTTGAAATGCTATTGTAGATTATATTACTTTTTGGTCCTTTTATGAATAATTTTTTTGTAAAAAAAAACAAACAAACATTAAAACACATGATGTAAAAATTATATAAAATCTCCCAACCAACTCACTATTCTTTGAGCTATGCTTGATAAGCTGTGTTTGAAAACTATTTGTTTTTAAAATAAACACACATTTAATTATCTGTAGATAACATAGTTCATTGCATTATTGTTTTAAATGGGATTATTTCAAGTAATGAGGCACACATGAGAACATTGACTAATCAGGAGAAATAATAAACACATTATTGTATTTGTAAATTATGTAACAGTTTCAGTTCGCTTAGCACCTTATGGGTGAGCAATTAATATTACTCCTTCTTCAGGCGACTTAAAGGGTTTACATTTCACTTCGGTGCAGTTCATTGTTCTGTGAACAGACAAACCTTTACTTCTTTATGGGGCAATTTTGCTGCTGCCAAAGACCGCCAATCTGCGGTGAAGTGCACTGTATTTCGCAGTCAAGTCCCCAGTATTTGAGAATTGACAACTTTGTGAATAGACAAACTGCCCCAAGATGCACCGTATGGGGAAATTCGCTGTTTAGGGCACTTCAATGGTGAGTTCGGTGCTTTGAGAATAACAGCTACAAACTTTGCTATTCCAATCTTGCTCATTATTCTCAGCTTCAGCAGGTATTCTGAAAATTAAGCTGGCATAATAACCCTAAGGTGCTAGTCAAACTCTGGTGTAAACTTAACCAGAGCTTGTTTAAACTTAGCATAGTCTGAAATGGCTGTGATAAGTTTACAACAATTCTGGTTTTCGGACCTCAAACTTCATGTTACTCTTTTTTTTCCCTTGTTAAGTTTATTGTGACATTTCTATCCATGACCCTGAGGTAGCAACTTTTGGATCGAATACCTCACATATTTTGTATGGCAAGCATAAATCTACAGAGATTGGGGAATAAAGTTAATTCCCATTCGCTCATTATTTAAGTCTGTGTAATAAACTACCCTACACATGCAGGGTTATTCAGAGAAAGGTGAAAACCAGGAGAACTGGCTGGAGAAGAGAACAATCTAGACCAAATAGCCGATTTGGAAAGTGAGATAAACAGGGTTATTCAAAGAAATCCAAATTGTGGCCGAAAGGTAACCAAACAGTGAAATTCACCTTTCCTAGCCATTTGGCTATTCAGAGAGCAGGCAGTTCGCCAAATGTTGGCGTATTGCCTGCAAATACGGTGCCTGTTCGAAGGACAATGAAATCCCCATAGAGGAGCAATGCTTCGTCTATTCAGAGAACAAAAACCAGCAGTGAAAAGTTGCCGAATTGCCCTGCTGTTCGGTGGTTTCATTCGACAGGCGAATCCCATAGGCTTCAATGTTAAAAATATTCCTGTTTTAATTCAATATCTGATAAACTGTTATTTTATTCTACTGTAAAAAGTCTCTTTATTTTTAGATATTTTAGGGTCTTTTAGGCATTTTTCGCAATTTGTTTGCAAATTTTTTTTAAATTGTTTTTTCTTTTTTCTGTAATAGCCCTTTTTATTATAATTCATTGGATCTTATTTGTCAATTTCAGCCATTTTCGTTCAGTAGTTTCTTTGCAAACAGCGTTTCACTTTTCAAACATTCAAGCGTACTGTTTTTTTTTTCTTCACTCCATTCATCTGCAGTGTCGGCTTTTTCCGGCGGCTGCTCTGCGCTGTGATCGGCTCCTGCTCGGGTTTTTCCAGCGTGTTCGGCGGGGTTATTCCAGATGTTTTTGCGGGTTTGGGTGTACGTTCGCCGGGTTTTGTGGTGAGTGTTCGTCGGGTTTGTGGTGGCTTTTCCCTGCACTACGACGGCCCTGTGGTGCTTGCTGAATATAGCGCAGGGTCGCTGAAATGGGAATCGCCAAATCGCACCGAATTGAAGAGAACGAAAAGTCACCGAACGTGCGGTGACTTTTTGATTCTCTTTGAATAACCCTGAAATTGTAGAATTTTTCTGGTTTGGCTATTTTGACCTAGAATTTTCACTTCTCCAGTCATTCTCCTGAGTTTCACCTTTCTTTGAATAGACCTGATGATCTTGCATGGACGCTGCATGACATTTTAGCAGCTCTTTAGCTACTATTTCCTTTTAGGGATGTGCGTTTCGGGTTTCGGAATTTCCACGAAATTTCCCGATTCGTGTTTTCGGATGCGGCCGATTTTCCGAATATTTTTAGATCCGAAAAGTTTTCCGAGCCGAAACGAAATATTTTCGGAATTTTCGAATGTACTTGAAATGTGTCAAATCAAAATTTATTGCTTTGAAACGAGGAGAACAGACGTTCCGGAAAAACGAAAATTTCCTAAGATACGAAAAGTCGATACAAAAAACGAGCTAAGTGACACGAAAATACGAAAAATGGTCGATATTCCGAAACCATTTACAATTCCGAAAAACGAAAATTTCCGAGAATACGAAAAGTCGATACAAAAACGAGCTAAGTGACACGAAAATACGAAAAATGGTCGAAATTCCGAAAAAATGTACACGAAAAACGAGTCGAGCCGAACCGAATCGAAACAGAAATCGGTCGAAACGAGCCGAATCGAAAAGTTTAAAAATCCGAAAAATCGAATCGAACCGAAAAAAAAATCGGTGCACAAGCCTATTTCCTTTGTGACTCAGTCGATACAATTGAGAATCCAGATGATCTCGTAATTCAGCTTGTGATTGGCATCTGCAAATTGCAAAGGCAAAACGGTTTGTGCTGGATTTATAATTTTGTGACTTCCAGCCACCACCTGACATGCAATAATGTCCTGAGAGGTATTTGGCTTGATTAACTGTGTGACGTAAACTAAATATGATTTAGTAATAGTATTCTGATTCAAATAAACTGCATAACTTTCAGATATTTTGAGTTATGTTTATCTCAGCAGTCTTGTTTAATGTATGAACCTGAATTTAACTATTAAAAATTTTGCACTACATTCAACATATAAGCAAACAATGTGGCCCCTAATAACAAGTCTCTAACAAAATTATTTTGAGTGAGTTGTTAAGTATTACCGGCTCCCTTTTACCAGTTCAGATGCAAGTCAGACACTATTTTAACAGCTTGTAATTTCAAGGAGCTGCCTGCGTATACTCCATGTAGACTTGTACTGCTTTTCAAGTGGAAGGACAACAGAAGGACACTGGAGAACTATTTGTTCTATATACCTTGTTCTAGCCTTGGGCTAGATAAGGATACATTCTTAAATACCCATACCATTCCTAGAGTGCAGAAGCCCATTGCCATAGTCTTTCGTTGCATGTCTGTCAGTTAGCACTACCTACTAGTATGTCCCTAACAGTCATTTTTCAACTAAATTTGTCTTTTTCCATTTGCATGTCTCCCGCACCATACTTATGTTGCTCGCAAGCAGTATGGTACAGGGTCCTTTGTCTGGTTATACCCCAGCAGGCTGGTTCCTATGAGGAAGAATTAGTTACAAATTGGAGGAGATAAAGGACAAAAGGGTATGGATGCATGACGGGCATTTATTTAATTAATAAACATCAGCTGATGAAATAGAAAAAAAAAGTGACAGGGGGTATAAAATGTGGGGCCATAAAATGTGCACATAACCTTGTATTTGATTGTTAGATATGATTGTTGCAATATGACTGTTAACCCTTTCAATGCAGAGGACGCGCTGAGCGCGTCCTCCGCATTACCGCTGCTGTGCGGAGGACGCGCTGAGCGCGTCCTCCCATTGGGGTCAGCGTTCGGCCGGGTTCCGGCCGATCGCTGGCCCCCCCGGTGCGGGCTGACATCCTCGATGTCAGCCGCGCATCCGGGACCGCAGCCGCCGGAATTAGGTGTCATCGCGGCAGCGCGATGACACCTAATTCAGGCGCCCCCCCGCATGTGCGGAGGAGGCGCCTGAAAGGGAGGGGGGGAGGTCCTTCGAACCTCTCTCCCTCCCGATCGGCGGCTCTGCGGGGGTTAACCCAGGCATCATTTGGAAGGGCACAGCCTGCCCTTCCAAATGATGCCTGGCATTAACCCCTGGGGAGCTGGATCGCGAATCGGCGCTGAAAAGCGCCGGTTCGCGATCATTTCCCGGAGCTGGCCGACATCTTGGATGTCGGCCAAGCCTCCGGGAACTCCCCCTGAGGACTGGCGTCATCGTGCGTAGCACGATGACGCCAGTCCTAGAGTTAACCCCTAACTGCCACCAACGGTGGAGATAGGGAGTTCCAATGAACTCCCTATCTCCCGATCCGTGGCAGTTAGGGGTTAATGTTTGGTATGGTTGGATCGGCCAGAGCATGGCCGTTCCAACAATACCAAACTTGAATGTGAAAAAAGTTTTTAAAAATAAATAAAAATTAAAATTAAAAATAAAAATATATTTTAAAAAAAAATTATAAAAAAAAAATAAACATTTTTTTTTCTTTTTTTTGGTTTGTTAGTGTAGCAATATTGTTCCCATTGCAATTATAATGTGAACAATGATGCTGCACTAACGATTTTTGTATGCGGTGCGTTTGTTAAAAATCACGTAATTTTCCCACAAAAAAAATGTAACGAGACCCCATCTCTAATTTTTTTAACAAGCGCACCCCATACAAAATATAACCGCAATTGCTCGCATGTTAAAATGTGAAAAAAAACACTTTACACATTGTAAATTATTGAAAATACATATTTTATTGCATTTTTTGTTATAATATACAGACATGACATAACGTATACATATAATAATGACATATTATGAATCTACTGAGTCTGACGGAAAGAACGATATATAATATGTCTGGGTCATATACTAAAATAAGCCTTAAAAACACGTTTAAACATGATGAGCAAAACCGGTAAAAATGACCTCAGCACAGAGGCGGGAAAAGCCTCAGCAGCGAAAGGGTTAATACATCATATTACTCCCCGAAGACAGAAAAGGCCAGAGGACTTTATTAAAGATAGTGAAACCCTTTGGCTACTAAGAAACCTTTGACAAGTGTTGGCTATTTTGCATATTACCGTTGTGGATATTCAGACTACCCCGATGTCTGGTGCATAAAGTTTGTCTATTCACATTCATTTATGCAAAGTTTGGAGTGCATTTCCTCTTTTTCTTTATAGATCAAATATCTGCTCATTCAATAAAGCCTCTATGCACTCTAGCAATCATCTCCCCTACGTACCTCAAACTCCGGCCCCCCAGATGTTTCTAAACTAAACTCCCATGATTCCTTGGCTATCTATTGCATTCAATAAATTCAGGAAATTGTAGGTAAACAACATCTGGAGGGGCCAGAGTTTGAGATCCCTGATCTAAGTTTTTCCTCCTTCATAATGCACTTACAGAACATAAATTAGTCCTATAATTTTCAGGGAAAAAAAGACATAGTTGAGAAGAGATGAAGATCTCTACCTTTTAGTATGTAACATGACGAGAAAACCATTCAGGCACTAACGCTAGTGTTAGTGCTCAGATATGTGAGCGTTAGATCTAGGTTAAGTGACTTTAATGCATGCCCCCATATTACATTCCAAATGATTATGGATTAAAAAATCCGTTAGCGCATCGGTGATCTCAATCGCTTGCGCGAGTTTACTGTACATTGCGTGTTCCCCATGTTCAGCATAGGAAGGGCAATCAGTAATTAGCGTTAGGATTACAACGTCCTAACACTAATTACCGCACTGCTTTGGTAACAAGTCAACCACAGCTCAAAGCTGGTGCTAACTGTTACCACTTCTGCGGAATCAACACCAGCTGAACCCCCGACCCCCCCAAAAAAATTCCTATTCTCACCTCTCATCCCGCGACGCGAACGGTGGTCCGATCCGACGATTCTGGCTGCCGGGAGCAGATTGAGGCTGGGGACAAATAGTACCCGGTCTACCTCCTGGAATTACTTTGTGGCCCTGCACGATCTCACGAGACAGTGCATGGCTCACGGCCCAGCAGCGCAACAATCCATGGAGCCCTATGTATTCCAGGAGGTAAAACGTGTTAGTGGTGCCGCGAGTATCCAGGAGGGTTGCACTGCATTACAGGGCAGACTGCTGAATTAGAGTCTGCCCCATAATATGGTGCTATAACGGGGATGCAGGCACCCTACATGTTTACTTTATTTTTTCACTTAAAAGCACGTAAAACTTTGGGCTCTATTACATTTTTCACGCAAAAATGTACGGTAAACGCGTGAATTGTTGCGCAAAGCGTTAAACATTAACGCGCATAAATTAACGCTGTTATTACAGTCCTCGCGCATTATTTCATCCGTCAAAAAATAACGCGAGTAAAAAGATGCGCAAAAACGCACTTGCTTTAATGTTGTGCGCAGAAATCGGTGTGCGACAGTTTTTTTACGCGATTCAGCCAATCAGAATTAAGAACCACAATTATCTCACGTTAAGTTTTTGCGCCTGTCAAAGTCAATCTGCGCATATATGCTGCATCAATAAAAAAACACTCACAACTTCCCAATTTTATTGTTTGGGTATGTGTAGAATGTGTAACTATACTGTGCTGTATTTTTTTTTTCGGGCTGGTGTATTTGGGTTCGACCAGGACGTTCAGATTTGCCGTTACCACCAGCTTTTAAATGACGTTAAAATTATGCACGCAAACGCTGTGCGTTAAATTTTGCGCATAGATTGTAATACCATCCGCGTACCAGCGCACAAACGCATTTGCGCTCAAAATGTTAAGTATAGGACGCACACAGTAAATTACACTCGTGCAGGGTTCGCGCAGGTTCACCCGCGGTAGACGTTAACGCACATTTTTTGCATGGACATTGTAATACGACGTTCTGTGCAAAGGGTTTTGCCCCTTGTGTTAATGCATGTTTTTGCACGGGTTAATGTTTGCGCGAAGAATGTAATAGAGCCCTTTGTGTTTTAATATATTTTTGTCATAATATCACTAATGGAGCTAGCTAATTGAGTGCTCTATACTTCCTTTGGGATATACCAAAAAGACATGCTTGATAATGCTAAGGAATTTATTTCTAAATTTCTATTGTGCCGGTTTTAGTTATTTTACTTGTACTATTGGAATTACTAAGCTCTTATGTTTTGTTTTTCCAAATTATTAATTGTCAAATAGCACTTGAAAAATTTACAGTGGGAATTAAAACACGAGAACGTCTTCTTTTCATTATGTTGTAACTAAGTAAAATATAATTTGCAATATGGTCCCAAGTTAAATTACTAATGATTGACAAACAAATAGAGCAAACAAAAATTATATGGTTATGATTCATGGGTTTACAAAAGCTGTAAAACATTTCCTACATTACATCAAATATGATTAAACACAAATGGTAGAAATGTTCTAAATTAAACAAGAAAGTACAAATAAAAAAAATACACATTTTCATTACTGCATGTAAATCTGTCCAATGCTGACACAGGAATTAAATATTTATTATCATTTTCTACATTTTAAGTAGGAATGGGAAGTTCTTAAATTAAAAAAAAAGCATTTTCTATCCTATCATCACATTCAAACATATATGATAAACATAAGGAAATAAATTCCCTAAATAAACCCAGAAAGCAGAGCATTGCGTTCTTGCACAGATACATATTTTTCAGAAAATACTCATTTTAAAATGAACTACATGCAGTAACACCTATGGGACTGTGCAATAGGTATGAAATCATTGGAATTATGTTGCAAATAATTGTATAATAAAACGGGTAGATTAGAAAATTATTATTTTGTCTGATATTGGATGTTTTTAGCTTTTGTAGTCCATGGTAAATTCAATAGGCTAAACTATGGGACCTTTACTATTTGAAGTGGAAAACCCTCCAGAACCTATGATTTTTCTGCTTCAGTCACTATCTGGCAGTGAATGAATCGGCAATCTTATTGACCACTTGACAGGCTATGCTACATGCAAAGAATAATTTATCTAATGTGTGACACACAGTGGCTTCCATTAACATTGGCACCCTTGGTAAATATGAGGAAAGATTGCTGTGAAAAATTAATCTTTGATTTAAAAAAATAACCAAGCGCGCACTGCTCTCATGGATATCAAACAATTACAAACAGGACATAGGTTTATAAAACAAAATCTAAATCTTTTGTTAAATATAAGAGTCGCACAATTATCATGGAACCATTTTAGTCAATACTTTCTGCTACTTCTCATCAGGCCCGGACTGGGACAAAATATAACAAGAGAAAAAAGTGTCATCTGCTCTCGTTTCTATGTATTCCATGTACAACAAAACACTATGATGTTTTAGTTTGTTTCAATGGCCATTGCAACGTAAGCTCACTCGCCCCTTCAAGGCACCTCTTTATAGAGTGAGTACCTAACCAATGTAACCAAAAAGCTGCTCTACTGAAGCATAGAAACGAGCGCAGATGACACTTTTTTCTCTTATGTTTTATACATTAACTGGGCTGTTTCTCCTGGCTGTTGCAGCCGCTCCGGTGAGTATGGGCGCGACGCCATTTTCTTCTGTACGTATGTATATTATGCTTGTAACACCAGTTCGTCATTTTGCTGCTGTTCCTCTTTCCATGTTTTTGTTTTTAACCCCAAATGGGAAGTGTTTGGTGCGTGTATAAATAAAACCCACCATCTCTCTGCCTCTCCTTAGCTGAAAAGCAGCAGGAGGGGCTTGGAGCTGCTCGGTAGAGCAGCTTTTTGGTTACATTGGTTAGGTACTCACTCTATAAAGAGGTGCCATGAAGGGGCGAGTGAGCTTACGTTGCAATGGCCATTGAAACAAACTAAAACCTCCATAGTGTTTTGTTGTACATGGAATACATAGAAACGAGCACAGATGACACTTTTTTCTCTTGTTATGTTTTATACATTAACTGGGCTGTTACTCCTGGCTGTTGCAGCCGCTGCAGTGAGTATGGGCGCAACGCCATTTTTTCTGTATGTGGGACAAAATATAGACCCGGGCATTTTGGACTGATCAGCCCACTTTGTTGTGAGTTTTATTGCTGTAGAGCTCTATGATACACTCATACACTGCACACATTACTGGGAAGCTCTGTGGTACCCTCATGCACACCACACATTACTGTGGAGCTCTGTGACACCCTCAAACACTGCACCTTACTGTGGAGCTCTATGACACCCTCATAAACACTGCACCATACTGTGGAGCACTGTTACACCCTCATAAACATTACACATTACTGTGGAGCTCTGTGACACCCTCATAAACACTGAACATTACTGTGGAGCCCCGCGGAGGATCGCGGATAGGTCATGTAGGCCCGCTTTCCTGGCTGTCCTCGCAGGGGACTGTTTACCGCTGTGGAGCCGGACCTCCGGCTTTTGTTCTGAGTTTCCCATATTAGTTTTATTGTGTATCATTTTTGTTTTGATTGTTACAGTTGTAGGGCCACATTACAATTTTGTTGCTAACATATTACAATCCAAACGCTAACGGGTTAAGTAACCCGATTGCATTTGGTACCTTGCGCTTTTCAGCATGAGGTTACTGTACTTTGCGCTCCCTATACTTAACATGGGGAGCGCAATCTACTAATGCTGATTAACGTCCGGCCGCAGTTAACAGAAAGTTAACCACAGCCAGGATTTGGTGTTAACGGATTCTGCTTCTGCAGAATCCGTTAACACCAGCCAAAAATTGTAAAAAAGTGATTGTATACTCACCTCCTGTCCCGCGGTGAGGACCGCGGCTCTGTCCGCCTCCTCCGTCCGGCGAGAGCAGGGAGAGACTGGGGGAAATAGTTCCTCAGTTTCCCCCTGTGTATCACTATGCCAACCAGCCAGATCTCGCGACGCGTGACCGCCGGCGTCTGGCTCAATGGAGTCATATGGACTCCATCAGGTAGATGCCCGCGGTGGCGCTCAGCGCTCGCCCTAGCATCCCGGGGCATAGCGCGCGGCAACAATACAAGCAGTTTTTTAAGCTCCTGTTTTTTTCACGCGATTCAGCCAATCAGAATTAAGAACCACAATTAGCTCACGTTAAGTTTTTGCGCCTGTCAAAGTCAATCTCCGCATATATGCTGCATCAATAATAAATGCACACACAACTTCTCAAATTTATTGGTTTGGTATGTTTAGAATGTGTAACTATACTTTGCTGCATTTTTTTTGGGGGCTGGTGTATTTGGTTTCGGCCAGGTTGATAGAATTTGCCATTAACACCAGCTGGATGCTTATTTCAGGTGGGGGGCACATGGGGGATAAGGAATAACCTTGGGGGGCAATTTCCCCCCTTGACCCCTGTAGAGACGCCTATGCACACATTATTGTGAGTTTTACTATTGTGGAGCTCTGTGATACGCTCATACACAGCACACATTACTGTGAGTTTTATCATTGTCCAGCTCCGTGATATGCTCATACACACTACACATTACTGTGAGCTTTATTGCTGTGTAGTCAACATTGAGGATCTGGAGGGGTCCAGTGTGATGTCCTGCGCCCCCTCTGGCAGAGGTGGGAGTTGCCAGTCATGTTTTTGGACATTCTAGCACATCTGGCTCCCCCTCTGGCTTCCATGGACATTGCATTTAGTTCTGGACATTTGGTTCACGTCCAAGCCTGGACCTCACCTGGACTCTAATTGTTCTCATTTAGTCATGTGCTATATAAGCAGGCATCGCCCTAAGAAGGGCGCTGCCTCATTCTGATGTTTCAGTTTGAAATCCATGCTCTGTCTGATATTTACTCTGGTATTCACTGTGATCCTAGCCTCCAGTTTATGCTTATTCTTGGTCTGATCCGTGCTATGTTTGGTCTGTATTTCTAGTTTTGTTCTAGCCTCAACCTGTTTTGTTCTAGTCTCTATTTTGTTTTGTCCTAGTCTCAGCCTGTCTTGTTCATGCCTCATTCCTTTTGCTCAAGCCTTAATCTCTTTGGTTCTATGCTCTCAGTTGATCTGTATTCCTCGTCTTTGTGAGCCTGATTCTATGTGTATACAGTTGTGGTCAAGCCCTAGATTGCTGTTTTAGTTTAGGTATCTGTCTCTCCTGGTAGTTTCCCTGCTTATAGTCCTATATTCCTGGTTTATTTCTATTGCTCAGGTCTTTTGTTTCTTGTGTGTTTGTAAATAAATTCCTTGTTTTGTTTACATTCACGGTTCATGTTTGACTGCTCCTTAGGCTCACACCCCTCTCTGTCAGTTCAGGTTCCTGACCCCCCCCACGTTACATTCAGTGTGTGGTGATGAGGGGGGATATGTTTTTTTGTAGGGTGGGGGCCCGTCATGGATTCCAGCACCTGGGCCCTGACTTTCATGCATAGGCATCGCTTCTGCGCAGTGTGTCAGATTTTAAATGCAGAATTTGTGGGGGGTTTTCCTGTCTTCGTCCCAAAGGATTAGGCAAGGCCTCTGGTATTTACAATCCTTTATCTGATCTGTTCTCTTGGGCTGAATGGACACTATGAATGAGCTGTTCGGTTCGGAGTTCGGACCGAACTCAGCCTGTTCGTTCTGTTCGCGAACTCCGAACATTTCCGGGTGTTCGCCGCATGTTCGACCACAATGGCCCACAATGCACTTTTACACTGGCCTGAAGCTCGTAATTGGCTACAGCCTTGCACCTGACCACAGGTCTGGTGCAAGACAGGTTCAACAGTATGCCAATCACGGCTCAGAGTCCTGATTGGGCAAATTTTGCCAATCATGGGCTCACAGAGCTAAGTCCGGCAGCACACTATATAAGATTTCCACGCACCGCTTCAGCATGCATTTGAGAGGAGATTTCATATGAGATTGTTGTTGTGTGTTCTTACTGCCGGTCTGCCACGCTACTGGGGGAATCTGGGGGGGTCTCATTTCTACCAAATATCTGGGAATTTAGGTGATGTGTGTCTTGTCACTGGCTGCCAGCAAGTATTTTGGGGATCACAAATTTCCACAAAACATCTGGGAATTGAGGTGATCTGTGTCTTGTCACACAGCCAGTGCCACGCAGTATTTTGGGGGTCACAAATTTCTACAAAATATTTGGGAATTGTTATAATCCGTGTGCTCTCACTGGCTGCCACCCATCAGGGGGTCTCACTGATTTATAGGAGGTTTCTGAGATTTGTAATCTGTGGCTTCTCACTGCCACCCATCAAGGGGTCACACTGATTTAAACGAGGGAATTGTAATCTGTGTCTTGTCACTGGCTGCCAGCTTTCAGGGTGTCTCACTGAGTTATACCAGAGTTCTGTAAATCTTTAATCTTTATACCAGAGTTGAATCAGAGTTCGGTATATATTTAATCTATATATCACTCACCATGTCTGAAAGGACAGGTAGATGCTCCCAGACACAGATAAGAGGGCAAGCAGCCCCTGTGTCGGGAGGCTGTGCCTCTGGTCGTGGTGGACGTGGTGCATCTTCTGCAGGGGCACGCTTGTCCTTTTTAACTGGTGCTGGCCGTCTTCTTAACCTCCCTGGCGGTCTAATTTTTTCAAAAAATTTTCTAAAAAAAAAGCGTCTACATTTTTTTTTAAAGGAAACGTGTTTTTGTACATAGTTAGCCTGTAATAATTAGGAATCACGCACTGAAATCCGTGCAATCAAGAGTCCTTACTGGTAAAATCCTTTATAAATAAATGAATAAATAAATAAATAGTAAATACACTGAGTCCGATAAAGTTTGAAACACTACATAATAATTTATTATCCCAAAAATAATTATCCAAAATAATGCAAATAAATGATATTCAATAAAATACAACAAAAAAACACTGAAATCTGTCTGCAAGCAAGGGTGAGACGATGTATGGTCTATTTCTTATCCTGAACTGCCACCAACATTACACTGTATAATCCAAAGTGCTGTAAACTGTAAAAAAGATTTCTTCTATGTTAGCCCCGCCCCCTGCATCGTGTGACTCGCAGGGAGCCTTCCAGGAAGCAGCTCGCCGTGATCACACTGCGGGGACAGCGAGGGAGCCAGGAGGAGGTGAGTATGCATCCAGCCCGAGTGTGGCTCAGGGTTACCGTTCGCGGTAGCAAAATTTAACCCCAAGTCACACTCGGGAATACTGGCAGGGAGGTTAAGCAGCAGCAACATACAGAGGATTTGGTGGATTGGCTAACCAGGCCATCCTCATCCTCCAAGTCCTCTGCCAGCCAGGCTTGTAGTGCATTACAGTCCACCTCAGCTGCCAAAGCATCTAATGCAGCCTCCATGTCCACAGCTAATCCTGCCGTAGCCTCGCTATCACACACGGAGGAGTCAGCTGAATTGTTTGACTACAATGACAGTGACATGCTGCTTGAGGATGCGCAGCAAGTACAGTGCTCTGATTCAATCTCTGAGGTTGAGGAAGGGAGTATAATCAACCTAGAGGAAGGGGGTGCCAGTGATGACACACAAATAACTGGCACTCATGTTGCCCCAGCAGCTGCAGCATACTGCCAAGTTGGCTCCAGTGACGAGGAGATAGGGGGTGAAGATGACATTGATGATGAGGTCACTGACTCCACCTGGGTGCCAGATCGAACAGAGGAATCAAGTGAGAGGAGGAGGAGGAGGAGGCACAGCAAACACAAGGCACAACATCCTCTATGACCAACCGTAGCACAAGCCAGTCCAAGGCATCAGATGTCAGAGCTGCTCCGGTGCAGAGCGCTGTTGTCTCAAAGCACACATGCAGGAACTCTGCTGTCTGGGAGTTCTTTAAGAAATGTGCAGCAGAGCGCACCGTTGCTATTTGTAATCTATGTCAGATGAGGCTGAAGCGTGGGAAAGACACCGGACACTTGGGTACCACGTGCTTGAGGCGACATATGAACAAGTGCCACACATCTCGTTGGGGCAAAACTTTGCGTAGGTCCTCCTCCTCCTCATCTGTCTCTACCCCCACTGTATGTCCTGCCATGTCATTGCCTACAACCTCCACTGACAGGGATGATGCTACAGTAATGGATGTACCAGGTCCTTCCTCACAATGTGACATCATCCCATCAGTTGAAGATTTACAGTCAGATTACGTTGCCGCAGCTGCTGCAGCGTAAGAAAAAATATAGTCCCAACCATCCCCAAGCACAGTGTCTAAATGCCAGCTTAGCAAAATTACTCGCATTGCAGCTGCTGCCTTTCCAGCTGGTGGACTCTGCTCCCTTCCGTGAATTTGCTGAATGTGATGTACCACAGTGGCAGGTTCCAAAACGCCATTACTTCTCACGCAAGGCCATTCCAGCACTATACCAGCACGTGGAAGACAATGTTATCCAGTCATTGGGAAAGGCAGTCAGCAACAAGGTGCATGTGACTTTAGACACGTGGTCCAGCAAGCATGGACAGGGTCGTTACCTTTCCTTCACGGCACACTGGGTAACTCTGATTGCAGCTGGGAGGGATCCAAGATGGGGCTCTGTGCTGGAGCTTGTTCATCCACCACACCTCCAGAAAGATGCTTGTATGAGGTCTGTCTGCTCCACCACCTCTCCCTCTTCCTCCTCCTCCTCCTCCTTCTCTGTCTCTGGCGAAGTGGCAGTTAAACCGATGCCTGACAGGGTCTACGCAATGGCTCAAGCAAAAAGAAGCCATACTGTGCTTGAGCTGGTTTGTTTAGGGGACAGGAGTCACACCGGGCCAGAAATTCTGTCAGCTCTGCAGGGCCAGGTGCAGAGATGGTTAACATCATGCCAGCTTCTGCTGGGAATGATCGTCTGTGATAATGGCAGCAACCTTCTCTCCGCCCTATACAAGGGTAAATTGACGCATGTACCATGCCTAGCACACGTCCTAAATCTAGTGGTACAGCGTTTCCTAACCAAGTACCCAGGGCTGCCAGAGCTTCTCAGCCAGGCCAGAAAAGTCGGCAGCCACTTCAGACGGTCATTCCCAGCAAGCATTCGCCTGGCAGAGATTCAAAGAGAATTCCACCTTCCCACAAACCATCTGATCTGTGACATGCCCACCAGGTGGAACTCGACATTAGCAGTGCTGCAGCGTCTGCACAAGCAGCAGAGGGCCATCAACAAGTACCTGTGTGAGTATGGCACAAGGACAGGTTCAGGTCAATTTGTTTCCCCCCCCCGCAGTGGCTGATGATCAAGGATGCATGCACTGTACTGTCACCATTTGAGGGGGCAACGAGGAAGGTGAGCAGGGACAGTGCATGCATCAGTGACACAATTCCTTTAGTGTTCCTGCTGGAGCACACTCTGCAGGGAATTATAGATGTGGCTCTAGAGGCAGAGCAGCGGGAGGAAGAGGAGGCCTTCCCTAGGTCTCAAGGCCCCAGTCTTTCCGCAGACAGCATTCCAGCGGGTCCTCCTCAGATCAGACAGGAGGAGTAATATTTAAGTAGTGGGGGCATTGAAGGTGGGGATTCCTCAAGGGAGGGTTTCGTGTGCCCAGAAACACAAGGGTTAGTGCGTGGCTGGGAGGAGGAAGTGCATGATGTGGTCATCCTCATTGACCAGGAAGACTCGGAAGCTAATGCCACCTCCAACCTATGCTGCATGAGCTCCCTTATAATGCAAAGCCTGCTAAAGGACCCCAGGATTCGTGCTATCAAGGAGAGGGATCATTACTGGTTGGCAACCCTTCTTGATCCACGATACAAGGGTAAAGTTGCAGAGCTCATCCTGCCCGCACAGAGGGAGCACAGGATGAAAAAACTTGAGGATGCTCTAAAGCGACACTTGTGTAACACCTTTCCAGGCACTGGTAGGTTACCAAGTGATGACACATGTGCTTCTGAGGCTGCGTATGATCAGAGGAATAGTGGTGAAGGCCAGGGCCGCTTGACTGATACATTTTTATTTTTTTTTAGTCCACGACGCCCAGGGACGTCAAATGTAGGCACCCATTGCCAGCGTCTTCACTGTATGGTGCAGGACTACCTAGGGGCAAGGGCAGATCCGGATACCTTTCCAGCAGATGATCCACTGGCTTACTGGTGTAACGTTGGGAGCTTCCAGCCCTACCTGTGTGCTTGAGGGCAGCATGTCTGATGCTGCTCACTGACCAAAGCCCGGTTTAAATGGAGACAGGCAGGGAGGTGGTTGCAAGAGGCGTGGCTTGAGTGGGGGGCGTGGCCTGGTGAAGGTCTTTAAAAACCCTCAGTGTATTCCTAGCAGTTGCCAGATCGTGGTTATCCATACCTGAGCTCCTTGTACCTGACTGCTATATTGAATTAACCCGTTATTGACCTCTGCTTGTTTCTGACTATTCTGCCTTCTGTTGCCCTAGACCATTTTCTTGTACTACGCTACTGCTCTGATATCGACCTGGCTATTCCATTTGACCATTCTGAAATCTGTATTCCTGATTCTGGCTCGGCTGACTACTCCCCGTGTTGTTAACTCTATCTGTCTAGCTAGTTTACCTGGCCAATTCTAAGGACCAGACAGTTAGATCTTTCACGGCTACTCTGTTGGTAGCTTCTGGGTTCTGTGGAGTGTGGGGCGTTAAGTACTGCGTGGTGGGATCTGGGAACCGTGACAACTGGGTGTTGAGATTGGATCACTGGCCAGAACTTAGCCAATATGCTATGCAGCTACTAGGTTGCCCTTCATCTAGCGTGCTTTCTGAAAGGACGTTCAGTGCTGCTGGAGGTTTTGTCATAGACAAAAGAGTGCGTCTGTCCACCGACTCTGTAGACCGGCTGACATTTATAAAAATGAATCAGTCCTGGATCAGCAGTTATCAATCCCCTGATGCTGACGTAACGGAATAGATCAGGGATGTCTTCTGCATTCACAAAACCTCCAGCACTGAACTCTTCCACAATACCACAAAAGGGTTACGGTGTGAAGGCACTTGCTGCCATGAAAGGCGCAATATTTGGCTGCACTGACGCCTGTGCCAGATTTATATCATTTTATTTTTTGAACCGCAGGGTCCAACCCTTCCCTCTTCCACAATACTACAGGGGGGTTACTGTATGATAGTACTTGCTGGCAGTCTGGCACCAAAAGCACAATATCTGGGTGCACTGACTCCTTTACCAGATTCATATCTTTTTAATATAGGACCACATGGTCCACCTCTGCATTCTTCCACAATACTACAGAGGGGTTACTGTATGATAGTACTTGCTGGCCTGGCAGTCTGGCACCAAAAGCACAATATCTGGGTGCACTGACGCCTTTACCAGATTCATATCTTTTTAATATAGGACCGCAAGGTCCACCCCTTCATTCTTCCACAATACTACAGAGGGGATACTGTATGATAGTACTTGCAGGCCTGGCACCAAAAGCACAATATTTGGGTACACCGCCACTGACGCCTGTATCAGATTCATATCCTCAGAGGGGTTACGGTGTGACGGCACTGTTGCCGACGCTAAAGGCCCAATTTTAAAGCACCTATTGTTACTTTCATCCAAAGCCTGCATAAGTTTCACAATAATTTAGCCAAAAAATAACTAAACTTTTTCTGCGTGTCTGAAAATGTCTCCTCTTTTCATACAGACTGCCGCCCCAAGCAGTTGTTTATGGATAGATTAAAGGAAAAGCATTTACCGTCTTTTGAAATGTAATTTTTTGGTTTTTAAGTGTTTCTATACATCCTAGAAATCCGCCACTTCACGGGCAGGTTATGGGGACCTCCTAGGCACGATATTTGAAGGAATTTTTCATTTTTATTTTTAACCCTTATTTCATGGAAAACTCACTGTCCCTTTTAAAAACTTTTTTAAAACTTTTTGTCCTTGTTTCCTGTCCCCCAGGACACTACCCGGACCCCCATACACCTTTTATGGCAAATATCTAGCATATATGCCCTCTTGGAGGGCACTCTAAAAACCGAATTTTCAGCCCCATTGACTTGTATTGAGTTCGAGTTCGGGTTCGGATTCGAACATTTGGAAAGTTTGGGTTCGAATACGAACCGAACTCGGGCGTGTTCGGCTCTTCCCTAATGGACACTTGATTAGGGGGCCTATACGTAAACCATATGGAGGTTGGGGGTGTTATACAGACAAAGAGCCAGCACGGGGCACCCACTAGTGCAATTGGTATTTCTCAGTGACGTTGGTTCGACGAACATCTCTACAAACCTTCTGGGGACTTTTGAAATCTGAAATATCTATAGAAGAACTACCTATTGCAAGTTAGGTTTTCTGTGTAAATACCATTTTATTTCAATAGCTGTCTTTGCACGTTTTATTAGATTTTGTATGTCTCGTTTATGTGATATTGGCACTGTGTAAAGTTTTATTTTTGTCTTTTCCCATTAAAACTTTGGAACTCAGTACTGTCTTTGCGCTAGATGATTCACGTTTCTCATAGCTTGGTTTAGCGTTACTGTAGAATTTAACATTTGGTAGATATATTCGTTGTATATGGTTAGGCTCCTGGATTTGGGGTGGTATACAGTTAAGGGGTTTCGAAAGTGCCCTATTACTTTTGTGGTGGCCGCGTATAGTCGGAAGGGTGTGTACGGTTTAGGGGGGGTTAGGTTGGCATAACTAGAGGCCCTGAGAGCGGGAAACATTAGTAAGTCCAGAGGCTTGGAGCTGTTACACTGTCTCTCTGCACATGACGACTGGGTAGGTAGCGGTTGGTCGTCACATTGAGTTTTCTAGTGACGCCTCTGGTTCCTTACAAATGGTAGTATATGTCAGTTTGGAATCGTGGCATGGGAGAGCATACAGCTGGTCTCTGCCATACCTCTCAAAGATTTGTAGCATGGTTGGACAGCATCGCCACTGCCACTTATTCCAGCTTTGACCATGAATGATTGAAAACGTTTGTTATTGGAGTTACTGAAAATGTCAACATACATAGAAGCATTTTTTTAAGCTGATATTTTTACTCTGTAAAAATTCTTATCTGTCAGAACTATTATTATTATTATTATTATTATTTTATAAAGCGCCAGCATATTCCGCAGCGCTGTACAATAAGCACAGTACAGACAGGGTTACAATACATTGAACAACATTTGACAAACAGTACAGGAGGAGATGAGGGCCCTATTCCCGTAGGAACTCACAATCTAGGAGGGTTGGGGTTGGAAACAGGAGGAGAGGACTGTAAGGTGAGAGTGATTGATGGTTGCGTCAGTGAGTTGGGTGGTAGGCTTCCCTAAATAGGAATGTTTTCAGGGAGCGTTTGAAGGAAGAGAAGTTAGGGGAAAGTCTGACAGCACGAGGGAGAGCGTTCCAGAGAGTGGGGGCTGCGCGTGAGAAATCCTGCAGTCTATCATGGGAAGAGGTGATGCGGGGAGAAGCTAGGCGCAGGTCACTGTTTGACCTTAGGGAGCGGGCTGGGGTGTATTTGGTGATTAGTGAGGACAGGTAGTGGGGCGCTGAGTTAGTGAGGGTTTTGTAGGTAAGGATAAGGATTTTGAACTTAATTCTGCAGTGGATGGGGAGCCAGTGAAGGGACTCGCAGAGGGGAGCGGCAGAGACAGAGCGGCGGGTGAGGTGAATTAGCCTGGCGGAGGCGTTCAGGATGGATTGTAGGGGAGAGGCGGGACAGAGGGAGGCCAGATAAGAGATTATTGCAATAGTCGAGTCGGGAGATTACCAGGGCGTGTATGAGTTGTTTTGTGGTGACAGCGGTAAGAAATGGCCGAATTCTGGAAATATTACGCAGTTGGTATCGGCAGGAGGAGGAAAGAGACTTGATGTGGGGGATGAAGGAAAGAGCAGAGTCCAGTGTAACTCCAAGACAGCGAACTTGGTTTGATGGGGAGATGGTGATACCCTCCACCGTGATAGAGAAGTCAGGAGGTGGGGAGGCATTAGAGGGAGGAATAAGTAGGAGCTCAGTCTTTGACATGTTGATCTTTAGGTGGTGGGAGGCCATCCAGGAGGAGATGCCAGATAAACAGTCACTGACTTTTGAAAGGTCAGGGGGAGAGAGATCAGGGGTAGAGAGATAGAACTATTAATTAGTTATGTGGCCACGTCATTATGAAATGTAAACACTCTTTCTCTAGGAGCTAGATATCAAATACTCTACATGGGAAGAGTAATGATTCAATTACACAAAGTAAAGGGAGTTATTGCAAACATATTCTAAAATAATCAACAAAAGTAGCACTGGCTTCCAATACAAGATTGTCTGGCATTCAAAGGACACTCCATAAACACATTGAAAGAGAATTGACTGAAACTGAAGTTGGCATAATGAATTCTGGTTGTAAAATTTATTGCCAAATCAGAAACCTCCTGTTTAAAGCACTTTCCAAATAGCATGTGGGCTCTTTCAACACAGCCTTTGCTTTCAGCAAAATTGTTAATTATAGATCATAATAAGCTGTTAGAGAGAAACACACACATCATTTGAAAGTGAAATGAGGCACAGCACATAGATAATGCAATTGTTTGTTTAAGAGGTGATTAAACAGCAGCAAAACAAGCAAAATGATACTTGAACCTGAGAGAAATGACACTCATTTGAATCATTATATTATTTGCCAATTTGTGCACTGGAACAAGATATAGAGGTAAATGAACAATGATGCCATTGTGGAAAGCTACACAATACAAATCAGATGAATGGAAAAAAAGGTGTGTAGTGTGTAAACCAAAGAACAAAATAAAACCTATAATGTACCTAGTTATAGATCGTAAGCAGAACAACAAAAAAATTCAAAGAAAGCCATACATTTTAAAAGAGGTCTTTCATACATTTATATTTGGCCTGTTTTACTCATCTATAAAATTAAAACACAATAAAGAGACCAAATAGCATGAGCTTTCCAGTTTATAGCATGATACGCCATGAAAGTTCTTTATGGAGAACTTCCTCTATAACCTCCTCGATGCGGAGCCATTTCACTATGTGCGCTGATATCATTTTCATCATTTTTCGCCCTTCATATTTAAATGCTATTAGAAGTAATGTTTTATTACAGGACCCAGACAAATTATACATATATAAATTGAAATTTTAGTGCTCTTTTGCACGGTGCCCTTTGGCGAGCTCAGTTTGCAATATCTGCAGTGAATTCAGTCCCCAAAGTGGTCTGAATGGATCTGCTGAACGCCAGAGATAAACCCACTAATCACATCTGATAAAACGCCAAATGCCTCTAAAAAAAAAAAAAAGCTGACCAGCTGCCAAAAAAAGCTGCCGATAAGCTGCCGAACAGGAGTAAAAAACCCCCCTAGCAATTTTTAATAGGCGTTTTAAACAAAAGTAATGCATAGAAATAATATATAAGGCTGGGTGTCCACTGGCATTGTATTTGTGCGATGGTGCGATCATCCGTTATTGTCCGTCGTCGTCCGTCCGATCCAACAACATGCAGGTGAATGGACCATCGTCCATTGCGTCCGACGTCTGACGTCTGTCTTCCTGCAACGGGTAACGACGGCATCGGATTTGCGATCAGAACCAAATCACTTGTTTGCATCGCATGTATTTCAGCAGATCAGAGAAGATGGATGTGGAGAAACTGATCAGGGGAGTTATATAAGCATTTAAAATGAACTATTTCTATCAGGGATTTCAAACTCTGGCCCCCCAGATGTTTCTGAACTACACCTCCCATTAATCTCTGGCCATTTATTGCATTCAAAGAATTCTGGGATTTGTAGGCAATATACATCTTTGGGGCCAGAGTTTGAGATCCCTGATTTATATGTATGTGAGATGTGTGGGACTAGCCCTGTTTGTGTAGGGGTGAGGGGTAGGGCAGGGAAGGCTCCTTGGTTGATTGTAAGCTCTTGGGTCCTCTCTGCTACTGTTCTGTGTGTACTTGTATGTATATTTGTATTCTGTCTCACCCATTGTCCCACAAAGGACTGCAGTGTTTAAAAAAGCAGAATGAACTGTGTTTTATATGTAAAACCAGTTCATCCTGGTTTTGACAGCCTCTGCACTCCACCTCTTCAGAAATCTGATCTATCCCATCGTCCGACGGATCGCTTGCAGTGGACGACCCTCGTCAGATGACGTCGGATGTACAACGTCGCACATAGTCGGATGAACGCATCGGTCGTCAGACTACGGTGCCAGTGGACGCTCAGCCTAAGGTTCTTGAATAAGAATAAAAAGGTCTGTTACAGATGTTAAAAAAAGCCATTTAATTTTTTTTTAAAAATAAATTACTAAAGACTTTATGCTGCACATGAAAAGAATGAAACGGTTTAATCGAAATTTAATAAAAATTAGATTTTTTTTTACATTGAAACCTATGGGATTCGCAGGTTTTAAACATGTCGATCAAGATCACTGAAAATCTGGCCCTTTTGCAACCTTTTCTGTGTTGTTTGGGGTTTCTCTGAATAGATTAACCATTACTTCTCTATGGGGAATTTCACTACCACCGAATTGCACCATATTTCGCTGGCAATACGCCAATATTTGGCAAATTGACACTTTATGAATAGCTGTATTGCCACGAAATTGCACCCTATAGGGAAATTAAAGGTTCGGTGCAATTCTGTGGCAAATTCGTACACTCTTTGAATAACCCCTGTAGGTTTTTTCAGCAGACTCTACAGAGTCAACATATATTGTTCCTATATGTATCTTATGTTAGAATGCTATAGCAAAAAAAGTAAAAAAAATTCTATTCAAATTTAAATCATTTGATCACTTAAATTTATTTGTCCACATCTTATTATCCAAACCTTAGAGAGTATACGTTATGTACAATATTACATTACTGCAGCTGATGCGCCGCCCCGAGCATCCCCTCCTGGAGTCCATAGGACTCCATTGAAGCTTCGGCTGCAGGGTCACATGACCTGCAGGATCTCGCCTCTCTCGAGATCCTGCAGGTCAGCAGAGTGATCGTAGAGGGAGACTCTTTCCCCCAGTCTCACAGACGGCCAGAAGATGCAGATGCACCTGTGTTCAGCGGTTTGGCACTATGTTCGGCAGAACCTCGGCTTTTTTCGGACGCGCTCGGCGGCTTTTCGGATCGGATCTGTTGTTTCTCTGCGGGTTCCCGGAGGCTTATCGGATCGGATCCAAAGATTTTGGCGGTTTTGCATCAGTTTTTTTTTTTTCGAAACAGCGGTTTTGAGGCGGATTTTCCCGGCACTTCGGGGACCCTACGGTGACTGCTGAATTCACTACAGGTTGGGGAATTTCATTCCCCGAAGTGCAGGGAACATAAGAGCACCAAAATTCTGGTGGAATTTCGGTGCTCTTTGAATAACCCTTTATATTTTTCTCTTGTGTTTTAGTTTTAGTGCATTGTGTTTCATAAATAATAAGGCTATGTAAAATAACTGAACTTGATCCCATCATGGGAAATGAGAAGGTGAGAAGTGGACAATAAAAAACAGATAGTGAAATGTGAAGACCCGAAAGCCTAGAACTGCAGCTCACAGCACTTGTCCACAACAACGTGCTATAAATCAGAATAAACACACACACAAATGGAGCATGCAGTATATACAACCTTGAAAGGGTCAGTACTTCCTAGATGGAAACATTGATTTGTAGAGTGGCAAGTACTTTATCACTAAAAATATAAGGCATACAGACACATCATAGCGTATAACTGTAAGGCATTTAATACAAACAATAAAAATTACAAAGGAACCACTCACAAAGGCAGTGGCACACAATGAATTAAAAGTGTGCAAAACAGCATATTCAACATCCGATAGTCATCGCGTCTCTGCAGATCGTAGTCGATGAAAAGGTCTCTCTGGAGGGACTGGCCAGGATAACCTCCGTGATGTTAGAGCGGTTCTGCTGTCAGATGGTTTCAAGCTTTTGAATCCGCTATCAGGACCCGACTTTAGAGCATCCAATCCAGACGGTGAATACCAGGAGAATAAAGCAACCAAAAGCAAGTCAGCTCGACGCGTTTCGTCTTCACGACTTCCTCATGAGCTGACTTGCAAACAAAAAACCTCCTCTTAAATAGTCCATAACATCCACAAATAAGCCCTATTCACGTGTATCGCATTAGAGGCGGTCTCATCTCCTGACAACCTCAACTGGGCGCTCCGGAAGTGACGCCGTCTCACTTGGGCTTCCATATTGGAAATGGGCATATTATACACGACCCAATATGCAGAGTATGGGCAACAGCATCAAATGCATATATATTTATAAACCCACTGCAATCATATACCCTACAATCTCATTGTGGTGAAAGAATTGACAATTGAGGAACCTAAAAAACAAAATATGGTGACAGAACACATATCTAGAATATGATAATACATATCTATGTCAGATACAATCAATAATATCGGTGCCCCAGCCATAAGAATAAGAACCAGTATCTAGCCTGATGTTATAGAGAGTTAGAGAAAGAGAGGGAGAAAACTCTAAGAGACAAAAACTCTATAGTACAGATTGAAGATCCATGTCTACATTTAAACCCGGAGGTTTCAACGTATCCAAATAAAAAATCCACTTTGTCTCTGCTTGGGATAAAGATTTAGCAACATCACCTCCCCTCCAATTTTGTGAAACTTTTTCGATCCCCATCCACATGAACGTGGTGAAGCTAAACAAAGGACATTTACAACAGTGTCTAGGGACACTATGTTTATCACTACATTTTCTTATGTTATAAAAGTGTTCATAAATGCGCTCCTTCAACTTTCTCTTGGTTTTCGCTATATATTGGGCTCCACACCCACATTGTAAAAGATAAATCACATTGGAAGTGTTGCAATTTATAAAATCTCTAATCCGATATTCTTTTCCAGTTTTAGTGCTAAAGAAAGTTTCAACTTTCATTTTTAAATCTCTGCACATTGAGCATGTTCTACATTTATAGAACCCTTTAGGTATGTTGAACAAAGGGTGCATGTTATTCCCAAGTACCGAATTTTTATTTTTATTTATTGGTAAGACACTCGGCGCCAAAATATTTTTGATGGAATTAGCTTTCTTAAAAATCAGTTTTAGGAAACCTGGTAGATGTTTAGCCAAAACCTGATCATTTTGGAGGATAGGCCAACATTTACTAAGGGCATTCTTAATTTCCCTACTCCTACCAATAAACTGGGTTAGGAAGGCAAAATTCCATTTATTTAGATCTCGCGTATGTCGGGTTTTTCTTGTGAGCAGATCTAATCTATCAGTAGCTTCAATTTCCCTTAAACTCTTATCCACCAATGGTTTAGGATATTGTTTGATCAAAAATTTCTGTGATAGCTCTCTACTTTGTACATGAAAATCATTCATCTCCGAACAATTACGTCGGAGTCGCCCAAATAGATTTTTAGGTATATTATCTAGCCATTTCTTATAATGACTACTCTGATAGTTGATATAGGAATTTTTATCTGTGGGCTTGAAAAAAGTTTTAGTACAAAACTCCTAATCTCTAATAAAGATACTTAAATCCAAAAAATTTAATTCCAAACCTCCCACTTCCATGGTAAATCTAAGTTCAAAATCATTAGTGTTAACAAAACTAAGGAACCTGGCTAAATCATCTTTATGACCATCCCAAATAAAAAAGACATCGTCGATGTATCTACACCAGAGTGCCAAGTTTGCCCTAAATGGGTTATTATCCCAAATACAACATTGTTCCCATTGTGCCACAAATATGTTGGCATATCTCGGGGCAAACTTGGCACCCATTGATGTACCCGTCTTTTGGAGATAAAATTTATTCTGAAAACTGAAAAAGTTATGAGTCAAACAAAATCTAGTAGCCTCAACCAAAAAAGTTCTTTGTTCCCTTGGTATGGTGATATCCTCCTCTAACCTTTTTTCAATGGCCAACAAACCTTTTTCGTGTTCTATCACAGTATAAAGTGATGTCACATCCATACTAACAAGGGTATAGGATTCCTTCCACTCTAGGCCCTGCAAGATCTCCATAAGTTGCCCCGAATCTTTAACATAAGAAGGGGCAGAGGGAACATATTTCTGTAGGAAACTATCGCTGTACTCTGACATATTAGATGTCAGTGATCCTATGCCGCTAATGATGGGGTGACCTGGAGGGGATCCTAAAGACTTATGAATCTTAGGGTTATGATAGAAGACAGCTATTTTAGGGAAAGGGATCGACAAAAAGTTGTATTCATCCTTAGTTAATATCCCTTGTGCTAAATCTCCATCCAATAGTTTACCCATCTGCATCACATATTCCTTAGTAGGATTACCCTTAAGTGTTTTGTACGTCCCTTCATCAGATAAGATTCTATCTAGAATGACGATCCCCCCCTTGTCAGCTTGCCTAATGACCAAATCATGCTTAGTATGAAGGCCATTAAGAGCCTCCCTTTCTTTACGCGTGAGATTAAATTGGAGGCATTTGTGAGTATTAATCTTTCTAAATTCTTCTTCTAACATGTCACCAAACACTTTAATATGATTCGTTTTTTCCCATATCGGGAAGAAACTAGATTTACGTTTAGGCTAGGGTCAGACGAACGCATTTTTATGTTGTCTGTGAAAAAGTGCGTTCGAACGAATGGACGCATTTTTTCACAGAATACGTGATAGTGGTCATACTATGCGCATTTTCGTCCGTGATTTTGTACGGATCATCAATAAAACTCTTTTTGTGTCTGGACGTTATGTTGGCCGACATTAGCAGCGTCTGACGTCTCCTAATCACGCACACACGCCGCTAGCGGACGCAGCGCACTCTGTACGTCAGTACCTGCGGTTTCACGTTCTCGAAAAAATGCGTTCATTTTCCACTTGCGTTGCGCAGCCGGACTTTTGTGCGACCGTACTTCGTATATTGGCCGTCATTGCCTGGTATCTGCTGCTACTACGGCCGTGATTAAGTGCGCCAGAACGCGCGTTCGCACTGCCTCAGTCTGACCCTAGCCTAAGATCTGTATGTATGAACTTTACATCTCTCTCTGGTGAAACTATAGTATCTAGGCAAGGTTCGGGTTTGATTGACTCTTCCTTTTTGTAAAAAACTTTTTTATCACAATTTTTCTCAAAAATCTTTGTAGATCCAAGAAAAGTAAAAAATTATTAGGCTCCCTCGTTGGGGCAAATTTAAGGCCCTTGTTTAGTAGGAACAACTCCGATTCATTCAGGGATGCCTGTGACAAATTAAAAATACCCAGTTGTAACTCCCTTTCCTTTGTAACTTTATCAGAAGAAGGGCAAACGACATCTGTTACATGTCCTCCCTTCTTCTTTTGAAGGGGGAGTTTACTTCTCCCAATGGGGAGTACCTGTTTCGAAAAACTTTGCAAAACTTTGTCTTGCCATCCTCCCCTCGTTTGGACAACATTGGGGGGTCCCTGTCCTAAAAAATCATTCCGTGCTCTATCTAGGTGCTTATTTCTATTTAAATAACCATTGTTATTACTAATGCTGGAATTCTGGACAGGGCCATTCCTATTAATGTTGTCATTTCTATAGAAATTAGTATTCCCCTTATTATATTTAATCCTGGAATTCTGAGCAGGACCATTTCTATTGATGTTATCATTTCTATAGAAATTGGTGTTACCATTATAGCCTCCCTGTCTATTTGAAGGGTATTGGTTTCTCGGTTGTCTATTAAAACCTCCTCTCTTTTTATTATATTGAGTGCTAATGGGTCTAGATTTCCAAATATTGTCACCTCCTCTGGGGGGACTCACTCTATTTTGCTTAGGTGGATGGTAACCCGACCAGTTTCTACCTCAGATCACTGACATCACTGACATCTAATATGTCGGAGTACATCGATAGTTTCCTACAGAAATATGTTCCCTCTGTCACTTCTTATGTTAAAGATTCGGGGCACCTTATGGAGATCTTTCAGGGCCTAGAGTGGAAGGAATCTGATACCCTTGTTAGTATAGATGTGACATCACTTTATACTGTGATAGAACACGAAAAAGGTTTGTTGCCCATTGACATTGAAAAAAGGTTAGAGGAGGATATCACCATACCAAGGGAACAAACAACTTTTTTGGTTGAGGCCACTCGATTTTGTTTGACTCATAACTTTTTCAGTTTTCAGAATAAATTTTATCTCCAAAAGACGGGTACATCAATGGGTGCCAAGTTTGCCCCGAGATATGCCAACATATTTGTGGCACAATGGGAACAATGTTGTATTTGGGATAATAACCCATTTAGGGCAAACTTGGCACTCTGGTATAGATACATCGACGATGTCTTTTTTATTTGGGATGGTCATAAAGATGATTTAGCCAGGTTCCTTAGTTTCATTAACACTAATGATTTTGAACTTAGATTTACCATGGAAGTGGGAGGTTTGGAATTGAATTTTTTGGATTTAAGTATCTTTATTAGAGATTAGGAGTTTTGTACTAAAACTTTTTTCAAGCCCACAGATAAAAATTCCTATATCAACTATCGGAGTAGTCATTATAAGAAATGGCTAGATAATATACCTAAAAATCAATTTGGGTGACTCTGACGTAATTGTTCGGAGATGAAAGATTTTCATGTACAAAATAGAGAGCTATCACAGAAATTTTTGATCAAACAATATCCTAAACCATTGGTGGATAAGAGTTTAAGGGAAATTGAAGCTACTGATAGACTAGATCTGCTCACAAGAAAAACCCGACATACGCGAGATCTAAATAAATGGAATTTTGCATTCCTAACCCAGTTTAGTGGTAGGAGTAGGGAAATTAAGAATGCCCTTAGTAAATGTTGGCCTATCCTCCAAAATGATCAGGTTTTGGCTAAAGATCTACCAGGTTTCCCAAAACTGATTTTTAAGAAAGCTAATTCCATCAAAAATATTTTGGCGCCGAGTGTCTTACCAATAAATAAAAATAAAAATAAAAATTCAGTACTTGGGAATAACATGCACCCTTTGTTCAACATACCTAAAGGGTTCTATAAATGTAGAACATGCTCAATGTGCAGAGATTTAAAAACGAAAGTTGAAACTTTCTCTAGCACTAAAACTGGAAAAGAATATCGGATTAGAGATTTTATAAATTGCAACACCTCCAATGTGTTTTATCTTTTACAATGTGGGTGTGGAGCCCAATATATAGGGAAAACCAAGAGAAAGTTGAAGAAGCGCATTTATGAACACTTTCATAACATAAGAAAATGTAGTGATAAACATAGAGTCCCTAGACACTGTTGTAAATGTCCTTTGTTTAGCTTCACCACGTTCATGTGGATGGGGATCGAAAAAGTTTCACAAAATTGGAGGGGAGGTGATGTTGCTAAATCTTTATCCCAAGCAGAGACAAAGTGGATTTTTTATTTGGATACGTTGAAACCTCTGGGTTTAAATGCAGACATGGATCTTCAATCTGTACTATAGAGTTTTTGTCTCTTAGAGTTTTCTCCCTCTCTTTCTCTAACTCTCTATAACATCAGGCTAGATACTGGTTCTTATTCTTATGGCTGGGGCACCGATATTATTGATTGTATCTGACATAGATATGTATTATCATATTCTAGATATGTGTTCTGTCACCATATTTTGTTTTTTACGTTCCTCAATTGTCAATTCTTTCACCACAATAAAATTGTAGGGTATATGATTGTAGTGGGTTTATAAATATATATGCATTTGATGCTGTTGCCCATACTCTGCATATTGGGTCGTGTAGAATATGCCCATTTCCAATATGGAAGCCCAAGTGAGACGGCGTCACTTCCGGAGCGCCCAGTTGAGATTGCCGGGAGATGAGACCGCCTCTAATGCGATACACGTGAATAGGGCTTATTTGTGGATATTATGGACTATTTAAGAGGAGGTTTTTTGTTTGCAAGTCAGCTCATGAGGAAGTCGTGAAGATGAAACGCGTCGAGCTGACTTGCTTTTGGTTGCTTTATTCTCCTGCTATTCACTGTCTAGATTGGATGCTCTAAAGGCGGGTCCTGATAGCGGATTCAAAAGCTTGAAACCATCTGACAGCAGAACCACTCTAACATCACGGAGGTTATCCTGGCCAGTCCCTCCAGAGAGACCTTTCCATCGACTACTCTCTCCTGAGACGCGGTGACTATCGGATGTTGATTTAAATATGCTGTTTTGCACACTTTTAATTCATTGTGTGCCACTGCCTTTGTGAGTGGTTCCTTTGTAATTTTTATTGTTTGTATTAAATGCCTTACAGTTATACACTATGATGTGTCTGTATGCCTTGTATTTTTAGTGATAAAGTACTTGCCACTCTAAAAATCAATGTTTCCATCTAGGAAGTACTGACCCTTTCCTATGGAGGATCGTGGTTTTTATCCCCGTCAGCGTCCGTCTAGCTTTTTGACGGGGAGGGCTTTTTGACATACGGTGGTTGGCCCAGCCCGTCACGACGGCACAGACACAGGGAAGTGCGGGCACACGCAAGCACTCAGTGCGCTCGTGTGCCGCCAGTCTAAGACATGCAAATGACGTCTGCAATTTCTCATTGTTTTGCATCCTGGGTCTGTTTTCATACAGAACCCTCCAAATCAATCACAGCCACTCCTGTACAGCCTTTTCATATATATACAGTATCTCACAGAAGTGAGTTCAACCATCACATTTTTGCAAATATTTTGTTATACCTTTTCATGTGACAACACTGAAGAAATGACACTTTACTACGAAGTAAAAGTAGTGAGTGCACAGCTTCTATAATGGTGTTAATTTGCTGTCCCCTCAAAATAACTCAACACACAGCCATTAATCTCTAAACCACTGGCAACAAAAGTGAGTACATCCCTAAGGGAAAATGGCCAACTTGGGCCCAAAATGTCAATATTTTGTGTTGCGACAATTTTCTAGTCCATCATTGGTGCGCACATGGTAGGATCTGTTGGTACTGGCTGGTTTGGTGATGACTGCTGAGCGCTACCGTGTTCCTGTACACGATCTGTTTGTCCTTCAGTAAGTTGCGATAATGGTCTAGCTGACCTGTTGTAGTAGCTCCTCTGAACATGCTATGTAGCCTTCTGATACTTTTCAGGGGTCCATCAAATATGAGATCTTCAGGTTGTCTGAGCTTCCACCATGCGTCAGGCAAGTTACTTGCTTCCCAATTCATTGTGGGCATTGGGACTCCAGTGGCAACCATGTTGAGAGAAGAGATCAATTTCTTCTGGGACCATGTAATATTTAGATTTTGTGCTGCTTAGGTATTTGTATCAATGCCTCTCGGATACAGAATTTAGGATAAGCATGGTGCTGGTTTTATTATATTTCAGCAAGCTGCTGAATGACCGATGATCACAGAGAGGTAAAATACCAACTGACTCAGGCAGTGCAACGGTCACCAGACAATTTGAACACTGGCATTTGACTGGTTAAGATATACATATACAAATAATACACTTGGAGTTTAGGTTCAATACAATATTATCTCAAGTGAGTGATTAACACAAGCCAAAAGCAATCAGTATGTATATCAATCGGAAATAAAGACGCTAGCAAATCAAAGCCATATAATTTAGTGAGATATTCCCAAAGTTGCCATACAATTAAATAAAGACAGATTGAATTTTTAATCTTGTATACATATAGATGAGTCTTTGTAATCATGCTGTAATCTTAACATTTAAAGGGCCTCACCACGGGTAAATAAGTTTGGCCCAAAATATTGCCGAAGATGGTATATACCTAAATAAAGCCGGATGGATTGCCAATGTAGAATACATTTTAAGATTAAGATTAAAGCAGGATTACTAATACTTATTTAAATAAGTATTAGTAATCACACTGTAATCTTAATAAAATCTTAGAGGGCTACTGAACAGGTTAATGCCACCGTTTCCCTAGTATTATTTGACAATATTAAGGTCATTATTGCCATATTAAGCCACGAAAAAGATACGCAATGTCCTACCAAAATTTATAGATCTAGTCAAGTTTTCCAAAACAGGAAAGTTAATGGAGTGCACTAAGTCTATCTACCACCTATTTTCAGTGATAATAGCCACCAAAGAAAGTGTACCAACTGCTTTATCTCATTTAGCATCAAGCAAATATTAATTTATATTAATCCCTAGGTTACATAATACTATGGTATTCACTTAGGGCTTAAATTCAGTGCACTATAGAAGTGTCAGAAATCCTCCTGACCAACCAGGCACACAAATCACCATAGTAGCCAAAGTCAAAGCATGAGAATGGTTGCTAGAAGGGTTCAAGAAAAGACAGCTAAAGTTTTTTGATTAAACATAATTTTCCAAGTACAGTGAATAAACTGGAATTTTCAAAAATAAATCAAAGTATCAGATATATACAATTTCAATATAGCGTCCCCATATATGTTTCATGGGAGATAATCAGTCATCTTACATGAAACATATTTCATGTACAATACAGTGCAAGATATAATTACATGTTTAAAGTTGTCCACTCTTCTATGCAAGAAATAATAAGTGTGTTAAATTTTTATTATTTTTTCTCTTGGAGAAATCAGCCCTGAATTCATTCATACCCTTTAATCTTGTCCACTTTCATATTTTGCAAAGTCATGAGAAATGCAAGGTTCAGTTAATCATGTCAACTTGATCAAAGACATCTAAAATCCCCAAAAAAAATTCATAATGATGCAATCTCACTGTGCTAGCCTATTTGTCTCTGGTTGTGCATGGACTTTGAAGTTCTAGGAGAAAAGGGAAGAGGAATGTTTATCAAAGTTACTCTACTAGAACATAGGCATCATGTTCTTGTACTTTGCTCTTTAAATATTAGAAGTATGTATGGCTGAAAAATTCATTTTGTTTTAAAATAATTTTGTGTTCGGAATTTCGTTTTGCATTTCGGAGCTTCTTTGGTTTCGTATTTCGTTTTGTTTCTTTACAGATCGATTTGAAAATGATTCAATATTTTATATCGATCAAATAGTTGATATATCAATTCGAATTTTGGATCACTAAATAAAACCCCAATGAATCAAATTTTGCTGTTAAAAAGCAAGCTAGGGTTAAATATTAAGCTGTCTCACAGATTTAGTACCAGAGAACAACAGGGTGCTTGTGAAACAGTAAAACTAAACTGATTTGTTTCATAAAGTCGTTTGTTGAATGTAGTGCTTGTATGTAGTGTAAGTTAAGATCAACTCGATAGTTGATATAGCAATTTGATAAAAAAAAATTGATTCGTTATTTCAGGAGTACTTCCAAAATACGAATTAACGAAATTAGCTCCAAATTTAAATTCATTACGAAACAAATGCACATCTCTATTATAAATACAAAACTTGTTTCTTTATAGGTGGAAACGTAATATATATATATATATATATATATATATGTATGTATGTCAGTATAGATCAGGGGGTCTCAGTAGGTGTGATTTACTTGGATTTTGCCAAAGCATTCGACACAGTTCCACACAAGAGGTTACTATTTAAATTATGAAAAATTGGACAGGATGAAAATACTTGTTCTTGGATAGAACACTGGCTAAAAGATAGGGTACAGAGAGTGGTTATAAATCGTAAATTTTCAAGATGGACATCAGTGGTAAGTGTTGTCCCTCAGGGGTCTGTTATAGGACCAATTCTATTCAATTTATTTATAAATGACCTTGAGATTGGCATTGAAAGTCATGTATCAGTGTTTGCAGAGGACACAAAGCTAGGAAAAGTAATACAAGGTGAGCAGGATGTTACTTCGCTGCAGAGGGATTTAGATAGATTGGGGGACTGGGCACTTAAATGGCAGATGAAATTTAATGTAGATAAATACAAAGTTATTCACTTTGGAGTGAAGAACACACAAGCAACTTATACCCTAAATGGTACTGAGTTAGGGAAATCAAAGCAGGAGAAGGATTTGGGAATAATCATAGACTTCAAACTAAGTAACGACGCCCAATGTAAAACAGCAGTTGCCAGGCCAGGCTAACAAGCTTGAACTTGTTAAGTTTAGAGAATCGGCGCCTTAGAGGGGATCTGATAACTTTATATAAATGTATACAGGGCCATTATAAACTATTGTCTGGAAACCTATTCATTAATATGACTATACACGGGACACAAGGTCACCCATTTAGACTGGACGAAAGGAAATTCAGCCTAAAGCATAGGAAGGGTTATTTTACAGTGAGAGCAAAAAAGCTGTGGAATTCTCTGCCTGTTGAGGTGGTTGGGTCAGAGACTGTACAGACTTTTGTACAACGACTGACTGCATGATTTCCTGCAAAAACATAATATTAATATTAAACACATAATATTTAATATGTGGGTAAAAGCTTCTTGATCTAAGGAGAAATCTGAACGGGATTCTGGGGTCAGGAATTTTTTTCCTAGTATGTTGCATATTGGCGAGTGCTTCAGACTGGGTTATTTTGCCTTCTTTTGGATCAACAGCAGTAGGTGATGTGTGAAAGGCTGAACCCGATGGACGCATGTCTTTTTTGAGCCTATGTAACTAAAAGAGTTATTCAAAGAGAGAAGTACTGGCCACCGAATTGCATCGAACAGTGAATTTCCCCATACGGTGCAATTTCGTGGCCATTCGGCTATTAAAAAGCTGTCACGTCGTCAAATATTGGCGAATTGCAAGTGAAATATGGTCATCTTCGGCAGCAGTGAACTCCCCCAGAGAAATAATGGTAAATCTATCCAGAGAACACTGAACAGCACTGAAATGTCAGTGAAATGCCTTGGTTTTTTGGTGGTTTCATTCAACAGGTTTAATCAGGGGAATCCCATAGGTTTTAATGTAAAAAAATTCTACTTTTTAAGAAATAATTATTGAACGGTTTATTCTTTTCACTTGCAGCAAAAAGTCTCTTTATTTATTTTTTAAGGCATTTTTCAGGATTTTTTGGCAAAATTTTAATTTCTGATTTTTTTAAAGATGGTTTTTTTCTGTAGCAGACCTTTTTATTATTATTATTCATAGGACCTTCTATTTTATTTCCAAGAATTTTCTTGCAGTAGTTTTTTTGCAAATTTTTTTTAAAAGTAGCGGTTTTCTACTGGTTTTCTTTTTACCCGTTTGTCGGCTTGTTGGCTTTTTCCAGTGGCTGGTCGGTGCTGTGTTTGTTGGGTCATTGGCTTGTTTCGGATCGATTTGGCGGTTTTGAGGCAGATTGTCGGATGCATTAGTCAGGTTTTCGGTGTTTTTTCAGATCAATTCGGCAGGTTTTGCGGCAATTTTTTTGGATGCATTCGGCAGGTCGTTCCCTGCAGTTCGGGGACCCTGCAGTGAGATGCTGAATTCACCGCAGGGTTGGCAAATTGGACTAGCCAAAGAGCGGGTATGGGAGAGCACCGTAATATCGGTGACATTTTGGTGCTTCCTGAATAACCCTGTAAATTAACATATTTTGCATTGCCGGTACATTGTGTTAATGAATAATGCTAGCTAGAAAAATTTCCCCTGTCTCAAGTATTAGAAAGTTGCATGAAAGTAAATTCAGTTGTAGACTGTTAATGATGGTCTGTCTAATGACATATATAGGAAGTAAAAAATTCCAGAATTCTAAGAAAAAAGTTTATCAAATTACAATTCTTGTCCTCAACTGACCCAAACAAACATGTGTGGCTCGGAAAAAAACAGGAGCGCTTACCTTTCACAAGTGGGGACAGATTTTGATAGACACAATAATTATAACGGCTGGGTTGGACTAGAAAAAGGTGAAATAATTTCACTCCCTTAATAGTGAAGATCTACATAAAACTATAGAAGTGATTGCCTATAGCTCATCAGATTCTATTTACTCGTTGGACTATCTGGATATCTGGAAGAGGATAGCAATATTTTGGATGAGCTATGAGATCCACAAAAACCTTAAAATAAAATATTATGTTAAAATTTTGGAGCAAATTAGTTATAAATAATCAATATATTGTGTCAGCATTTTTTTCAGGATATTAAAAAACAAACCCAAGTGCACTGTGTTTTATTGAGATAATAGAAACATAGAAATAATGTAATAACTTAATCAGATAGGATTGAAATGGGTACATGGATGAAACTGGACCCTAGAGGACTAAATGTGGTGTCTGACCTTTACGATTGTTTAAGAATTGTTCTTCCATATAATAAATCAGATTTCTAAAAATGTACATGTGGCTGGTTGTAATGATATGCTGGGGTGTGAATAAAGGCTTCTGCATAAGAATTTGCTAAAAACGACCCGTAAACAGTTAATTTAGTTATATAGAGACTAAAAATAGAAATAGCTAAATTAACTATTCCAAAATTCCAACTTTATTTGATTTAAGGCAATAACAAACAAATACTGCAATTATAATAATTCACACAATTAGAAAAAATGGAGAGACTGTGGCGCTTAGAAGAAAAGAAAAGAAAAAAGGGAGACCTCAAAATCGATCGGTAGAACACCTATACAGGCAGATCCCAAACTACCATAAAAGAAACCATGTAAAGAAAAAGATGGTGCAGCGCTCATACGGGTGACCCACCTCCAAAGTGAAATAGAATCGCACAGGAGTATCACTTACAGAAAAACGGGATGAGATGTCGTAGACCAAGGCAACGTATTTACATAAATAACACGGAAAAACAAAAATAAAATCTCATAGTGTGAATCAATTAATAGATCGTATCGCATTCCTTGTATCATATGATATAGAAACATAGAAACATAGAAACATAGAAAAATGTCGGCAGATAAGAACCTTTCGGCCCATCTAGTCTGCCCAATTACATGGATACTTTACCTGGATTTATCTTTTGTTTAGGATAGCCTTATGCCTATCCCATGCCTGCTTCAATTCAATTACTGTTTTGGCCTCTACCAACTCAACCTCTTCAACTGGAAGACTGTTCCATGTATCCACCACCCTCTCAGTAAAATAATGCTTCCTGATGTTACTTTTAAACCTTTGCCCCTCTAATCTAAGACTATGTCCTCTTGTTTTGCTACTTTGTTTCCTTTTAAATATACTCCCTTCCTCTACCTTGTGGATTCCCTTTACGTATTTAAATGTTTCTATCATATCTCCTCTGTCTCGTCTTTTTTCCAAGCTGTACATGTTAAGATCATTAAGCCTTTCCTGGTAACTTTTCTCCTTCAAGCCGTACACCATTTTAGTAGCCCTTTTCTGAACTCTCTCTAAGATGTCTATATCCTTCTGGAGATACGGTCTCCAGTACTGCACACAGTACTCCAAGTGAGGTCTCACTAGTGCTCTGTACAGTGGCATGAGCACTTCCCTTTTCCTACTGCTAATACCTCTCCCTACACAACCAAGCATTCTGCTAGCATTTCCTGCTGCTCTATTACATTGACTACTTACCCTTAGATCCTCTGAAATAATAACCCCTAAATCCCTTTCCTCAGATGTTGAGGTTAGGACTGTATCAAATATTCTATATTCAGCCCTTGGGTTTTTACGTCCCAGGTGCATTATCTTGCACTTATCCACATTAAAACTCAATTGCCACAGCTCCGACCATTGTTTTAGTTTACCTAAACCATTTGTCAAATTTAATATACCACTCACATTTCAAGGAGCGTCAGAATGCTCTATGGTTTCAGCATGCAGACATTTTAGGGCATGCCTGTCGGCCTCAACCACATCGATATCTTGGTATGCCTCCGTTTCTCAAAGAAAACAAAAAGATAATAACAGGATAGTGCGGATTGTTTATATATGAATTTAACAAATGGTGAAAAGGTCGCACTCACCCCACTGGAGCCTATGACCAGACTCCAGGTATATTTCACTTGAGGTTTGTAGTAATACCGCCAAAACCTTATAAACGCGGCTCACCAGGAGAGGATCCTAGCCCGAATTGACAATTCGGACAAGAAGGAGAATAAAATAACAAGTATTTTTAATTCTGGTCAACCAGATACAAACTTTTCGTTTTATTATTGAGTTTTTTGAGTAAAAAGTGAGATAATTAGATTACCAACTAATCTCCCTGGCCACAAAAAGGTAGAAATACCTACATGATTAATTTATATAAGAAATTACCAAATAGCTATAAAGGGACATACATTACTAACCCTAGGTGGTTCAGCCTCTGGGTCAGTGAGCCTATAGGAGGTCTTTCAACCTGGGCCTTTTTTTACAATCTTAAGAACTGTAACTACAGTATCTAATGGCAGATCTCTGATCTTTTCCTTTCGTTCCTCTTTTCTGGCAGTCTGATTTAGTGCTTGAAATGCTTATTTGCATTTGCATATAGGAATCACAATGTTAAAACATATTGAATAAGAAATGTCCTGACAAATGTATACAATTTAACTTATGGGAAAATTTAAGTATAATATACTTGAAATACAGCTTGGATAAAAGGATATATAGATACAAACATACATATATTATTGAAATATCTGTATGAGCATATTAATACATTTTTATATCTGATACCTACTTTTTAGACCATTTACAGAAGCAGTATCTGACATGTCTACATTTCATGTTTTGTTTCATGTTGTACATCATGGTACCTTCCTTGGCCTGTTGTTCTCTCCTATAGTTCTTTCCTATCTGGTATATTCTCTCAAGCCCTCATACTGCTTTCCTGTCTCCAGTTTGTTATTACTTTGTAACGGATGATTGCTTGTAGTTCTGTAAAGGTATATTATATTTAATCAAACATTACCAAATGAAGAAAGCAGCTTTCTGAAGTAAACTCAGTCATAAAGACTACGCTAACATTCCAAAGGCAAAAAAGGGCTGAACCCTTTGATGTCCTTTATCATCAGTATATTTGAACAGATTGAAACACCGGCAACAGTGACGCACCAGTATTGGCTCCTGAAACCCATAACATGCCATGGAATCAAGGTCGACAAACCTGCATGCTCTGCATGAGCTTACATAAGTGGGTTCATGCAGGGATAGCCATAGAACACAGACCTATTTCTTCCCAGTCTTCCACTGCTTGAGTACAAAGGGAGCGGAAGATTGCCACGTGATAATAAGTTGGGATTTTTTGGTGGCATTATTTTAACCACTTCACTACCAAGTGATTTTCCAAAAAAACATTGTCAGAAACCAGTGTGTTTTTTAAAAATCATTTTTAATAAATTGTACAGTAATGCATGTAATACATATCTATTACTGTAATAACCTATTTGGCCAGTAGATGGCGCCAACCACTGCCAAATTGAGTTAAAGAGGTTTTAACAGCAGATCTATTTTCTTCTACTTCTCCCTGCATTGGCTGCTGACAGCGTCTGAAAGCCTGATATTGCAGAGCTTTTATTTGCCGATTTTACAGTTTTAGCTCTTTGGGCATTATGCCCAAAGGGCTAAAACTTTGGGGGCACCTTCTACAGCCCAAAAGCTAATGAAAATCATTTGCAGCAAATGAATTCTATTTCCTTTTGGGCTACAGATTAGCATATAGAAATATCTTGATATCGGGACACCGGATGCTGCCTTTGTAACCCAAGATATCTCGATAACGGTAGTGTAGGGGTTAATGTTCCAGAGCAAAATCACTTAACACCAGGCTCTGAGAATCAGTATTCTTTGCAGAATACTGGATCGAGCAAAGAACAGAGAACTATGATGAAGATAGTGTACAGTAAGCTACAGTAATTCCAGGCAATGATAGAATACTGTCTTTAGATGTTCATGGCATTTTCTAAATAGGACTTGTATTTGAATTGTAACAGTTAATTAACTGTTGGATGAATGGAATGATTAGACAATCATTAGAAGTGAAGTAATCTAAAGTAAGGGAATGAGTAAAGATTGGTTGTACATTGATAAATTTCAATTTACAGCACTTCAACTTTCATTATTCCTGTTTGGCAACTGGCATGTGTATCCTGCACAGATGAGAGAATACACCAGGGTTCCAATGAGCAGTGATTATTTTATAAGCCTGCTGGTTAAGTCAGTGGGACAATGCCCATGGATGTTATTGATCACTAAACAGGGTAAAAATTTAACTTTTAAAATGTCTTTATAATAGACTTTTTAGGCTCTATTTTATTTGATAAAGAATAAAACAATACAATAAAAAATACAGTAAAACAATAAGCCCATTTGTATATCTTTTGTTTCTGGCTTTACTGTCTGAGCTTTTTTTTAAGCAGTGCCCGCTATCATAGGTGACTTGCTTAACTTGACAATTGAGGGGCTCAATTCCTTGTTAGGTCTTAACGTCTCCCAGAACTGTTGAAAATCTAACCAGAGCAATTAAAGTTTATGGAATTTGGTAGATTTACAACAGCATGGGTTTTGCTTACATTTGACTTGGAATCTAGTCCACAATTTGGGAAATAATTTATTTGCTCCAGAAAATGTGTTCTTTTTTTTCTTTATTATTTGCATGTATTTGGAGAATTCTGACAACAAATTGCATATTTGTAAATTAGTCATTTTAATTATGCAGAGTGAGATTGTCAAAAATATTAATGAGCACGATACAGATTTGTGTTTTGTTATTGTCACATAGGCTGTATTGTTACTGTCATTAAGTATATTAAGTGAGTACACTTTCAGGGTTATTCAGAGAGAGGTGAAAACCTGGAGAATGACTGGAGAAGTGAAAATTTTAGGTCAAAATAGCCAAACCAGAAAATTCTCCCATTAATCTCACTTTCCAAATCGCCTATTTTGACCTAGAATTTTCACTTCTCCAGTCATTCTCCTGGTTTTCACCTCTCTGAATAACCCTGTTTGTATCTTTTTGCAGCTGTTATGTATTTGTGGTGTTTTTCTTTTTAAGTACACTTTGTATATAATTCTACTATCGGCAGTATAAACATTTATAACTTTGAAATGTCAAATTATTTGTTTATTATGGAGGCTTGTCAATCATATGATTTGTTAGTCCATCTGACAGATAACACATGTAATTCTATGAGATTGTGAAATGCTGAATCCTCTGATTCCCACAATAGATTCATGGTGATTTGCTAAAGTACCCTATTGATTAGACAAATCTCTCTTTGTTTATTTTCACACTATGTTAACCATAAGGGAACATAGTTGTTTGGGAAACAAGACAAATAGAATAGATATTTTTATTTCTAGGTAAAGAATTGGAGACGTTTACTGTATGTGTCCCTTGAGTTCGCTGCACATGGTGCTACAATTGTTTGCATATCAAACAGGATCTGCTTGAACGAAGAACTAGGGGAGAAATGTTTCCTCAGTTAATTATATTTGAAGAGTGTATGCATCTGTTTGTTCTTTATAAAACTGCATCCAGAGAAGTTTAGAATAAGCTGCAGTATTGTTAATTTAGTTGACTATACATTTTTGTCCTATACTTTTTTGATTGCATTTGTTTCAGTGACAAAAACTAGACTATGACTAAGTTATGTTAACTAAAACTGTGAGGAAAAATCTATTGGCATTTTTAGTAAATAATAATAAAAACTAGATTGAAATATTAGAGATTTATTTAGTTTTAATCATAGTCCTTTATGATTAAACTTAAATGGTATTAGTCATTTCGACTAAAGTCGACATCAAGTCGACTAAAACTTTTAAGAAAAACTATTTACATTTGACTAAAACTGTGAAAATCTATTGACATTTTCATCAGCTAATAAAAACTAGATGAAAATTTTGGGACGGGATCAATATTTTATTTAGTTTTAGTCATACAGGGTTATTCAAAGATAATCGAAAAGTCAACACACATTCGGTGTCTTTTCGTTCTCTTCAAATCGGCTTTATTCGGCGATCCCATTTCGGCGACCCTGCGGTGTATTCAGCAAGCACAACAGGGCCGTCGTAGTGCAGGGAAAAGCCACCGAACACTCAGCGCAAAACCCAGGCGAATGCACACCGAAACCAGCAAAAACATCTGGATTAACCCCGCCAAACACACCGGAGAAACCCAAGCAGGAGCCGATCACAGCGCAGAGCAGCTGCTGAAAAAAACCAACACCACAGACGAATGGAGTGAAAGAAAAAAACAATACGCTTGAATGTTTGAAAAGTGAAACGCTGTTTGCAAAGAAACTACTGAGCGAAAATGTCTGAAATTTACATATGAGGTGCAATGAATGATAATAAAAAGGGCTGTTAGAGAAAAAAGAAACCTTTTTAAAAAAAATCAAACATTTTTTTTCCAAAAAAATTCCGAAAAATGCTTAAAATATCCTAAAAAATCTATAAATAATGAGACTTTTTACTGCAGAATATTATAATAAACGGTTTGTTAGATATTTAATTAAAACGGGAACATTTTTAACATTGGAGCCTATGGTATTCGCCTGAATAAACCTGTCGAATGAAGCCACCGAATAGCAGGGCATTTCGGCAACTTTTCACTGCTGGTTTTTGTTCTCTGAATAGACGAAGCTATGGGGATTTCACTGCTCTCGAACAGGCACCGAACAGGCACCGCATGTGCCGGCAATTCGGCAACATTTGGCGAATTGTCTGCTCTCTGAATAGCCAAATGGCCAAGACAGGTAACCGAATGCTGATTTTCAGCGTTCGGTTACCTTTCGCCAGCCATTCGGATCTCTTTGAATAACCCCTAATAGTCTTTTGACTAAAATGCCATTTAATTGTAGTCTTGTTTTATTTGTGTTACCTTAAATGTATTTATTGATAACTAGGCATGCCTAACAATAGTTCTTTTGATATAACTCAAAATGCCCACATCTAGACCCAAAATGGGTCAAAAAAGCTATTTAAAGATCACACCTGTTTGTGGAGTCGGGCTTGTTGGCTTTTATGCACTCTCACAGAGTAGGTCCGTTTGCACATTTAAGTTTTTAGTGTGAACTTTAAATAGTCTTTTTGCTCCTCCTTTATTTTTGCGACTTGTGTGTGTGTGCGTTTGTACTAGAGATTCCACTCTTGCACATTTGCGCGAACGGTCTTGCAGGGCTTTCTGTGTGCATGTTATAATAGTATTTATTTTATGTTTCTGACTTTCATCATATTGTTTATGCTTCTTCCCATTGGTACAGCTAGTTTGTCTTTACGTACATACGTGATGCAGTTTTTTTTGCATTTAAATGTTGGTGTGATATATCTGCTTTATATCTCATCATTTTTTTACCTGTACACAAGCAGTTGTGCCACCAATCCCACCTTTGCATATTTGCGTGATCAGACTTGCTGGGTTCTGCACATGTGCATGACAACAGTGTTTTTTCACATAGGAACTCCTCCTTACACAGGTGCTTCCTGTTACTAGCATACTGGTCTGTTGTTTACTTCCACAATTAAGCGTAGTGATATTAGCGAGCATTGACTTAAGCCATGTGAGCACTTAGTGAAATTATTAATTGATTCGTCTTTTTAATTATTAATTATGTGTCTGTATATAAAAGAGATGTTTTGTTAGCTGTACCTGACTTGAGAAAGGCTCTGCCCAACAATGTGTGAGATGTGTCCACTGTAAAGGCTCCCAGGATTTACCCTACTTGAGTGCCCAGATCATTTTTTCTTAAAATTTGTGGTTTTCCCCTTTGCCAAGCCACAACATGAAGGTGGTGAGCAGGGCTTTTATATGACCACCTGTAATATGTTAAACCTTTTTAAAATATTGGATGTGTTGCCAAAGGAATTAGAGACACTTTGGGAGAGCCTTTGTAAATTGAAAACTTTTATCTTCGTGCCGGGGAGTTTGCCGGCATTGGAAACATTGGCCGTCAGGTGTTGGAGCTTGCACAGTCTGCCTGTGCATGTTCCTAAACTTATAATGGGTGATTTATTTCGAAGTTACAACGGGTGGACTTATAGCTTTGTGAATTTGTCGATATTCTAGTGCGCGATGTAGCCACAATATATCTCAAGGGAATGTTGGAATGGGTACACACCACATTGAAGTGTAGCACCACTAGTCACACAAAAGCATCATTTAAATATCCCCCTATTAAGTCCGCTTTAGTCTATATGTAATTGTAGTATGAATACCTTTAAATATAATTTTTATAGTAATGGAAATCATGATAGTCCTGCCAAAGCATGTTCCAGGAAGGGGTTAACCACAAAAAATTCAGTTATAAATTTAGATGAGAAGTGTAAATCCAAATAAAGAAAAAAATAGGATGTTTTCATTATCTGTATTTTGAGAGATATCATGTGAAAATTCGTAGTAAGTCAATGTGTTGACAGCAATGGGTTTAGATTTATTGTGATGCCATCTTGTAATGAATGTTCTCACAGTATGTGTGATTAATATACTGAAATGGCTCCTGCCAAATGAAAACTCAGAATACCATTATGTTCAGACTCCCTTTTGCTTGGCTGAAAAAAATCTAAGCACATTGTATTATGCTCATAAAAAATCCAATCTCTTTTCCATAAGAAATAAAAAAACCTGTTCCGATACTGTAGCTGCTACATAGAAAAACAAATGATGCTACAAGGAAATTTTCATACCGGGGTGACCTCTAGTGTAAAGTAATAGCATTTTATCTTTCCCTTGGGTTTGACTTAAAGCACTTTGGCGATTAGACTTCACTGCAAATATAATTAGGCAGTATTGAGAATACATTCATTTATGTTTTCTTCAATTTATTTTTGCCCTACCCATGCAAAGCTTTCGGTAACATTCAAACTAATGTCTATAGCATTGTGGATAATTATCTATAATACATATTCTGCATTTTCGAATATTTCTAAAAGGGACGCTCTAGGTTGAAAAAGGCAGTGGTGTGGACTAATCGTCCCCAGTTGTGGTTGTTCATTATTAAAACTATGCTTAAAGCACAAGTAAGCTGATTAGTTATTTCCCTTTCTTTAATATAGCCATAGGATGTCTGGGCATACTGAGCAGTATGGGATGGATCTATAAAATCAGTGTTTCCCAACCCTGTTCTTAAGTACCCCTACCAGACCAGATTTTAAGGATTCCCTTGGAGAAATGCAGACTAAATACTACAATCACGGAGCAGAAAATCCTATCACCTGTGCTGTTCTTCAAATAACTTGCATACCTGCCTGTTAGGGGTACTTGAGGACCAGAGTTGGGAAACGTTGTATTAAAGAAAACAAATCGACACATTTGATGTTAAGTATATTATTTTCTTGTAAACATATTTATAACTCTAAATAGTTACAGTGAGTGTTAAAGGCAATTTTCATTGTGAAGATGAAAATCGGTTATGTCCATGGGTAAAAAAAATTGGATTGTAATTTTCTCTTTGCGTCATCCAAATTCCGATCCTTATATTACAATGTGCCTTGGGGATTCATGGAAACTATGACTGTAGAGAAAGGGGAGACTTAAAGATCCTATATCATTGTAATATGCCCAGTTCATCTGGTTAAATTGGGCATGATAAAATCATCACATTACATCCAAAAGATAAATCCAGGTAAAGTATCCATGTAATTGGGCAGACTAGATGGGCCGAAAGGTTCTTATCTGCCGACATTTTTCTATGTTTCTATGTTTCTACAGACAATGTCACTGAGATGGAACATGGGCATTGGTGTGGGTAATAGAGTAGGTAAGTGATCCTACAAGAGAATGGCTTGATGACAGAGCCCAGATTTTAAACTGGGTATCCTATAAAAACAATAGCATAAAAAATATAACATGTTACAAAAGGTCGCGTCCTTATAAAAGACGCTCAAAATCAACTGCGGTCGAATTGGTTGCTGCTCACATGAAATGTGACCTAATTAGATGTCTGCTAAAATTTGGATGTGCCACTTTGACCTTGACTGAATTTGACTTGTAGGGTTAGAAATTAGGGATGAGCCGAACACAGCTGTCCCGGCCTCCTGTTCCCTAGTCTGTCAGCTCCTCCGATCCGTCTGGCTGCGGCTCCTCTCTGCCCCACGTCTTCATGCTGAATGATCTGATTCGGCAAAGTCCTGCACCTGACCTGGACTTTGCCCAATCAGGGCTCTAATTCAATATTGAGCCCTGATTGGGCAAAGTCCAGGTCAGGTGCAGGACTTTGCCCAATCAGAGCTCAGCATGAAGATGAGCTTTAACCAAGCTCTGATTGGTTAAAGTTTTGCACCGACTTTAACCAATTAGAGCTTGGTTAAAGCTCTGCCCCATGCCTCATCTTCATGCTGAGCTCTGATTGGGAAAAGTCCTGCACCTGACCTGGACTTTGCCCAATCAGGGCTCAATATTGAATTAGAGCCCTGATTGGGCAAAGTCCAGGTCAGGCGCAGGACTTTGCCCAATCAGATCATTCAGCATGAAGACGTGGGGCAGAGAGGAGCTGTGGCCAGATGGACCGGAGGAGCTGATGGACCGGGTAACAGGAGGCCGAGACAGCTGCAGGACAGGTGAGATGGGGGGGGCCGGGGCCGCAGCCACAGGTCTCCTAAATGTACCGGCAGCTGCGCCCTTCCAAGCGGTACCTGCCCTTTTACAGTGCCCCTTATGGATGGGGAGGGAGAGAGGTTAAAAGGACCTTCCCCCATCCCCTTCAGGCACCTTCTCTGCACTGGCGGGGGGCTGTCTGGAATAGACCTCATCGCACCCGGCACGATGACGCTATTCCTGCCCGCCTGGGTCCCGGAGGCTAGACTGACATCCAAGATGTCAGCCTGCACGGGGGGCTGCAGTGACCGCCCGGAATCCTGGCCGATCGCGGCTGCAAAGGGAGGATGCGCTCAGCAACTTTTTAACCCCATAGTGACCAAGCGATTTTCCCATTGTCTGTCCGAAAGTACCCAATGCTGGTTTTACATTTCTGCACTGTTTAGGTTTAGCTCTAATTTTCCTCTTACTCGTTTATGGAACCCATACATATTATATACAGTTTTTGACTCCAAAATCTACAACCGTAAAAAAAAACCTTCTAAATAGTTTCGAAATTTTGTCCGGAGTTTAGAAATATCCAATGTATACCTGCTTCTTGTTTTTTAACCCCTTCACTGCTGAGCCATCTCACCTGTGAGCTGAGCTAATTTTGACTATTTTATGCTCATCATGTTTAATTGTGATTTGTAGTCCTAATTTTATTATTTGACCCAGACAAAAAAACAATTTAAAAAAAATATATATTTTTATTTCTTATTTATTTTATTTTTTTACACCAAACCTGGTCATGCTCTGGTCATTCCAATGATACCAAACATGACCCTCTCGCTGCCACTGTTTGGAGATCTCCACTTGGCAGCTAGGGGGTTAACTGTCCAACTGACATCATCGTGCATATGGCGATGACGTCAGTGGGCAGAGGGAGGCCCCGGAGGCTTGGTTGACATCCAAAATGTCAGCCACTTCCAGGAAAGGACTGCGATCTGTTGCCGATTGGAGTTAAAGAGATGCACCTCTGGAAAGGACAGACTGTGTCCTTTCCAGCAGTGTGTCTCTTTTTTAACGTTTAGCCATTTCGGAGGGAGAGAGGTCTAAAGCATCTGCCCTTTCAGGCTTTCTCCCAGCAGTGCCAGGGGCCGCCTGAAACTGACATCATCGTGCCCGGCGATGACATCAGTTCGACAGCCACGGCTTTTAAAACTGTCGGTCAGACTTCAAGGAAGTCAGACTGACGTGGAGCCCCAGCCAGAGAGGTGAGCAAAGGGAGGGGGGTTAGAGTTCCATGATTATGCCATTGTATAAAATGAAAGACAAGGGCTTTGTTGCTGTCACGGGTCAGGTGCAGGGGTCCAGAACCCAGATGCAGAGGTAGTGTGTGACAGCCAATATTGCGGTACAGTGGGACAATCCAAAGAAGAAGGTCGTAAGTGTTTCGGAGGTCAGGGGCAGGCGATGAGAGTCGAATAACAAGCCATAGACCGGTACACAAGAACAAGATAGGCTTAGAAACATAGAAAAATGTCGGCAGATAAGAACCTTTCGGCCCATCTAGTCTGCCCAATTACATGGATACTTTACCTGGATTTATCTTTTGTTTAGGATAGCCTTATGCCTATCCCATGCTTGCTTAAATTCAATTACTGTTTTGGCTTCTACCACTTCAGCTGGAAGACTGTTCCATGTATCCACCACCCTCTGAGTAAAATAATGCTTTCTGATGTTACTTTTAAACCTTTGCCCCTCTAATCTAAGACTATGTCCTCTTGTTTTGCTACTTTGTTTCCTTTAAAATATACTCCCTTCCTCTACCTTGTTGATTCCCCTTACGTATTTAAATGTTTCTATCATATCTCCTCTGTCTCGTCTTTTTTCCAAGCTGTACATGTTAAGATCATTAAGCCTTTCCTGGTAACTTTTCTCCTTCAAGCCGTACACCATTTTAGTAGCCCTTCTCTGAACTCTCTCTAAGATGTCTATATCCTTCTGGAGATACGGTCTCCAGTACTGCACACAGTACTCCAAGTGAGGTCTCACCAGTGCTCTGTACAGTGGCATGAGCACTTCCCTTTTCCTACTGCTAATACCTCTCCCTACACAACCAAGCATTCTGCTAGCATTTCCTGCTGCTCTATTACATTGACTACTTACCCTTAGATCCTCTGAAATAATAACCCCTAAATCCCTTTCCTCAGATGTTGAGGTTAGGACTGTATCAAATATTCTATATTCAGCCCTTGGGTTTTTACGTCCCAGGTGCATTATCTTGCACTTATCCACATTAAAACTCAATTGCCACAGCTCCGACCATTTTTTTAGTTTACCTAAATCATTTGTCATTTGGCTGATCCCTCCAGGAACGTCAACCCTGTTGCAAATCTTTGTGTCATCAGCAAAAAGACATACTTTTCCATTAATACCTTCTGCAATATCACTAATAAAAATATTAAATAGAATGGGTCCAAGTACTGACCCCTGAGGTACCCCACTGGTAACAAGACCTTGCGCCGAATAAACTCCATTTACCACAACCCTCTGTTGCCTGTCACTCAGCCACTGTCTAATCCATTCAACAATATTGGAATCCAAGCTCAAAGATTGCAATTTGCAAGATTGCAAAAGCCTTACTGAAATCTAAATAAGCAATGTCTACTGCACCACCTGTGTCTATTATTTTTGTTACCCAATCAAAAAAATCAATGAGATTAGTTTGGCATGATCTCCCTGAGGTAAACCCATGTTGTTTCTGATCCTGTAATCTATGTTTTTTTAGATGTTCAACAATTCTTTCCTTTAACATGGTTTCCATTAATTTCCCCACTACTGACGTAAGACTAACTGGCCTATAGTTCCCAGATTCCTCCCTACTACCCTTCTTGTGAATGGGCACAACATTTGCTAATTTCCAGTCTTCTTGGACGACTCCCATTAGCAAGGATTGGTTAAATAAATCTGTTAACGGTTTTGCTATTACATCACTGAGCTCTTTTAATAATTTAGGGTGGATCCCATCAGGCCCCATTGACTTATTTGTCTTTACTTTAGACAGCTGCTGTAGAACCTCCTTCTCTGTAAACTGATATGTAATTGTCTCGTTAGTGTTTCCTCCTAACTGAGGTCCCTTTCCTTCCTTTTCTTCTGCAAAGACTGAACAAAAATATTCATTGAGGCAGTCAGCGAGACTTTTATCCTCTTCTACATACCTTCCTTCCTTTGTTTTTAATCTAACTAATCCTTGTTTTACTTTTCTTTTCTCGTTTATGTATCTAAAAAATGTTTTGTCCCCCTTTTTTACTGACTGAGCTATTTTCTCTTCTGCGTGTGCTTTGGAAGCCCTTATAAATTGCTTTGCCTCTTTCTGCCTAATCTTATAGGTTTGCCTATCTTCTTCACTGTCAGTTGTTTTATAATTATTGAATGCTGTCTTTTTGTTCTGCACTATTTTGGCCACTTCTGCAGAGTACCACAGTGGTTTCTTCCCTTTTTTGTTTTTGCTAACAAGTCGAATGCAATTGCCTGTGGCCTTCAATAATGCTTCCTTTAAATAATCCCATTTCTCCTGGACTCCCTTTAAACTCCTCCAGTCTGATAATGACTCCTTCACACAAAATCTCATTTTAGAAAAATCTGTTTTTTAAAGTCTAAAACTTTTGTTTTTGTGTGGTGCGACTCCATCTCTGTTCTTATATTAAACCATACTGACTGGTGATCACTAGATCCCAAATTTTCACCTACAACAACGTCCGATACGAAACCTCCATTTGTGAGTATTAAATCCAATATGGCCTCTTTACGGGTCGGCTCCTCAACTACTTGTGTTAGAGATAATCCCAGTAGGGAGTTTAGAATATTTGTACTCCTGGTGCACCCAGCTGTTTTGGTTTTCCAGTTCACATCAGGAAGATTAAAGTCCCCCATGATAATAACTTCCCCCTTCATTGCCATTTTGGCTATTTCCTCAAGCAGCTGATTATCTAGCTCTTCTACTTGTCCAGGGGGTCTATAGATCTCACCTACACTGGGAAATCACTACAGAAGTGATGACAATGCTGAAAAAGTGTGAAACTGCTCAGCTGGACCTTTATATAGGTGGTAAGGGGGTCCTTTCCCTCCACGGAAACACATTACCCAGCCGTCAGCTCCTACCTAAGGCTGGCCAATCAGGACCCCAGGGTGGCCGGCAAAGTCCTGAATCAGTTCTGCCAGGACTGAAGGCCCTCCTCTGGACCTAGATGTCATCCAATCCAGGTGCCCACAGCCGCCCTGATGATGTCATATGACTTGGCCTGGAATGGACAGAGCCTGGAATGGACAGAGCAGAGCCACTCCACCGAGCACCCAGAAACGACATGTGGAAGACCCTAGTAGGCTGCACCAGATCCCAGGCCTGCAACCTCTGAGCCAGCCTTCTGGAGTGCCACATCAACAGCCACCCGGAAATGGCTTTCAACTGGGGTGAGTGCCAGGGCCGGATTAAGATCTCTATGGGCCTGGAGCTGAATATTCTGATGGGCTTTTTTTGGAATTTAGTGAAATGAAAGCATATTTTAGGTTATTTAATAGTGCAGATACGGGAATATCTAACCAGGCAGATACTGTGTGAGGAAATTTACATTCAGATTTCAATCATTTACAGCGTGTAAAATAATTTTTTCACATTGTATCATCCAAACCTTTGTGGTTATATATTCTATAGGGGATTCTTGTTAAAAAAAATTGAAATGGGATCCTGTTACTGCATTTTCTGAGAAAATATAAAATTTTAACCAAAAAAATGAAATATTTCCCTTGTGTTTTGGAGGATGGTGTTTTATGAATAATGTGTCTATGTATAAACACTGACCTTGCTCCCAGCGTGGTAAATGAGAAGGGGAGTAATGGCAGTGGTATTGCTCATTTTTATATGTGACAAATGGACAATGCCATCGCTTTGGAACTAAAAATAAGTAGATAAAAAAAGTTTTTTGGTTTTCCTTTCTTTTAGATTTTACATGGTCATGTTTGGTATTAAGGCAAAGGCCAGACGCTGTCCTATCCAATAACACCTCCCTTGACCTTGTGAGGTGTAAAGATTAGTAACGCAGGGTTCCAAAGTCCCTCCCAGTGCACTTTGCTGCAGTCGGGGGTTTAGGTTCTTGGTGTAACAATTCGTAATAACTGATCGTGCCATCACCTCCACACTTGTCCAAATGTCCATCAATGCAGACATTGTTATTTTTTCTCTGGGCCTATTCTGGGGCATGGGCCTGGAGCTGCTGCTCCATCTGCCCCTATGTTAATCCGGCCCTGGTTGAGTGCCTCAGTCGGCGGGAAACCACAGGGACACTATATGGTGCTTTTCTTCAAAATTTCAACAAAAGACTTGAAACTCTGCCATTGATGCAAAATGCTTAAGTAATTTTACAAAGGTCACAAATACAGATATTTATGTTCTTCTGATTTGAGAGAAATGGACTAAAATTATCTGCGGGACAGTTTACTGTGAATCAACTATATATGCGATGATATGGAAGAGAGTATAGGGAGGATGAAAACTGATTCCAGTAAAATGGATTCTGAAGAGAGGGAGAGAGACAAATAGCAGGATGAGAGGGTGATTCAGGAGAGCAGGCAGAGGAAGACTCATCAATAATTTTCTAATTTCTGATGCAACATATGATAATATACTGTTTGGCTTGGTTTCCTCTTCTATATATATCAAGCAAACTGTATCATACAATAAAGTTTCTCTACAGACATCATGCTCTTCTATTTTCTATCGTCTATCTTATGTGTTGCAAAACATTTAAAGGACAGCATATGCATTAAGTAAATGAACGTATACTTAAATCTTTAAGTTTAGATTTAATAACATAACAGTAGTTACAACCAAAGGAAGTATGATATAACAAATGAAATATTAAGTCTAACACATACATAATTAATCAATGTGATGGTATCAGAAATTCTAACTAGACCCCTATGTGACTTGTTCTGTATTATGTATAATTTAGCCCATTAACAATCCCTAATGACTCTAAGCTCAAAATCCCTTCATGGAAAGCACATCTGTTCTGCAATAAAAAAGCTAAAATTCAATGTATTATTCTGTTTCGTTGTGAAGTAATTCTAGTCTATATGTTTAAAATATTAATATGACATCAATTCATTTTCTAAAAGGAAGACATTTAATTTTTCTCATGGTTTTGAATCTGGAAAAAAAAGTTGTATTTTTTACATTTTAATAAAGATTGCATGCAAATAATTATGCAAGCATCACAATATTAACTAAACATTCATTAATTCAAATAAATGGGAAAATTGTAAATAAAAAAATGTATTGACATAAAACGTAGTCCCCACTGTACTTACCAGTTCATTTAGAAACTATAGGTGAAGAAAATATAGTGTCTGCCTTGGAGTGCTATGTGTGAATGCAAGATATCTACTTAATTTGTGATGCTTCTTTATTTCCTTTAAATGAAATATATAAACTAGCTGCTTATTGGAGGAAGGCTGACACCATCTTCAGCAGCAGAATGAGATACTTTAATAAATCAACAATTTTTTTATTTGCATATGATTTATTTTTTATTTAAATTTCAATTACAACATAATAACAGAACTCACATTCAACCCCCCCGAAAATGCCATTTCTATGACAGCCTGCACTATACTTAAATTAGGGAAAACTGTGATGCCTATCAACAGAGTTGACTAAACCATTTAGAATGAAACTTTGAAAGGTAAATATTTCCAGCCACAATCTCAAGAGTCTTGAAATATTGCAATGCTATTATTTCTTAGTTTCCTATATCAATTGAAAATGTGTATATTTCAAAATACTTTAGGTTTCATTATAGTATTTACTCTATTTTATATTGTCTTTCAAGCAGCCTTTAGAAATCAATTTTGTCCCTACTCTTCACAGAACAATTGGCTGATCGAATGAGAGGTCTGTGAAAGCTGAAGGTAAATTAATAGCAGGGGATATGCCCTATGAACATGCCTGACTGCACTTGAAATTCGTCTGAAACCTGAATTATTTGTTCTTAGAGAGATGCTACACTCATGCCTCTCTGAGTCAATTCTTTGTAACAGCTGCCAATATTTTTTATACCTGAGAGATTTGCTTCATTCTTTATTATTGCTCAGAAATCAATACTCCCATTGCCCTCACAAAATGCTATACAAGCATTATTGGCATTTCACTTGACAATGAAGGGTATCAACATCAATCTCAGACATTGCACACTTCACTAATTCTGCTCAACTCCTCAGCCGTCTACTTCCAATTTGTCTCTTATTAGACCCTCTCCCATCTTATTTACATGATAATTTTTAGTAATGGATATTTTTTTTATACATTCTGAATTCTATGCAGGTTCCAACCTTTTCAACAGTTACATGAATAAGTGCAGTAAGTCAATGAAATTTGTATTAGGCACACTAGTCATTATTTTACATATTTCTTATAAAAATAAATGATTGGGTTGGTATTAAAACTTTTCATTCGAATTTGTCAAACCATTCTATATTTTATATAGCTCAAGGTTTCATATTTGTACAACACGCGAGAATATTTATCTTATCTTACTTATCCAACCTCTCTGGATAATCAGTAACCTTTACAAATTTCTCATACCACTCATGGACTACAGCTGGAAAAAGGTTAGGGCAATAGGCTTGACCTTGGAGCACATAGGGTGGAAGTCCCAGGACCCAGGGTATCTCCAGAGGCATACAGTATGCATGGGGCAGGCCATGAGTGGAATTAAGCTCTTTGCTACATGACTCTTTTGATCTCCTGACCAGGACCGATTGCCTGCTGGTGCATGCAGAAGCATAACTAGAAACCTCAGCGCCCAGTTGCAAGAATCCATGAAGGTACACAATCTTTTAGGTTTTTTATTAACATGTGTCATTTACTTTTTCTTGTTATGCACTATCATCAGATGCTCACCATGATGTTTATCTGTGTTTTTTATGGGGCTATGATCTGTCCTCTCTGTTTACCTTTCTTGACCATACAATTCCACTATTATTAGGGCTGGATTAACATAGGGGCTATTGGAGCAGCAGCTCCAGGCCCATTCTCCATAATAGGCCCACAGAAAGGATAACTATGTCTGCATTGATGGGCATTTGGACCCCTGTATCTCTGACTCCATAGCAGATACAGAGCATGACCTTTCTGATGATACCAAACATGACCAGGTTTTATGTAACAATAAAAATAAAATAATTGATAAATATTTCTTTATTTTTTCTTTCTAACGCAGCACTATTGTTCACTTCTCAATTATAAAGTGGACAATGATGCTACACTAACTCACCATCTCATTTCTTATGTCACCAACAAGTGTAGAGGCGATGGCACAATCCGTTATTACGCATTGTTCTATCAAAAACATAAGCGGCCGCACTGCAGAGAGGAGCACTTGGGGGACTTTGGAACCCCGCATCTCTAATCTTTACACTGCACAAGGTCAAGTGAGATGTCATTGGACAGGTCAGAGTCTGGCCTTTGCATGGATATGAGACATAACCATGTAAAGTCTAAAAGATGAGAAGAAAAAACACCTTTTTTTAAATTAATTTTTAGTTTCGAAGCGATGGCATTATCCATTTGTCACATATAAAATGAGCAATATCACTGCTATTACTCACCTTATCATTTCCCACGCTGGGAGCAAGTTCAGTATTTTATACATAGTCATATTATTCATAACACACCATCCTCCAAAACACAAGCGAAAACCTTTCTTTTTTATCAGTTTTGGTTAAAATTGTGTGTTTTCTCAGAAAAATGCAGTAATCGCATCCCATTTCAATTTTCTTTTTACAAGACTGCCCCTTAAAATATATAACCACAAAGGTTTGGATGATAAAATGAGAAGAAATCATTTTACAGTCTGTAAATGATTGAAATCTGAATGTAAATTTCTCACACAGTATCCTCCTGGTTAGATATACCCGTATGTGTCCTATTAAATAACCTAAAATATGTTTTCATTTCACTGAATTCCAAAAGAAGCCCACTGAAATCTTCAGCACCAGGCCCATAGAGATCTTAATCTGGTCCTTTCAGGATCCAACCCTGCATCGTTTCGTGCAAGTGGCAGCTACATGAAAGGTGCTGCCCTTCTGCTGAGTGTCAGTACTCAAACAGTTAATCACCTGAAACACACACCACACCCCTCTGTCAGAATAAAGGTTCCACACCCTCTCTGCTCCATGCTCCATTATTGCAGCTCATTGAATGAGACACAGAGGTGCTACACCCTGCTCAGATCCTGTGTTATACTTGATACGGTTAACCTGACCTTCCCTGAACCCTATCTGGTTACCTGTCCCTGTTCACCCACCTCACCTTCTGGATCCTTCATCATCAACCCCCATCTCCCTACAATAATCCACCTGACCTGCCTCCACTTGTCCTCCATTCCTAAGACCTACCTACGCCAAACCAGCTACCTCTGCATACTGGGCTCAGGCCCCCCTGTACCTGCGCTGCACACCTGTGGCAGACCCTGACATAATAATGGAGCCTAGAGATCAAAACATAGAAAGCGTGATGTACCTTCCCAGGGAGAGCTCCGTCAGGCTAGAGGAGAAGTCCTGGTGCAAACGCAACGAGGTCCGCCCAAACCTCAAAGAACATCCATAGATCCACAGAAGCGTGCAACACAGATACTGTATCTCCAACGGAAAGTTTATTGAAAAACGAATAATACAGCAGGTAAAAATGCGACGGTTCGGTTCTACAAGACCTTAATCATGCATAAATGTACATACAAATGCAGTTCCTTAAATAGACCAAATCATTCTCAAAGTAATTAGATAACAAGGGTAGAGTTTGTAAGGGGTTTGTGTTGTTAACACTTTAGTCTCCCATCTGTCTCTTTAATCACAAAGCAAGTATGTTACATATAGAAAAATTACACATAAAATAAATAACAGACACTCAATAAAATACTGTATTTTTCGCTCCATAAGAAGCACTTTTCTCCCCCCAAAAAGTGGGGGGAAAAGTGGGTGCGTCTTATGGAATGAATACTGCACGGTGCAGTGTTCGCTCCCTGCGAGTGTCCGAAGCTATGGAGCTTCGGCGCTCGCCTGGGGGATCCACGTCACCAGCCTAGTTCTCGCGAGATCGCGGCTGGTCACGTGGCTCCCCCAGGCGAGTGCCCAAGGTCCATGCTGCCAGACGCTCAGAGGGAGCCAAACACGCAGCGGCGGCGGCAGGAGGTGAGCTGGGGACATTATCCTTCAGCTGCTGGGGCATATACATGAGCTGGGGCATATCCATAAGCTGGGGGGCATATCCATAAGCTGGGGGGCATATCCATGAGCTGCTGGGGCATATCCATGAGCTGGGGCATATCCATGAGCTGGGGCATTATCCATGAGCTGGGGCATTATCCATGAGCTGGGGCAAATCCATGAGCTGGGGGCATTATCCATGTGCTGGGGCATATCCATGTGTGAGCTGGGGCATATCCATGTGCTGGGGCATTATCCATGTGCTGGGGCTTATCCATGAGCTGGGGCATTATCCATGTGCTGGGGCATTATCCATGAGCTGGGGCATATCCATGAGCTGGGGCAGTATATCCATGTGCTGGAGCATATCCATGAGCTGGGGCATATCCATGAGCTGGGGGCATAGCCATGAGCTGGGGGTATATCCATGAGAGGAGCTGGGGCAAAATCCATGAGAGGAACTGGGGCAATATCCATGAGAGGAGCTGGGGCAGTATATCCATGAGAGCAGCTGGGGCAGTATATCCATGAGAGCAGCTGGGGCAGTATCCATTATTACACTATTTGATTCAGAATATTTTTTTTCCTGTTTTCCTCCTCTAAAAACTAGGTGCGTCTTATGGTCAGGTGCGTTTTATGGAGCGAAAAATACGGTACATCAAGATTAAACCCCCTATTGAGTCCCTAGGCCACAATGTGTCAAGCAAGTTTATGGATCCACAGTTTCTCCTTTCTTTTTAATAACTTTAATCGATCTCCTCCGCTCCGTAACGGAGGAACCCAGTCTATCACCAAAAATCGTAGCTGTGATATAGTGTGTTCTTTTAAGAAGTGCTCTGGCACTGGTAAATCTATCTTGCCAGTGCATATAGTCGATTTATGTTGGGTAATTCTTTCTTTAATTTTCCTAGTCGTTTCTCCAACATATAGAAGGCTGCACAGGCATTTTAAAACATAATCCACATAGGTAGCATCACATGTAAAGTAATCCCATATATCGAATTTCTGACCACTAAACGGAAGGGAGGTATGATCCCCTCGTATGATAGCATTGCAGCAACTGCAATTCAAGCATGGAAATGTGACGCAGGTCTTATTACCTAAAAATCTCAGACGTTTCACTTTAAGGGGTCCTATGTCTGCTTTTACAAGAAAGTCTTTTAAATTCTTGTTCCTCCTATACGAAATGAGGGGAGGTGATTTAAACTCATCCACCTCCGGAAATCCCCTAACAAATTCCAATGTCCATGTAAAATATTATTAATCCTGTTGCTCGCTCGATTATATTGACATACAAACGGTATCCTAGATTATCTCGTTCATTTAATCCTAGTATCTCTAGATTCCTTTCCTTTGAGATATCTTGCGCTCTCTGACTCCAAATCCAAGAGAGGAGCAGGATATCCCCTATCTGCAAACTTTTTGGTCATTTCTCCCAACCTGATAGTAAATGTATCCAAATCAGAGACATTCCTAGCTACTCTAGTAAATTGACTCCTAGGTAGGGAATTAATGGTATTCTTAGGATGGAAACTGGAAAAAGGTAAAAGGCTATTCTTATCCGCGGGTTTAACATATAGATCTGTTTTAATCTTTTGATCTTCTATAGTGAGGAGTAAATCTAAAAAGTTAATCTCATGATCACTATAGGTCATTGTGAATTTAATGGAAGGGTGTATATCATTCATTTCCTTATGGAACCTTTCAAGTTCCTCTTTCGGGCCCCTCCATATAGGAGCATATCAGAAGATTAAAATATAATCTCTGCTGGTACTGTGCCTCTTCGACCCACTGGCTCTCTGAATGCCTATTAAGACCAGTAGAAGAGCCCCTGCTCCTAAGGCGGAACCCTGGCCTATGTATGAAAGCAGAAGAGCTCCTGCTCCTGTGGCTGAATGCCGGCCCAAGCCTGGAAACAGAAGAGCTCCTGCTCCTAAGGCAGAACCCCGGCCTATGTATGAAAGCAGAAGAGCCCCTGCTCCTAAGGCGGAACCCCGGCCCAAGCAAAAAGCCAGAAGGGCTCCAGTTCCTAAGGCTGAACCTAAGCCCAAGCCTGATGGCAGAAGAGCTCCTGCTCCAAAGGCGGAACCCCGACCTAAGCCTGAAAGTAAAAGGGCTTCAGTTCCCAAGGCTGAACCCTGGCCCAAGCATGAGACCAGACCCAGAGAGGAGAAAAATCCTATCACTCCTATGGAAGTGGAGACCCCCACCGAGAGTGACCCTGAGACCCTCATGGATGTGGAAACCACCACCAAGTGTGACCCTGATAACCCCATGGACATTACCTCTGTCATGCCCTTGGTGGTGACACCTACCACCACCAGACAATATATTATGGCTTGCGGCCCTTCCACCCCGGAACTTGCATGTAGGAAAAAGACTGTTGCTTGAACTGCAGGTATTCAAGATCCGGGTCTCCTCAGCCGTGTATATGCCTCTAATGAAACCAGGGTTCACAGAGAGGACCTGAAGGTATTTGAAGATGCATTGGTGATAAGGGAGGCTGCAACACAACATGTGGGGTCCATTCATGTATTGACTACAACTCCCATCACCCTTGCAGGTCATTGCATGCTCAATCCTGTAACTGCTTCCTTCTCAGCTCCAGTCCTCGAATGGCCTGTAGGAAGAGAGCCAGCTGTACCTCCTCCTGCCATCGAGCACCGCATGCTTTGGCAAGACCTGCCAATGCCTTCACCATGCCCATCCTGGCATGATCCTTAATCTGATGGTGAATGGACATCCCTGGAGTCAGAAGAGAAGAGATGGTGGCAGTCCAAGATCAACTATGCTGTCCCAAGATGCCGCTGCAGATGGCACGGCGTCTCCAAGGGCCCCCTGGTGGCCATGCCAGGTACATTGGTACCACTACCAAGAACTTTGGCCCTAGTCCTGAGGTTCACTTACCAGAGGTGACTCGTCGATCTACGGTCTTCCATTATGACCCACTAAAGAACTTCTTGCCTCTTAATAACTTCTCTATAGATGAGGAGTATAACCCAGACTGGGGATCTAGTGAAGAAAACCTGGATAACCTGTCTACACAACAGGAACTGACACTGGCAGCCGAGGAGGAGAGATGTGGCTACCTGGGTACTACCATCATGCCTAAGACTTCCAGCAACGAGGAGATCCCTGTCCTGGTGCCACCACATAGTGTGGGCATTATTATTGCAGACAATCCTGTTGCCCACACCATCCTGAAATAAAATGCCAGCAAAACATCCAGAACCCAGACACGGTGGCGCCAAAAAAAGCGTACTCAAGTCCACAGTACAGACCCCAATATTGGAAAGCCTAAGGAACTTGCTGACCCCTATTCCACCTTTCAATGGTTCATGGCATACCTGTCCCGTCACCCACCGGGGTGACCCTGTGTTTCTGTTTTGAATGTTTTTTCCTGCCCACAGGTGCCAGCCCACGATCGAGCTGTGGTCGTCCAGAGGCCTCCCCTTGAGGGGGATACGGTCAGGAGCCATCTCTGCATCGTTTTGTGCAAGTGCAAGCTACATGAAAGGTGCTGCCCTTCTGCTGAGTGACAGTACTCAAACAGTTAATCACCTGAAACACACACACCACATCCCTCTGTCAGAATAAAGGTTCCACACACCCTCTGCTCCATGCTCCATTATTGCAGCTCATTCAATGAGACACAGAGGTGCTACACCCTGCTCTTATCCTGTGTTATACCTGATTCGGTTAACCAGGCCTTCCCTGAACCCTATCTGGATACCTGTCCCTGTTCACCCACCTCACTTCTGGATCCTTCATCATCAACCCCCATCTCCCTACAATAATCCACCTGGCCTGCCTCTACTTGTCCTCTATTCCTCAGACCTACCTACGCCAGACCAGCTACCCCTGCATACTCGGCTCAAGCCCCCTGTACCTGCGCTGCCACCCCTGTGGCAGACCCTGACAGGTCCTGACTATTAGGATTTACGAAACCCATCCTAACCCCTTCTGCTTGGTTGTTTTTTTTCCATTCTATGATTTTGTTCAGTAGCGCTTCCAGACCTGAAGAAGAGAGCTATACTCTTAAAAGCTTTTCTTTTATAAATGTACGTTAGTCCAATATAAAAAGGTATCACATTCACTACGTACTGCTATTCTGTGGTGATTTACATATACATAAATAAATATGATACACCAATACCAGTGGTTTTAAGATGAAGTACGAGTACTGATACTTCAATTTATGGTACTCTCAGATACTTTTATTTAATGTCATGTGACAGCTTTCCAATAAATGATTGTTAAGATTTAGCTGAAAGCCTGTTCAATTTATGGAAGTATTGTTATGGATGGAGACACACACTCAGACCTCAGACACAGACCTCACACCTACAGACACAGACCCCCAGACCACAAGTTCACGCACACAGACCCCAGACAGGACAGGATTTATAATTAGGCAGAGTAGGCATGTGTCTACAGGTGCCTGCCACAAGGGGGTGCCTTGCACTGTAAATAAATGGATAAATAAATAAATAGCCAGTTAAAATAATTTAGACCTCTGTATCTTGAGAACACTGCAAGATAGATGGACATATAAGGTATTATTTGAAAGGGCAGAGCATTGCATTTCCACTGATATAAAACATGACCAGCTGTATGTAAAAATAAAATTGAAAATGAGAGAAATCTCAACGTATCCTTCCTGGTAAAATACTTTATAAATAAATAAATAAATAGTAATACTGGTAGTAATATGTATGTTTTCTTTCTAGTCATGACCATGTAAAATATAAAGAAAAACCCACATACAAAAAACGGAAAAACATGCCCCCTCCACATGATTTGATATCCTGTTGAATAATTGACTAAAATAAAGCAGCATCAAAGATTGAAAAGGTAAAAACGTAACGCCTTAAAAAGAACCTTTGCCATAGCTGTATTTTGAGGTGGCTGTATTTTGATGGCTAGAATTTTAGTTGCTCCGGTCAAAATGGAGCATCATTTTCCATAGCTAGGCTTAGAAATTACAGTTAGGCTTAATAACATAAACATAACCTTAATTTCTATTTGTGCTTGTTTTAGGGTTATCCCAAGCCCTAACATACATTCTGCTCCATTTTTGCTTCATGTTAAGGCAACAGATTCTGCTCCTTCTTTTGATATGAGCACAGAGAGAAACTGTTATTCAGTTATTTAAAATGTATTTTTCTTTCGTTTGCCCCAAAACAAAAATGAAAAAAGTATTTTGGCTTTCTTTTTTTGGAGGGGGGGGTGTGTGCTCTACATTTCTGTGCCTACAGACTCCTGAAATTTTATGTACACTACGCAAATTGCTTACGAAAAAAAGGAGGGGGGATGCAGGGGTTTATTTCTTTAATGTTCCCATAATGTTCCTTTTAACCACTTGGCTGCGGCGGACGTGCTGAGCGCGTCCTGCCAAGTGCTTCCCCTGTGCACAGGAGGCAGCAATCAGCCGGAATTCTGTCTGATTGCTGCCCCCCCCCCGTGAGGGCTTACATCTTGGATGTCAGCCCAGCACTCGGGGACCCCGGCGGGACTAATAGGTGTCATCACGCTGGCGCGATGACATCTATTTTAGGCGCCACCCCCGTGAGTGTGGAGGAGGTGCCTGGAAGGGAGGGGGAGGTCCTTTGGACCTCTCTCCCTCCCGATCGCCGGGGGTCAGAGATTAAAGGCAGATGGCGTTTGGATAGGCACAGCCTGCCCTTCCAAACAATGCCTGGCTTTAACCCCTTGGGGCCGGATCATGATTCGGTGCCGAAAAGCACCGGATCGTGATCCTCTCCCGGAGCTGGCTGACATCTTGAATGTCGGCCAAGCTTCCGGGATCTCCCCCTGACGACTGGCATCATCGTGCATAGCGCGATGACATCAGTTTTAGAGTTAACCCCTAACTGCCACCAATGGTGGAGATAGGGGGATCCAATGAATCCCCTATCTCCCGATCCGTGGCAGCTAGGCCTTTCCAACGATACCAAACATGACCATGTAAAAATTAGTAAAAAATAAAAAAAAATTAAAATAATTTAAAAAAAAAATAATAAAAAAAATCTTTTTTTTTGGGGTTTTTTGTTAATACAGCAATATTGTTCCCATTTCAATTATAATGTGAACAATGATGCTTCACTAACGATTTTTGTATGGGGTGCTTTTCTTAAAAATCGCTTAATTTTCCCCCCAAAAAAATGTAACGAGACCCAATTTAAATTTTGTTTAACAAGCGCAACCCATAGAAAATATAACCGCAAATGCTTGCATATTAAAATGTGAAAAAAAAACACTTTACACATTGTAAATTATTGAAAATTCGAATTTTATTGCATTTTTTGTTATAATTTACAGACAGGACATGATGTATACATATAATAATGATATATTATAAATCTGCCGAGTCTGCCGGAAAGAACAATATGTAATATGTCTGGGTCATATAATAAAGTAAGGCTTCAGAACGCGGTTAAACATGATGAACCGAAACCGGTAAAAATTAGCTCAGCACACAGGTGTGAAATGCCTCAGCAGCGAAAGGGCTAAGAAAACAAAAATTGTCTATCCGATGAATCAGTTAATCAAAAAAATAATCGGCCAACTAATCGATTATGAAAATAATCGTTAGTTGCAGCTCTGCATCTTATTTATGATGCTTTGTTTAATTTCATTGAACAATATCTTGCCATTTAAAAGTTATAAATATGTATGTATATAATTTAAGTATACTGTATGTATTTGCGTCTTTTGTTTAATAAATTATTTATTATACTATGGTGCATAACTATATGTTGTGTTAATTTGTTAGTTTTATTCAAAATTCTATATAATAACTGATCAAAACCAACTTAGGTTAGTAAACAAATATGTAAGCTTATAATAAAAAAAAACAGTGATGGATATATATTTTTTACTTCAAACTCATCAAGGCTGTGTCCAGCCTGAACAAATTTCCTTTATATGAAACATGTCTCATGTCATTTATTTTGTCATCTTCATATTTTTAATGAGATGTGTCATTTTTTCCAGCTTTTGTTCTTATTCCAAGATGTATTATTCTGAGAATTAAATTAACTACAATATTAAATTAAGCTACAGTGCTTTAGAACCATGGTTAACCTCTATATGTGTTCAAATCAAATGTATGAAATTTGATAAATTCTACTACTACAGTAAATCATTGAGACAAAGCATAGTGTTAATATAGTCAGTATGATTCATGGCATTGCTCCTGAACATAATGGATCTTAAACGACAAAACTGAGATCATTGAGAACTTGCTGATTTTCATTATATGTCAGTGTATTGTATGTCACCGTCTTATTGGTGATCTATTCTATATTCACATTTCATTTTAAAATATATATTATATTATGTGTCCGTTATAATATAGGCAGGCCATTTTACATGTAACTATGCACTTGGGCAGATCAGTTATGGACCTAGGATCTGAGACTCAATTGGTGCCTAGCTGCCAGTGTGTAAAACCTCGGCACTTTTTTAATCAAGCAGAATCGTGTAGAAAAGGGCCTAATCAATTTTATTAGTGGGTTGAAAGGTCTTCAATAAATACAAGCAAGCAGTGTGGCATCCTTGAAAACCTTGTTTGTCATCTTCCTACTGCAACATGCGCAATTGGATCCATCACGGTGATGGTGTTATTTACACTAATGCAACAAAAAGGTCAGGTCCTTGCCCCCTCCACGTTCATTAACAACATCACATTGTGGATGTTCATGTGGAAAAGGACACCAGTAGTTCCATTGTACTGCTGAGCATAAGATTAAATCACTAAGGGCCAAATCACAAACCTCATGCTAAAATGCGAACAGTAATGAGGAAAACCTGCGCCTGCAGGACTCCAAGGAGGGCTGCGGTGCTGGGCCGCGAGCCCTGTGCGATTTAACTTTTGCAAGATTACACAGCACCGTGGAGGGAGACTGGGGACTATTTGTCCCCAGTCTCTCTCTGGTCCTGACGCCAAGAGGCAGCGGATTGGACCGTTATTCTCGCTGTAGGATGAGAGGTGAGTATCGGATTTATAGGGTGGGGTTAGATGGTGCTAAATGATTCTGCAAAAGCAAAATCAGTTAGCACCAGCTGTTAGGACATGGAAAAAAATTGTTTAACCCATTGGTGCAGTAATTGGCATTAGGATTTTGTAATGCCTTATGTACCACAATGCTAATTACTGCTTGCATTCCCCATGTTAAGTATAGTATGCGCAAGGTACAGTAAACAGATATTTATCAGGTCTAACGTTAGGGATGTAATATGGGGGCATGAGTTAAAGTCACCTATCCTGATAATTACACTTGCATATCCGAATGCTATAGTTAGCGTTCAGTATGTAATCTAGCCCTAAGACTCTCGTAGATTTGACCACTCAATTTGGAGAATCAATGCAAAATACAGGGTTGAGGGATGATTAAAGTCACAAAAAATGGTGGAGTAATACAATACAGAAAGAGAGATAAAGATACAAGGGTTGGAGAGAGTCATAAAGGTATTGGAGAAATTTCCAGAAAGTAAATTGAAAGATTCACAAAAGATTATTGAATTAAAGCCTAAAATGGAAATTGGTGTGATCAAACCATGAATGATTGTAAGAAGGGGAGTAAGACCAGAGAGGCACCCAATAAAGAGAGAACCAGCAAACAATAGATACTGAGATATACATACAAAGGGGCAAAAGCAGAGAAGCACACACCGTGAATTTGTATTGGGTGAGACACCCTGTAGTGGAAATGAAGGTACAAACATGCATTATGCGTGCGATGGACGGAGGAGCTCAAAAATGCTAAGATGGAGCGAGAGATAAGGATGAAGCTGTGTATAAAGATTGAGACAAACAGGGTAATTCAAAGAGATCCAAATTGCTTGAGAAAGGTAACCGAACGCTGAAAATCAGCGTTCGGTTACCTTTCTTGGCCAGTTGGCTATCCAGAGAGCAGGCAATTTGCCAAATCCTGGCGAATTGCCTGCACACACGGTGCCTGTTCGAGGGCAGTGAAATCCCCATGAAGGAGTACTGCTTCGGCTATTCAGAGAACACAAACCAGCAGTGAAAGGTTCCCGAAATGCCCTGCCATTCAGTGATTTAATTCGACAGGTTTATTCAGGCGAATCCCATAGGCTTCATTGTTAAAAATATTCCCGTTTTAATTCAATATCTAATAAACCATTCATTATAAAATTCTGCAGTAAAGCGTCTATTTATTTATAGATTTTTTAGGATATTTTAAGCATTTTTCTGGATTTTTTTTTTAAAAAAGTCCGTTGTTTTTTTTTAAGTTTACTTATTTTTTCTGTAACAGCCCTTTTTATTATCATTCCTTGGACCTCATATGTAAATTTCAGACATTTTCACTGAGTAGTTTCTTTGCAAACAGCGTTTCAGTTTTCAAACATTCAAGCAAACTCTTTTGCTAATTTATTCACGTTATTCGTCTCAGCGTTCTCGGCTTTTTCCAGCGGCTTCGCTGCGTGTGATCGGCTCCTGCTTGGGTTTTTCTATGGTTTTCGGTGGGTTAATCCAGATGTTTTTGCGGGTTTTTGGCGTGCATTCGCCGGGTTTTGCGGTTAGTTTTCGTCGGGTTTGCGGCAGCCTTTCCCTGCAATTCGGGGACCCTGTGGTGCTTGCTGAATACACCGCAGGGTCACCGAAATGAGATTGGCAAAACGAACCGAATTGAAGAGAAGGAAAAGTCACCGAACGAGCGGTAACTTTTCGAATCTCTTTCAATTACCCTGAGAGTGTGAAAAAGGTGGATAGAGGCATAAACAAGGGAGGATAGAAACGGAGAGAAACCCAAGGTGGAATGAGGTGGCATGGTCAAAAACATAACAGAAAACAAGATGGGGTGGGGACAGAAGGATAGAATGATAAAGAAATGTGTCTATATTTACACACTTGCAACTAAACTATAAATCCAACTTTCATACTCACATGCATAACTAGCTAGAAAATTCTCTATACATCTCCATACATCTCATCTAATTTACCCCAAACTAGGTGCCCTGTACAAAAACAAATCCTGCCTGAGCCCTGCGGTAAGAAAGAAGATTGTGCAACAAATGCCGGCTATTGAATACAGAGATGTAGTGTATGCAGCTGCCCCCAAACACACCTCCAGAAACTTACTACATTGTATAACTCATTCTGCCGTTTTGTGCTACAAGGTAACTACATGACCCATCATTGTGACGGCTAAACTGCTCGTCGCTGTAGTCCAGACGCACCCCTCACCTTTCCAACCTGGTGTTTAAGAGCTTTTCTGGGAAGCTACCACCCTACCTGAATAGACTGCTTCCCCCAGCAGTACCCTCATCCTATAACCTCTGATCCAGGACTAGCACCGTACTTGCAATACCACAATACAGAAAGAAAGTGGCTCGATACTCATATTCCTACAGAGCACCGCAATTATGGAATAATCCCCCAGACGCCATCAAATCTTCCCCCAGTCTAAAGTCACTTAAGAGCTCCCTATTAACATACCTTAATAGGGAATGCACCTGTAAACATGTACAGTAACATAGTGAATCCATTTCTTACATATTTATTTTTTGTTAATCTGTATGTTTGTGTTTTGTTTTTAATATCTTGCATTTTATTACTTTGTATTTCTGTAACAACTGTAACAATTCAATGTTCTTGAACCCAGGACATACTTGAAAACGAGATAAATCTCAATGTATCCTTCCTGGTAAAATCCTTTATAGATAAATAAATAAAATAAATAAATATCTGCTTCACAGATTCATACTCCTCTGAAATACACACTTCAACTTACCAAATGAATACATGAATACATCCCTGCGTTCATTCACTCTGACATTCCATACAAACTTGGTACAAACATTCACAACACCCTGCATTCTCACAATGATACTGCTCTAAACCAATCTCTTATATTCTCAAATGTGGATATTATATGCAAACCTGACTGATTTTCAATTGGCTCTTCAACACACGCTGTTGGGTAAGGACTCTAGGTCAGATGGTTTCACAGCATCATATTCTTTCCTTGCCATGTGTAATGATATTCAGAAGTGGTTTCATTCCTTATCCCAGAGAGTTGGGTCTTCCGGTATAGGGTTAAGACCCAGACAAATGCTCAAGCTACCAGCCTATTTCATTGTTGTGGGCACAAAGCAGTTTGCTTCACGTGATTTACCCTGATAAGCTGAGTCTGTTTTTGGTTGTGTAGAAAGGTACAGGACCATCAAAGTGGTCTCTGCACATTAAACAACCAACAGTCACAGGGAGGCGAAACGAATACGAACCCAGGATACAGTCTCATACAGGAGGCAAGGATACGGTGGAAAAGCAGGAGTTTATTACTAAAGATCCCACACAGGTAAACAGTAGTGAAGGGCGAAGCAGGAATAGGGCTGACTAGGGATACTGCTGGGTAACAGAGACAGCACAGAACACAGGACGGATGTACAAAAGACACCAGACAGGCGGACAGGAAAAGGTTAACTGGTATCTAGGAACACTGTAGACTGGAGACCAGGGCGGCAGGAGCACACTGACGGTGGGCAGCAGGGTACACAAGGCGAGATAATCAAGAGAGTACTCCATGTAAAAAGTCCAGAGGGAAGCCAAGGGTCATGGGCAGGCAGAGGGTAGGGAGTCCAGTAAACAAAGCCAATAGTTCGGTACACAAATCAGGTAGAAGTCCAGAGAGAGCAGGCCTTTTGCAGACAGGCTGATACACCGAGTAGTTGAACAACAATGCAGAAGCAGGGAAGGAAGGGCGTCACTGGATTTTATTTTCCTGCGCCGGTGGAGGCGAGGGTCATGACACCAATAGTCAAATATAGCACCAAAATCTGTTAAATGGTTCAAGAGGGTAGATGTATATTGAGAGAGACAAAAGGGGTTATTCAAAGAGAGCCGAACTGGCCCCGAAATTGCACCGAACAGTAAATTTCCCTGTATGGTGTAATTTTGTGGCCATTCAGCTATTCAAAACCTGGCAATTCGCCAAATATTGGTGAATTGCCAACAAAATACAGGTGATCTTTGGGAGCAGTGAAATCTTCATAGAGAAGCAATGGTCAATTTATTCATAGAACACCGAACAGCAGTGAAATATCAGACAAATGCCCTGATGCACGGTGGTCTCATTCGGCAGGTTTAATCAGGTGAATCCCATAGGTTTCAATGTAAAAAATATTCCCGCTTTTATCCAATATCTATTAAACGGTTTATTCTTTTAATTTTCAGTTAAAAAGTATTTTTATTTATTATTTGTTTAGGATTTTTTAGGCATTTTTCTGATTTTTTTTTCGGCGAAATAACCCCTAATGCTTTAAAAAAAAAAATTATCGAATATAGGCTGCTTGTGTTTGAAATGCAAGCTGTAATCTTTTCAGTTGTTTACAAATATTATTATAGAGGTAAGAGCAAGTGGAAAGATAGCACTTGTACACTATTTAGCAAAGAACATATAAAATGCCTTACAAATTAGTTGCTTAGGAAGCAGTGTTTTCAGAGTGGAAGCACTTGTGAGGTCAAGAATTGTGATCTGATAAGTATTCTCTTAAGAGATCATGTTTCTAAGAGAAAGCTTCCATTCCAGTACGTTGAGAAAATTATGAAATGCCAAAAAAGATTTCTTTACAGATATATTGTTGAGATGAAAAGTTCTTGCAAGTGGGATAAATTAATTTTATGTTGTTTGATTACAAAATTGAAGTGTACACAAACTGGATAAAATATATTAATAAATGATATCAACCTGACATTAAATCTTCAATATTACACAATTTAAATTAAAATACAATTACTTATTTCTGTTACCCGAAACCAAATTGTTCCAAGCCATGAATTAATTGTTTTGGGTCTAGAGATTAAAGGAAGAACTATAACCAACGAGTGCAAGCTGGGTATCATAGATGAATTGTACCCGCTCAGTTACAGTGTCGCTAATCATAAAATATGTTGAACCCTTAACCTTGTGTATTCCTGTCTGTCACTATCTTTTACTGTCTGTCACGGTCATAAAGAGTGTTGGGAGAGAATATGGAGGAATGAGAAGGAGTGTTGGTGGGATGGATGAGGAGGAAGATAGGAGAGATATTTAAAGGTGAGGGCAGGAGGCGTAGGGGTGGGAAGAAGAGGCGGCATAGGGGTAGAAAGGAGAGCAGCAGTGGGGACAGGGGGCGTAGGGCTGGTGATAGTAGACGTGGAGAGGGGGAGAGGAGGTCCAGGCTTGATGAGGAGAGGAGGCCCAGGCTTAATGAGGAGAGGACGACGAGGGGTGAGGAGTGGATAATGAGGGGTGATGGGGAAAGGAGGAGTAGTACGTGTCAACGTCCATCAAGCATTGATTCCAGGACTGCAAAAGAGAATTGAAATCTAAGATGACGCAGGAGCAGCAGCTGCACATCATAAAGACTGGAGGTGGCTCACCAAGGCGCTATGTGAACGCTCGGTGGCAGGATATGTTGAAGACCCAAATCCCTGAGATCAGTGTTGTTGGCTTTCATGGATAAATGGACTCCGGAACATGCCAGAATGGTTTATTGTTTGGTTTTTAGGCACACATCTGCTAACGTGTGTTATGCTTTGAGCAGAGATTTAGCTCAAAGCATAAAACACAGTTTACAGATCTGCCCCTAACTGTGTTCAAATGCTCATGTATCCTCAGCATAATGGTTTTTCATGCTCCTCTGTGCTAAACGTTGTCAAAGATTTTTTAATGTTTGAAGTGTCATAAAATAAAGGGGTCAGACAAAGAGCACACAATTGCACAGAACGTTGGATTTCACCATACGTTGCAATTTGGTGACACTTTACCTAGTCATAAAGCTGGCAATTTCCAAAAGAATGGTGTAATGAAAGCGATATATGGTCACTGCTATTATGCAACCTTTGGTGTCAGTGAAGTAGTCCCATCGGGAAGTAATGTTTAATCTATTATTTTTGTAAACAAAATAATAATAATTTGTTTATGAATTCAACCGTTTATCTTGATTTCAGAAAGCCTTTTTTTTGTATTTGTGTTAAATTTAGAGAGATTTTTTGTTTCATGCCTGTTTACTGTCTTCAATGTTTTTTTAAAGAATATAATTTATTTAAAAAAGTTCCATGGTTCACGCCCTGACACTTTATGGACTCTGAATCCTAAATTCGCAACAGGGTTTGCAAACTGGAATATCTGTTTTCACAAAGTGCATATAATTAAAGAGGTGTGAATTGGCATATAGCTGTGAATATTTTTTTTCCTTTTCGCAGTGAATAACACTAATAGTTAATTATTGCTTGGGAGTCATTCTGCTGTGTAATACAATCTCATATATTGCTTGTGTTAACTTGCTAGTATTCAACATGTCAATCATCTATTTATAATATATTGATATAAAACCCGCAAAAACCCACGCCGGAAAAAAAGCTTACGAGCTGCTGATCACAACGCAGAGCAGCTGCCGAAAAAGGCGACAAGCAGATGAATGGGGTAAAAAAAAAAAACAGTACGCTTGAATGTTTCAAAATTGAAACGCTGTTTGCACAAAAACTACTGAACGAAAATGTCTGGAATTTACATATAAGATCCTATGAATGATAATAAAAAGGTCTGTTAAAGAAAAATTCCAAAACGATTTACATTTTTTTTTGCTGAAAAAATGCCTAAAAGATCCTAAAAAATCTTTAAATAAAGAGACTTTATACTGCAGATTAAAAGAATAAACATTTTATTGGATATTGAATTAAAATAGGAACATTTTTAACATTGATGCTTATGGGATTTGCCTGAATTAACCTGCTGAATGAAAACACAGACCAGCAGGGCATTTTCACAACTTTTCACTGCTGTTCGGTGTTCTCTGAACAGATGAACCATTGCTTCTCTATGGGGGATTTCACTGCCGTCGAACAGGCACCGTACGTGCAGGCAATTCACCAAAATGTGGTGAACTGCTTGCTCTCTGAATAGCCGAACGGCCCGAAATGTTACCGTACGCTGAATTTCAGTGTCGGTTACAATTCGGCGACATTTCGGACCTCTCTGAATAACCCCTGTAGTGTACCCACATGGGGCTAAATTACATTTCTAGCGCTAAAACACAGGCGCTAGGAAGGAAAAACTGCGCTAGATTACAATGCAGGTGCTAAAAAAGCTGCCTGCATTGTTACCACGCGTTAAGCCCCGGGAAGTGCACAGCAGCGTTAAGCGCACAGCAGCGTTAAGCGCAGTCACGCGCATCCTCTCAATGGAGTCCATAGGACTCCATTGAAGCAGATGCCGGCGGTCACATGACAAGCTGGATCTCGCCTTGCAAGATCCAGCCAGTCAGCATAGTGATATGCAGGGTGAGACTGGGTGGACTTTTTCCCCCAGTCTCTCCCTGCTCCCGCCTGAACTGAGGAGACGGACCGGAGCCGCGGTCCTTGCCGCGGGACAGGAGGTGAGTATAGTGAATTTTTGGGGGGTTTCTGGATGGTGCTAATGGATTCTGCAGAAGCGGAATCCGTTAGCACCAAGTCCTGGCTCTGGTTAACTTTTTGTTAACCGCAGCCGGACGTTAATCAGCGTTACGACTTTCTAATCCTAACGCTGATTAACACTTTGCGCTCCCCATGTTAAGTATAGGGAGCGCAAAAGTACAGTATCTAGGGATGTGCGTTTCGGGTTTCGGAATTTCGGAATTTTCAAAAAATTTCCCGATTCGTGTCTTCGGATTCGGCCGAATTTCCGAATCGGGTCAGACCCGAAAACCGATAGATCCGAAAAGTTTTCCGAGCTGAAACGAAAATTTTTTGGATTTTTCAAATGGACTTGAAATGTGTCAAATCGAAATTTATTTTTGCTCTATTCATGATTTCGGTTCCATTCGTGATTTCGGTTCCATTTCGGTAATTCTGGAAATCGTATATTTAACTATTATTGGTTATATCGCTGATTCTGTAAATTGTGTATTTGTAAATGCGTATCACTTGTTTCTTGTGGCATTCGGGTCAGTTTAGCGTTTTTTAAATCGTTTTGTTAATTTTTTTTGTTCCTTGGCTTTCATACCATTTTAATATGATTAAATAAAGTTGTGAAATGTATATTCAATTATTCATAAGAAAAAAAGGATCTTTATTTAATAAAAAAAAACACGATAGAATCGCCAGAATTATCGTAGACACTTTGAAACGTGGAGAACAGAAGTTCCGAAAAAACGAAAATTTCCGAAATTTCCGAAAAGTCGATACAAAAAACGAGCAAAGTGACCCGAAAACACGAAAAATGGTCGATATTCCGAAAAAAAAATGTACACGAAAAACGAGCCGAACCGAACCGAATCGAAACAGAAATCGGTCGAAACGAGCCGAATCGAAAATTTAAACATCCGAACAAATCGAACCGAATCGAACCGAAAAAAATTCGGTGCACAAGCCTAACAGTAACCTCGCGCTGTAAAGCGCAAGATACCAAACGCAAACGGGTTACTTAACCCATTAGCGTTTGGATTGAAATATGCAGAAACTACTTGGGCTAACGTTAATGCTCACGCAGGTGAGCGCTAACGTTAGCACCAAGTATGTAATTTGGCCCATAGGCTACCCACAGATTCTGAACACCTTCAAGTGTTTGTTACATTGTATTAAATTAACTCTTCTCCATTCCCAGGTACACAAAGTTGTTAAAATAATATATTTTCCCGCAAAGGAATAATTTTTTTAACTGTCGTGTTATTGCCGCATGCAGATTATTGTTAAAGCAAATTCTGTTCAATAGTTTCTTGAAGAGGATCATCATCTATTGTATCCCCATCTGCAAAACAAAAGTACGTTCACTGAAACTAGGGAATGGGCGGAATAAATGAAATTGTGACAATTGTCATGGTTGACACAACATAAATAATTTTGCAAATACTGCCAATTGCGATCTCTTGCCTATAATTCTCTCTCTATATATATATATTTGAACTGTCTGAAAAGCCGTTTTCAAACCTACAAAGTTGAGATGATTGAAGCTATTAACATTGCTCTACCTCTTTAATAAATAAATAAAATATATATTTTTAAGAATATGTCTCTGTAATTTATTACATCTGTAAAATTTTATGAGATCAGACTCTTTTGTCAAATGTCTGCCTAGCACATAATTCTTCTTGCATATCATCTATATACTCACACTGAAAGCCAACATAGATCTTTCCAGTGTTGTCCTGCAGGTCACTGTCCATCATGATCTGCAGGTTAAATACACATTATTCACACATGCCTGAGTGCACATTAACAAAACGCAATAAAGAACACATATAAACAATTTCTGCTGATGGGCATTACATGGAAAATGCCTCCTTGTTGCATGTTTAAATCATACACTGCAGATCATCGGCTGGGTGGAGTAGAGGTAACATCACTGCTCTATGACTTTGGAGACCATGGAGACACAGGCTCAAATTCCAGCAAGAGCACCTCACTAGCAAGTGTCCTTGGGCAAGACACCGAACAGTACATACTCACCCCCCAGGACATACTTGAAAACGAGAGAAATATCAATGTGTCCTTCCTGGTAAAATACTTTCTCAAAAAAAGAAAACAAATCCCACAAGGAAGTCCAGGTGACCAGCCTGGGCTCACCCAGCAACCCTATGTTCATGTACTGGGTCCATTGTGTTATGTATGGGGCATTCGACAAACAACAAAGTTTAAATTATGAATGATATTTGGTATTAGCTTAACCTTCCTGGTGGTATTCCCGAGTGTGGCTCGGGGTTAAATTTCAATGCTGAAAATGGTAACCTCAAGCCACACTCGGGCTGATACATACCTGTACCTGCGTTCCCTCGATGTTCTCTCGCAATCACATTCACCTCCGTCTGATCCCAGCATCCTGCTTCAGGAAACAGGATGTCGCGATCGAACGGAGTTGACTGCAGGAGGACATCGAGGGAACGCAGGGATAGGTATGTATCAGCCCGAGTGTGGCTCGGGGTTACCGTTTTTCATTGAAATTTTTTCCTGAGCCACCACACTCGGGATTTTCGCCAGGGGACTGGATTAATGCACTGATTTTGACATAAAAAATATGTCAAAATCGGCCCGCCTGGCAGGTTAAGTTTTGGTAATCAAAAAGTGGTTTGCATCTTCACCATGAACTTATTTCCATCATAGATCTAATTAAAATGTTGCCCCTAGGTCCTTATCTCCATGTAGTTAATTGTGCATGATGGGGCATGTAGTCTGTGACAAATATGCCCATTTCACGCAGGGTGAAGCATGTATTGAAGTGCTGCCCTGCAACATGTGTATTCTATGTGCAGTAGTTGGTTTGGTAATCAAGATGTTAGGCACATACAATTCCCTTTGTGCAGCTTATGAATTGTATATGGTGCAGGGTGATTTCACATGAAGTGCCCCTCAGAATGAGTGACCTGTGTTCACAAATGCATTTGCCTATCTGCCAAATTGAGATGTGATATGTAGTTACACAGACAATAGAAAAGGATATCTGTGCTTGGGCACCTTACCTGTAAAAAGTCACGCACAATGCGCTGCCTCACGTCTCTGCCAATGTCATTAGTATCTTCAAGTGGATGGATGAGCATATCATCAGTGGCTACATCAGGCTGGGAGTCCATTAACGTGCCATCCCCTTGGCCAATATTATGCAGCATGGCACATCCCATGATAATGAATGCTGCGTTGTGCTTGTTAATACTGCAGGGCCCCTCCAGACCTGTCCAGACATCTAAACATAAATTACAATCTCCATGCTAAAACGGAGGCGGTAGGGAGAAAAAACTGCGCCCGCAGTTTTCCCCCTACCGCCCCCGTTTTAGCGTGGAATTACAATGCAGGCGCTTAAAAAGCTGCCTGCATTGTTACTGTGAGCTACGGCCCCACGATGCTCGCGGCAGCGCTGAGCTCCTTCGCGAGCATCCACTCGATGGAGTCCATAGGACTCTATTGAGCCAGACGCCGGTGGTCACATGACCAGCCGGATCTCGCCTCGCCTCACTACGCTGCGGTCAGCGTAGTGATACGCAGGGAGAGACTGGGGGGACTTTTTGCCCCGGTCTTTCCCTGCTCCCATCGGTTAGAGGAGGCGGTTGGAGCCGCGGGACAGGAGGTGAGTATCTCATTCATTTTTTTTTTTTTAGGCTGAAGCGGAATCCGTTAACACCAAGTCCTGACTCTGGTTAACATTCCGCTAACCAGAGCCGGACGCTAATCAGCGTTAGGACTTTGTAATCCTAACACTGATTAACACTTTGCGCTCCCCATGTTAAGTATAGGGAGCGCAAAGTACAGTAACCTTGTGCAAGGTACCAAAAGGTACCTGGCAAGGTACCAGAAAAGTGCAAGGTACCAAATGCAAACGGGTTACCCAACTCGTTTGCGTTTGGATTGTAATATGCAGTAGACACCGCAGCAAATGTTAATGCTCACGCAGGTGAACGTTAACGTTAGCGTTAAGATTGTAATGTGGCCCATCATCTTTTGCATCCCAAATATCCTCTCAATGATGCTTCTAGAGGTTTGATGGGCTGCATTACATGCCTCCTGCTCCCAGCCTTCAGGCCTACGAAAGGATGTCATAAGCCGAGGCCTTAGCAGGTATCCTGAATTGCCTAATATGTGGTACATAAAACACAGTAACATTCGGTTAGATTAGGCAATAGTTTACTGTCAGTAATTTATTAGCAATATGAGAAATATATAAACACTGCATAATAACACTGCATTAGTATTTGCAAAGACATCCAGCAAATGACTCACAAGCCTGAGCTCTTAAAATCCTCAAAGGTGGTCATATCCTCCATTTTTATATGCACACCTATATTAATTGAGGCTGATGGGCATTACATGATAAATGGCACCCAATAGTCACCTGAATACTCAAACGATTACATACTAAGATTAACCTCCAGCATCATATGTTTAAATTTATGCAATATAATTAGGCTATATGTGGAAAAATAATAGATAGACTCACCGATTAGCCAGCCTTCTGGTATGTATCCAGCCTGTACATCAAAATTCTGCAGGATATATACAACACGGGCACTACCAGGAAACGTGGCAAACAGCGACATGATGCGCATGTTGGCATCACAGGCCATTTGCACGTTAATGGAATGGAAGTGCTTACGATTAATATATAGTACATGATCATTCCAAGGGGCACAAATCTCGATATGGTTTCAGTCTATTGCCCCCAAAACATTGGGAACCCCCATACGCATAAAAACCCTGCTTTATTCTCTGTCAGCCTTCAGGGTTGGTGGGATATAGCGGAGGTAATTGTACCAGCTTGGTGGAGGTACTGGCTTGGTGGAGTGTACCGGCTTGGAGGAGTGTACCGGCATGTATGGAGTAGAGGTAACATCACTGCTCTATAACCATGGAGACACAGGTTCGAATCCTGGCAAGACCACCTCTCCAGTAAGTGTCCTTGGGCAAGACACCTAACGGTACATACTCACCACCCAAGATATATTTGAAAACGAGAGAAATCTCAATGAATCCTTCCTTGTAAATTACAATTACAATTGTCCCGCATAGGGAGGAGGAAACAATTCAAGATATTGGAGAAGGTGCTCTGGCTAACACCACCTAACTCTGCCGGTGAATGTTGGAATGTGCCAGTGGCCAGGAAGTGCAAGTTGTATACAATTTTGTCATGCCTGGCACAGACAATGATGAGCCAGTGCGGGAGCCTAGCCATGGACACAGCTGGACATAGAATCTGTGCACCTTGGCTCGTGTCAGCTGGCAGGGGAGCTGACACTATGCATCAATGAAATCCTGCAGAAATGAGTCCTCGTTAACCGAAACAGATGTGGGACCACCAGTGCCAACTACTGCTTAATTTTTTCAGACGGTCCCTGCGTATATTATTGTTATTGTTATTGTCATCATTTATATAGCGCCAACAGTTTTCGCAGCGCTTTACAATAACCAAAGTGAACAAGATAGAGATAAATGGACATAGGATGGAAACAAGAGGTGTAGAGGGTCCTGCTCACAGGTGCTTAGTCTATAGGGTTTGAAGATGAGGAAGACAAGGGGAATTTTACTGGATGGCAGGATCATTAGTGCTAGTGGTTTGGGAATGGTGGGGCCATAGAAGAAGCTTCAATCCTGTGTGAGTAGGTGAGCAGGGGGCTGAGTTGCATCAGTGATGTGGTACGCTAATCTAAAGAGATGGATTTTGAAGGATTTCTTAAAGGCATGAAGATTAGGGGAGAGTTTGATAGGATGAGGGAAGTCATTCCACAGGACCAGAGCTGTCCTTGAGAAGTCTTGGAGGTGAGAGTTGGCAGTGTGGGCGTAGATAGACGACAGGCAGAGATCACCCGCTGATCAGAGTTGTCTAGAGGGGATGTGCTTATTGAGCAGTGAAGACATGTAAGGGGGGATCGAGTTATTGAGTGATTTGAACGTGCCCGTCAGTATTTTAAACTGTATCCTGAAATGTACAGGAAGCCAATGGAGGGACCTGCAGAGGGGGGAGGTATGTGAGGTGCGTCTTGTGGGAAAAATAAGCCTGGTGCCTGCATTCATTACAGATTGCAAAGGGGCAATACGAGCATTGGGGAGACCAATAAGGAGCGAGTGGCAGTAATCAAGTCGGGAAATGACAAGCCACTAGTGCTGTTGCTCATTCTCAGGACCCTCACAAACCCCCTTCTCCTCACTATTAGTCTACAGGGTCATCCAGACGTAGACCCCTTGCTTGGTGTGCCTAGAGGGGTGTCAGCTATACCCTCCTGACGAGGCCTAACTGTCACGATTTGCCACGGGGAAACTGTAATACCGGAACGATGGGAACCCAAGAGGCAGAGTATACCAGATCGTGAGAGCCACTACACGAAGGGTGAGATGGAACTGTACAACCCTATTCGTGACAGTGGCCGAGACATCAGGTGTTGGTGGGTATGGATCTGTAGGCACGGGAATACCGGAGGCTTGACACGACAGACAGTACTCAGTATATGAAAACACAGTAGCACAATAACAGACCCATAGGGGATTGTAGTACTCACAGTAGACGATAGGTATCTCAAGGAACAGAGAGAACGTAGGATGCTGTTGTATACTGTTTGCGGAGGTAATCTCAGAGCTGTGGAGTATTGTGGTAGATCGGTGGCTTGAGGTTGACAAGGAGGCTGGGAAGGTTTGGATGCCGAAGCGGCTTGAGGCGCTGGGTACACTGTAGCAGGCTGTAGGTCTGAGGCTCGGGAAGTCGGCTGTGAAGGCTAAGTGCCAAAGTGGATTGAGGTGCTGGATGCGCTGCAGCAGGCTGGAGGTCTGAGGCTCGGGCGGACGGCTGTAAAGGCTGAAGAGCCAAAGCGGATTGAGTTGCTGGATGCGCTGCAGCAGGCTGGAGGTCTGAGGCTCGGCGGGACGGCTGTAAAGGCTGAAGAGCCAAAGCGGATTGAGGTGCTGGATGCGCTGCAGCAGGCTGGAGGTCTGAGGCTCGATGGGACGGCTGTAAAGGCTGAAGAGCCAAAGCGGATTGAGGTGCTGGATGCGCTGTAGCAGGCTGGAGGTCTGAGGCTCGGTGGGACGGCTGTAAAGGCTGAAGAGCCAAAGCGGATTGAGGTGCTGGATGCGCTGTAGCAGTCTGGAGGTCTGAGGCTCGGTGGGACGGCTGTAAAGGCTGAAGAGCCAAAGCGGATTGAGGTGCTGGATGCGCTGTAGCAGGCTGGAAGTCTGAGGCTCGGCGGGACGGCTGTAAAGGCTGAAGTGCAGCCGCTGTATGACTTGGAGACAATAATGCACAGTCCATATGCTAGGAATCATACTCAATAATTGGGCGTTTACTCACAGTTCTGTAGCCTCTTTTAAACCGATTCCCGCCATACCTGGCGTCTGACGTCATCTCCCGGCGCCGAGGACACCTGATCCCTCGCCGGGGTCCTCATCGATATAGCGCGCCTAGGGGATAGGATGCCGCTGCCTAGGGGATAGGATGCCGGAGGATGGAGGTGCGGCAACAATGGCGGCCGGTCGTGGATCGCCGATGATGGGACGGACAGCATTAGTGTCGGGTCCGGCGGGCACCCGGTGGCACTAGGGGGTGATCCTGACACTAATAAGGCCGAAACGATCGTCGGGGGTTGCTGCACCTCTTGTGCAGGGATGACGTCCTTGGCAGTCAGCACTGGCCACCATTTTTGGGTGAGAGCAGGCTGATTTGCATATGGAGCATTCATCCTTGTAATGGCACATACAAGTTAAAACCTTGTGAGACCTGAGCGGGCCCCCACCGTAGAGCAAGCCACTAGTGCTGTTGCTCGTTCTCAGGACCCTCACAAACCCCCTTCTCCTCACTATTAGTCTACAAGGTCATCCAGACGTGGACCCCTTGCTTGGTGTGCCTAGACGGGTGTCAGCTATACCCTCCTGACGAGGCCTAACAAGGCCGAAACGATCATCGGGGGTTGCTGCTCCTCTTGTGCAGGGATAACGTCCTTGGCAGTCAGCACTGGCCACCATTTTTGGGTGAGAGCAGGCTGATTTGCATATGGAGCATTCATCCTTGTAATGGCACATACAAGTTAAAACCTTGTGAGACCTGAGCGGGCCCCCACCGTAGAGCAAGCCACTAGTGCTGTTGCTCGTTCTCAGGACCCACACAAACCCCCTTCTCCTCACTATTGGCCTACAGGGTCATCCAGACTAGGGATGAGCTGTTCGGTTCGGAGTTCGCATCGAACATAGCCTGTTCGCGAACTACTAACATTTCCACCTGTTCGCCGCGTGTTCGCCCACAATGCACCACAATGTACCACAATTCACTTTTCCACTGGCCTGAAGCTTCTAATTGGCTACAGCCTTGCACCTGACTACAGGTCAGGTGCAAGACAGGTTCAGAACTATGCCAATCACGGCTCAGAGTCCTGATTGGGCAAATTTTGCCCAATCATGGGCTCACAGAGCTAAGTCCCGCAGCACACTAAATAAGGCTTCACACAGCACTTCTGCACGTGTTTGAGAGGAGATTTGAGAGGAGATTGATCTTGTGTTAGTGTGTGTTCTTACTGCCAGTCTGCCACCAGCTACTGGGGGGTCTCATCTACTGGGGGGGTCTCATTTCTACCAAATAACTGGGAATTGTTGTAATCTTTGTGTTCTCACTCCCAGCAACTATTTTGGGGGCTCAGTAATTTCTACAAAATATTTGGGAATTGAGGTGATCTGTGTCTTGTCACAGCCAGTGCCACGCAGTATTTTGGGGGTCGGTAATTTCTACAAAATATCTGGGAATTGAGGTGATCTGTGTCTTGTCACAGCCAGTGCCACGCAGTATTTTGGGCGTCAGTAATTTCTACAAAATATCTGGGAATTGAGGTGATCTGTGTCTTGTCACTGCCAGCAAGTATTTTGGGGGTCAGTAATTGCTACAAAATATTTGTGAATTGAGGTGATCTGTGTCTTGTGACAGCCAGTGCCACGCAGTATTTTGGGCATCAGTAATTTCTACAAAATATCTGGGAATTGAGGTGATCTGTGTCTTGTCACTGCCAGCAAGTATTTTGGGGTTCAGTAATTGCTTCAAAATATTTGGGAATTGTTCTAATCTGTGTCTTGTCACTGCCACCCATCAGGGGGTCTCACTGATTTATAGGAGGTTTCTGAGACTTGTAATCTGTGTCTTCTCACTGTCAGCTATCAGGGGGTCCCACAAATTTCTAGCAGATTTCTGCGAATTGTAATCTGTGTCTTGTCACTGTTGCCAGCTATCAGGGGGTCCTATCAGAGGGTCTCACTGAGTTGTAGCAGATTTCTGCGAATTGTAATTTGTGTCTTGTCACTGCCACCCATCAGGGGGTCTCACTGATTTATAGGAGGTTTCTGAGATTTGTAATCTGTGTCTTGTCACTCGCTATCACACACGGAGGAGTCAGCAGAATTGTTTGACTACAATGACAGCGACATGCTGCTTGAGGATGCGCAGAAAGTACAGTGCTCTGATTCAATCTCTGAGGTTGAGGAAGGGAGTATAATCAAACTAGAGGAAGGGGGTTCCAGTGATGACACAAAAATAATTGGCACTTATGTTGCCCCAGCAGCTGCAGCATACTGCCAAGTTGGCTCCAGTGATGAGGAGATAGGGGGGTGATGATGACAATGATGATGAGGTCACTGACTCCACCTGGGTGCCTGAACGAACAGAGGAGTCAAGTGAGGAGGCGGCACAAGAAACACGAGGCACAACATCCTCTATGACCAACCGTAGCACTAGCCAGTCCAAGTCACCAGATGTCAGAGCTGCTCAGGTGCAGAGCGCTGTTGTCTCAAATCACATGTACAGGAAGTCTGCTGTCTGGGAGTTCTTTAAGAAATGTGCAGCAGACCCCACCGTTGCTATTTGTAATCTATGTCAGATGAGGCTCAAGCGTGGGAAAGACACCAGACGCTTGGGTACCACGTGCTTGAGGCGACATATGACCACCTGCTACGCATCCCGTTGGTGCAAAACTTTGCATAGGTCCTCCTCCTCATCTGTCTCAACCCCACTGTATGTCCTGCCATGTCATTGCCTGCTACAACCTCCACTGACAAGGATGATGCAACAGCAATGGATGTACCAGGTCCTTCGTCACAATGTGACATCATCCCATCAGCTGAAGATTTTTGCAGTCAGATTACGTTGCCCCAACTGCTGCAGCATAAGAAAAAATATAGTCCCAACCATCCCCAAGCACAGCATCTAAATGCCAGTTTAGCAAAATTACTCGCATTTCAGCTGCTGCCTTTCCAGCTGGTGGACTCTGCTCCCTTCCGTGAATTTGCTGAATGTGCTGTACCATAGTGGCATGTTCCAAAACGCCATTACTTTTCACGGAAGGCCATTCCAGCACTATACCAGCACGTGGAAGACAATGTTATTGAGTCATTGGGAAAGGCAGTCAGCAGCAAGGTGCATGTGAGTTTAGGCACGTGGTCCAGCAAGCATGGACAGGGTCGTTACATTTCCTTCACGGCACACTGGGTAACTCTGATTGCAGCTGGGAGGGATCCAAGTTGGGGCTCTGTGCTGGAGTTTGTTCATCCACCAGGCCTCCAGAAAGCTGCTTGTATGAGGTCTGTCTGCTCCACCACCACCTCTCCCTCTTCCTCCTCCTCCTTCTGTGTCTCTGGCGAAGTGTCAGTTAAACCGACGCATGGCAGGGGCTACGCAATGGCTCAAGCAAAAAGATGCCATACTGTGCTTGAGCTGGTTTGTTTAAGGGACAGGAGCCACACCGGGCCAGAAATTCTGTCAGCTCTGCAGGGGCAGGTGCAGAGATGGTTAACACCACGCCAGCTTCAGCTGGGAATGGTCGCCTGTGATAATGGCAGCAACCTTCTCTCCGCCCTACGCCAGGGTAAGTTGATGCATGTACCATGCCTAGCACACGTCCTAAATCTGGTGGTACAGTGTTTCCTAACCAGGTACCCAGGGCTGGCAGAGCTTCTCAACCAGGTCAGAAAAGTCTTCAGCCACTTCAGACGGTCATTCCCAGCAAGCTTTTGCCTGGCAGAAATTCAAAGAGAATTCCACCTACCCACAAACCATCTGATCTGTGACATGCCCACCAGGTGGAACTCAACATTAGCAATGCTGCAGCATCTGCACAAGCAGCAGAGGGCCATCAACGAGTACCTGTGTGAGTATGGCACAAGGACAGGTTCAGGTAAACTTGGTTTCCCCCCCGCAGTGGCTGATGATCAAGGATGCATGCACTGTACTGTCACCATTTGAGGAGGCAACAAGGATGGTGAGCAGGGACAGTGCATGCATCAGTGACGCAATTCCTTTAGTGTTCCTGCTGGAGCACACTCTGCGGGGAATTATAGATGTGGCTCTAGAGGCAGAGCAGCGGGAGGAAGAGGAGGCCTTCCCTAGCTCTCAAGGCCCCAGTCTTTCCGCAGACAGAATTCCAGCAGGTCCTCCTCAGCTCAGACAGGAGGAGGATGAGGAGGAGGAATATTTGAGAAGTGGGGGCATTGAAGGTGGGGATTCCTCAAGGGAGGGTTTTGTGTGTCCAGAAACACAAGGACTGGTATGTGGCTGGGAGGAGGAAGTGCACGATGGGGTCATCCTCCTCATTGAGCAGGAAGACTCGGAAGCTAATGCCACCTCCAACCTATGCTGCATGGGCTCCCTTATTATGCAAAGCCTGCTAAAGGACCCCAGGATTCGTACTATCAAGGAGAGGGATCATTACTGGTTGGCAACCCTTCTTGATCCACGATACAAGGGGAAAGTTGCAGAGCTCATCCTGCCCGCACAGAGGGAGCACAGGATGAAAAAACTTGAGGATGCTCTAAAGCGACATTTGTGTAACACCTTTCCAGGCACTGGTAGGTTACCAAGTGATGACACACGTGCTTCTGAGGCTGCGGATGATCAGAGGAATAGTGGTGAAGGCCGGAGCCGCTTGACTGATGCCATTTTAAATCGTTTTAGTCCACAACGCCCAGGGACGTCAAATGTAGGCACCCATTGCCAGCGTCTTCACCATATGGTGCAGGACTACCTAGGGGCAAGGGTAGACCTGGATAACTTTCCATCAGATAATCCACTGGCTTACTGGGTGTTGAGATTGGATCACTGGCCAGAATTTAGCCAATATGCTATGCAGCTACTAGGTTGCCCTTCATCTAGCGTGCTTTCTGAAAGGACGTTCAGTGCTGCTGGAGGTTTTGTCACAGACAAAAGAGTGCGTCTGTCCACCGACTCTGTAGACCGTCTGACATTTATAAAAATGAATCAGTCCTGGATCAGCATCTATCAATCCCCTGATGCTGACGTAACGGAATAGATCGGGGATGTCTTCTGCATTCACAAAACCTCCACCACTGAACTCTTCTACAAAATTAATTTTTTGAACCGCATGGTCCGACCCTGCACTCTTCCACAATACCACAAAAGGGTTACGGTGTAAAGGCACTTGCTGCCATGAAAGGCACAATATTTGGCTGCACTGACACCTGTGCCACATCTATATAAGTTTAATTTTTTTTTTTACACAGGGTCCAACCCTGCACTCTTCCACAATAGCACAAAAGGGTTACGGTGTGAAGGCACTTGCTGCCACCAAAGGCACAATATTTGGCTGCACTGACACTGACGCCTATATTACTAGATTTATATCATTTTAATTTTTTGGAATGCAGGGTCCACCCCTGCACTCTTCCACAATACCACAGAGAGGTTACTGTATGAATGCACTTGCTGGCCTGGCACCAAAAGCACAATATCTGGGTGCACTGACGCCTTTACCAGATTCATATCTTTTTAATATAGGACCGCATGGTCCACCCATGCACTCTTCCACAATACCACAGAGAGGTTACTGTATGAATGCACTTGCTGGCCTGGCACCAAAAGCACAATATTTGGGTGCACTGCCACTGACGCCTGTACCAGATTCATATCCTCAGAGGGGTTACTGTGTGACGGTACTGTTGCCGACGCTAAAGGCCCAATTTTAAAGCACCTATTGTTACTTTCATCCAAAGCCTGCACAAGTTTCACCATAATTTAGCCAAAAAATCACTAAACTTTTTCTGCGCGTCCTAAAATGTCTTTTCATACAGGCTGCCACCCCAAGCAGTTGTTTATGAATAGATTAAAGGAAAAGCATTTACCATCATTTGAAACATAATTTTTTTGTTTTTAAATGTTTCTATACATTGTCAGACCTTTTCAGATATGAAATTTTTATATTTTGCAGGACTGTTTAAATATGGGGGGGCCAGCAATTGCTTCACACAGACAAATCGTCTGCGTGGTTAATATATATTACAAGAATATGCGTTCTAAAGACAATGGATCGTTATTGTTACGCATACTAGGGAAGACTTTTCCACTGATCAAAGATGGTCTAATGGATTGTAATGGACCTGATTGTAAAAAATAAACAAGCGGATGTTAGATCAAATTGTTTAAAAGTAAGGGAACACAATGACAACTGATCTTACCCTAGGATAGGTATCTCAGTATTGTGTTTATTTTGTCAGATCGAAACTCTGAAAGCCACGTAAACATTGAACAATGGGTTGCCCAATAAAGAAAAAAAAAACAAGAGAAGGTTAAATGGCTTGGATAAACCAGCTTGTAATGCTATGCTATTCGGCGATCAGTTTTGCAAGAACCGTTTTCGTCGAGTGCAGCAAGTGAAAGTCAGATTGCAGAGGGTCAAGGAGAGAGTGGGTGTTGAGGTAGTCAATCAGACAGACATACATAGCTTTTCAAGGAGTTTGGAGGTAAAATGGAGCGGGGACACGGGGCCGAAATGGGAGGGAGTAGTTGGATCCATGTGTTCGTTTTTTTAGTGTGGGAACTAACGTGGCATGTTTAAGGACAGATTAAAGGTGTGGGTCAAGGATGGTTACAAGAGATAGAATGCATTACATTTATTGTGTAGAGGGCTACAACTTGCACATCACTAAACAGATCCATTTTTCTGGTGTATGGGGCCAAAAGAGCATTTGTGCTTTATTCCTTATGATAGGCTGTTAATTGCCTGTTAATTTTGGGCAATGACATTTTCCTCTTTTTAAAATCCGTCCAGAAATTAGCGCTGACACCAAGTAATCTGTTGGTTACAAAAGCGCGCGAGAGATCTCTAGCGCTCCCCACGTTAAGTATAGG